>CM042332.1:26668277-26798277 GCA_023566125.1 Zingel zingel | reverse complement strand
TGTCTCTTCTTCTTCTGTTTCCAACGGTAAATTGCAGCAGGTCAGACCATTACTGCCACTTATTGTTGCCCGACCAAATACGGACTTGTTTTCTCACTACAGTATACTAGTAAAAAACACATTTGTATAGTTCCGTTTTCGCCATTTCAATTGCAACCAATGCAGCTTCCTTGGTCAAGTTTGAAAATACATTGTTGGTCCGGTAGATTCCGCAACGTAGAAAAGATGGCGACCCCATTCAATGTTTTGGCCGTTTTTAGTGCAGCATCCAGGTATTCGCAGTATACTGCATTTGGCTATATTTGTCAGTGTGAACGCATGTACTCAAAATAGCAAGTCTTTTTAAATAACTGACATAAACTTGACACTGATGCAGGAAAAAGCCCAGGTATGTTAACCGACATTGAAAAAAAAAACAAGAGGTTTGGTTAAAGTCTATAACGGTAATAAAAAAATTCTATTGAGGGTTGTTTTCCGGATGTTATCAGATTTTACCCTTAGTTAAAAATGATCCCATCTAGATGTATTTAGAAATCAATGAATCATTATTACATGCTGATTTTGTCAAATGAAAATTAATCTGTCGCGTATTTATGTGAGCATTTACTTTTTTACAAGCTTATTCAATAACCTCTACATCCATTGTATTCAGCCCAAGATGCTTTAAAAAGCTTTGAGTGAAGCGTAACACAGCTGCTGCTCTGCTCGCGTTGCTGACAGGTACCTAAGAGAGGCATTTATTTCTCATTCAGTGGATATCAAGCTCATTCAAAATCTACACCCCTTCCCAAGTGTGTTAGATTGGTAGTCAAGTGCATCACGGTTTTCATCAAGCTTTCAACACAGCAGAGCGTGGCACAGCTGCTGGCACTCCAGGTACCTTTTGTTTTTTTTTTTGTTTTTTTTTAGAGACGGGCTTGCCTCTTCGGCTTCACCATGTGTCAAGCTTTTCAACGCCTTTCAGTTTCCAAGGGTAATGGGTACGAATAACAATAGAGAAATGTAATTGCGGTTGTTAAGCTTGGAAATAACAAACACTGTAAATGTGTTGCTTTGTCTGTCTATCATTACGTGATTTTGTTTTGGATCATTTTGCATGAGTGAACAAATTATTTTTTTTCCTTTGGACTTTTGTTTGAATGTAGTCACGTTGGTTGCAAAGTGAGGTGGTGACAGTTTTGTATTTCCTGTCCTTTACAATGCGTGTCCCAGGAGGTGGATGCATTGTTGCAATACCCCTTTATAATATAGTGAAATATAACACGATAGACCTAAATCAAGAAAGGTGATCAGCTGTTTAGGCTGCTGGACGATTTTCAGGTAGCACCGAGTGGCAACCTTTGCTGCGGAAAAATTAAGCCAATGCGGAAGTACAAAAAAATGCAGTTCCTTGAATGGCTGCTTGAGGCTGGCCCTTAAAAAAGGCAACAGCTGGAGCCACTGGGAGCTGCCCACTTTGAGCTTAGTTTGGACTCTTCAGAAACCTTTGGGTGACGTCACAGAGACTACGTTAATATTTTATACAATCTATGGGAAGTACAAGTACTAAACTATTATTACAACTATTAATTAGAAAAGTCAGCCACTGTATAAATGAATGCATTTGTTTTGCACTGGCAAGAAAAATCTAGTATGACTCTAGGTCTGACAAAATGAATGAACAATACAGCTAATGAGTAGTTACAAAATACAAAGTCATTTCAGTTCCCATGTGGAATAATTAACTTGTTTAACATTGGCAAAACAGGAGAACAATTGGTTGAATAATAGGCTGGGTCTAAATAAGTTATTGGGTGCCAGCACATGGTCTCACTCCAGCTGAGAGGTGAAAGTCATTTGAATGAAAGTGTTGAATGTTTTAAAAAGAAAAGTCATTATCAAATGTGATAATTTACTACAAACCAATTTACACAAAACCATGTGTGAAATCTATGTATGCTGTCTGGTTTATGTGCTCATTATTTAAGCTATTTCTTTCCTTCTCCTTTTACCCTCGTCTTTGGTCATGACTAAACAAGTAAATTATCTGTCCCCTGGCTGTTAGTAACAAAGATTTACCTAATGTCAAAAGCAGCATGTTGCCATTTTATGCAAAGATGATTTTTTTAATTTGGCATTTAAATCTTCTTTTATGCAATGTAGAATATATAAAAAAGGGAAATGACACGCTACATCTTAACAGCTTTCAAGTTTTTGCCTCAGGCCAAAAGTCAAAACATCATTAACAATCGCACCAAATAAAGAGTCAGTTGTTCATGCAATCATCAACTACATGGTGAAGATGAAAAAGAAACATTAATCCAACTACAAAAAAATAAAACGAATGTGTGCTCACTGCCGAAAATTTGCTCTTGACAAATTTTAAATACCGAAAGAAGTTGAAGTGGCAGCCGAAATACAACTACTGAGTGACACCAAAATGCCAATTATAATGGAATGCTTCAAACAAGTTCAAGCTTCAGTCTAAGTGTGAGCGCTGAATGAAGTTGAAGCATCAGTTTAATTAGCAGAGTTGAAATATCAGTTGTGAGAGTGTTGAAAAGCGTTAAAACCTCAGTGGAACTTCAAGGACTGAAAGGATTTGAAGTGTAAGTGATTAAATGGGCAGTAAGGGTAAGTCAATTAACAAATTACATCCTTTGAATCATTAATACTCATTAATGTGTGTGACAGCACAAGTCCACAATACTTAGCCCATATGTTAGAATGAAAGCTATTGAAGTGCAAAAGCAGTGAATACATAGAGCCCTGTTTCTTTTGTGTACAGTTTCTTTTTCACCTGCTATGAAGAACTTTGTCTCGGTATGTCATTTAGAATCAAACCAGCTGTGAGTGCTCTCATTTACAGCGCGATAAATTGAGAGTGAGGTGACTGTGGCCTTGCTGACAGCCTCACACTGATGTGAAAACAACTATGTTGTAAGATATAGAGAGAGAGAGCAAGCATAGAGAGCATAAGCTGTGTTCAACCAAACAGGAGCAGCACTGCTGTGATGCAGCCTGGCAGAGGCCATTTCTCCACAGTGTATGCCTGCTGGAATGACATAACCTTGCTGTGCACTCAGCAGTGGAATGAGTCAGGGATGAGGCCGTCCAGCTACACAGCGACCTGGGCTCCCTGTGAGCCACCTAAGCCAGAGTGACACGCCTCGCTGTGATAATACTGCCAGTAATCACAACATGAGCATGAAGGCTTTAAAACGGCTGCAGCTGCTTGATATGTTTGACTGCCACACAGCCACACAGCCACCAAGACTTCTGCAACAAATAGCACATGTGAACGACGAGACAGTGAAACGGCCAATGTAAAAAAGAGGCTGGAAAGAGATAGATGAGTTGGCTCAGAATGTAAAAACAGTATATGAAACTACGAAGCAGCCAGCATGCACCAAGACTGCAATAGAAAATATGTGGAAGTTTTTAATTTGCATCTGAAATCTAAATCTGCGTCAAATAGTGATAGACAATCACGATTGTTAAAGTACACTTGTATCCTGACTTTGTACATATAAATTGTGCAGAATGTCATGCCCACTTAGTTCTGGTCATTTAAACAGGGCTTTCTTTAGGTTAAAGGCCATCAAATCTTTGCAGGATTGTTCAATATTAATATGTGCTAAATTCGGTTTCAATTGCACAATGCATACAAGAGTTATACATACATACCAGTCCAAAATATCTTTGTGAAAAAGACCCTTGGGACATTTTAACAAAAGTGGAAACTGCTATGATCCCAAGCTGGTGCTATATCCCTCCAACCAAAGCAAATTAGCGCCTCCTTTGCACGTACTTACATACGAGATTTCCTCAACACCTGTAGTTTTAATTAAATATAACAGACTTGGTACTGGTAACAAGGATCATCACACACAGGCATCATTTAACACACATTTGTTTATTATATTAAGACATATTGCACAGTAGACAGAAGCTTTATGAATAAATAGTGTTTAAAAACAAAACTGCCAGTGTGTTTGAATACATGATGCCATGACAGTGTCAGTAGTTTGATCTGAGTATGGGGAGATGTAGCCTTGTGTATATTCTTTGCCAATAAAAGAAGGTGATGTTACTTTTATAGCACTGCAGTACAACAAGAACCAATGGCCATCTGTCAACAGCTAGAATGTCACGCCTGAGTATTTCTATTGTATAATGTTGTGAGGCTTCTTCTGCCCCACTTTTAAAAGGCTACCGCCTCTGGTTTGTTAAAAAAAGAATTACTACATTTACGCAGACATGTATGCTGTTATCATTCATGGTCTTTGATAAAGTAAAAAGTATCTGCAGTCTGTGATGTTTATAGGGGAGATAGGCACCTGCATGAAAATAGCTCTTTTGTATTAACAAGCCTATCTCTATCTTAAAAAAAATTTCATATTGGTTTTCATAGTACATAGTACAAACTGTCAGGGTGAATAAATGTGTTATATACTATTTCTGCAAATGAAAAGATGAGTCATGTGCGTTGACCTTCGACTACATCCTTAGATTTTTTGATTGCACCCTGAGTGTCTGCTCTTTAAGCCTTTTGACAACATAGAGCATAATTATCACTGCAAAATCATCTAATTTTTTTAGTAGTCACCTTTTATTGTTATCTGCATTTTTGTTTTTACACGGTGGGACTTAATCTGTTCTCTTAAAGAGGGCAATAGAGATGGCGTTTTTTAATATCTGTCTATTTAAAAAAAAAAGCCTAATCTCCTCTCTTAAAGTGCAAAGTGACGCTTTGTTGTCCATAATCGCATTCTACCAGATTACCACAAAGACATTGAGTACACAACATCTTAAAACTCATTTATTTTCAATCCAAAGGCAGTGGAGTGACCTCTGTGTTCAAGTTAAATGTTAACTTGATCAAGCGAATGCTCTGCTCCAGATTGGGCCACGAAAAACAAATTTGCTTCAACCTTTGGAGTTCTATCTCCAAATAAAGGATCTGTGGACGGGAAACAACGGCTAGAATCTCAATCATTTACTGGACAGTAGATGTTCAATAATTATCCTTGATATCACTCAATGTTTTTTAAATTAACACTGCAAATCATAAGAGACAACCCTAATTCCTGCAGGACATTTTTTTACAGTATGTCATATAAAATCACCCAAATCAGCCAGAAACTGTTAAAACATGGTGCTGTTAGAGTATGTTGTCAAATGGTTTCACAGATCAATTCAAGAGGTAATCTGTTCATGTAGCTGTCAAGTGTTTTAATGACTGTTGTAGTAATGCACCCCCATGGGTATATGGCTGATAACGTTCTGATGTATCTCAATTTTTATTAAGTCAGGCTTTTTCACAGGGAGCTTGTGTAACTGCAGTTTTTGTACTAAATAAATTATATTAATACAGCACGACAGGTAATCATGTCGTAGGAAAAAGTAATGACAAAAGATTCAGATTGTGCTGGCTAACAAAATGTTATCATTGTTATCACTTTCTTTGTCTTGATTTTGAAACAATGTGGATGAACAATAGTTTAAGGTCAGTGCTGTACGTTAAAATTGACACAATAAATGATTTCCATTAAATTCTCCCTTTACTTGGCCATTGGTTTTATGTGGATTTTTAGCCAAAATCTTATCTTATTCCTGAGCCAACATATTATCACAAACTATACTACTACAAACATATCTTGACTGTAAAGATAAACTTGTACTGTAATTACTTTTGGCATCTGTGTGTAAAAATATGTGCAATATTTCCAACTTTAATCTTTTGCCTCCTGCTAACATCACACCACATGTCCTTGTGTAAAATGGTTAGTAAAGCAAATCATTACCCAGAAAGAGTTAAGTGCAAGAGAAAGAAAAAATACAAAGTGTCTCCTGTTTGGGTTCACGCCACCTTAAAAACAACATGATTTGACGGAGACTGGAAAAACACATTTTCTGTGAAACCAGTTAAGTGTGTTATCTCTTAAAGAAGGGTTTATGCTAAACAAGAATTATCTAGTCTTCGGGTGGATTCTTCTTTTTGAGATGTTATTTATGTTGTTGAAGCAAAAAATACAATGTTTTTTGACAGTATTCACAATTTATGCAGTTGTTTGCGGTCTGCTTTTTAACCCAGTATAATAGAAATGGATGACATAATGCTTATTGTAGTATGTGCACTGTGAATTTTAGCATTCCTCATCCTGTTTAAATGGCTAAGCATTGACATTGTTGATCCAGTTTGTTTCTAGGAAAATCTAAATATACTTAAAATAACAATTAAAAGTATGCAGAATGGCCCATTTCAGATATTGCTTGATGCATTAATGTTGCAGTTGGAAAAATGGGAGCTAATTTAAACTAATTTATACAATGCTAGCTTGTGAATTTCCCCCCTTATCTCAACCTATAATACATCGGTGATGGACAAGTACAAAGATCCTTCATTTAAGTAAAAGTAGAAATACCATAGTTGTAAAATACTTCATTACAGGTAAAAGACTTGAATTTGAAATGTTACTAAAGTCAAATTACATTATTATTATTATTATTAGCAAAATGTACTCATCAAAAGTAAAAGTAGGCTACTCATTATGCAGAATGGCTTCTTTCAAAGTGTTATGGACAGTCACTTAACTTCATTTTAATCTTAAAAGAATTAACGTTACATCTTTTAATATTACATTCAAAACGTCTGTAGCAGTTAAACATTATAAAACACAATTTTCATTTGTGAAATGTTACTGCATGTTGCTTAGTTTTGGCACCTATTTTGCGTCAACCTCAGAATCCCACAAATGTTTGATGAGTCTTTGTGCATTGGGGTCACAACAGCCCCGTCCCAAGATGGCGGCGGCAGAGATGCATATCTCACAAGCCATATGTAGCCCACCAAGCAATTTACAGGTGTTTTCCCCCACAAAAACTTATTTAAGTCAAATGTTGACAAGGTTGTAATACAAATGCCACCTTTTTAAATCATACAATGGAGTCAGCCTGTAGTTCTGTCTACATGCAGCTGTGAGGAACTGGCACGTGATGTACACTCGCGCAAGGGATTCACCACCTGTTCAATAACGGCACTAGCTAGCAACCTACCCGGTGAAAATGTGAAGAGTTTGAGAATATTTAGGGCCAGCTGAGCTAATTGATGCCACCGAGAAAGTGAAATTAATAAAAACAACTGAAAGTGACAACAGAGAGGAAGAAGAAGAGAAAGGAGACACCAGAAATGGCTGAAGGTAAAAAATAATGCGCAATTGACTGAAGTAGTTACAAATCCATTAGCATGCTAATGGTGCTGCCGCAGCTAGGAAAGAGTAAAAAGAAACGTTTCTACATTGGCTTTCATGAAACTTCCGAGGAGCAGAATGTCAAGACAAGTTGGAGAAAGATGTCGTATGAGGCTGGACTTCAACAAACCTTCATAACTGACTACATAAAGGTAAGAGCCATTTTGTTGCTAGATTTGCTGTGACTGAAATATATTTTCCATGTTTGGGCGAAGCTTGTAATTGGGGCTGTGCGGTAAGGCCTATGTTGAATTGTAACATGGCTGTGATGATAATGTATTTGTGTTTTGTTTCGGGTTTACAAATGAAGGATAGTTCTGAAATAGTGGTTTGTGTCTCAATTGTGCCTGTTGTCAGTAAATTGGGTGCCTCGGTAGGTCAACATGGTTTTAATCCAATCATTTTACAACTGAGCTGGTTATTAATTTTGAAATGGGCCTGCAGGCCTGGTGAGTTCTATTTCAAGTTCCAGTCTATCACTTCATGCACATTAAGATTGGATGTTTTGATCATTTTTGTGGTGGGTGATATGGCTGGCCACGTTTTCTTATGAGTTTTATGGTTTATGTTTTAGCATCTGCTGTCTGATGATCTCCAAGATTATCCTGCTGTCCTATCCATGTGCATTGTTTGCATTGGTATTGATAGTGAATCCATTTCCTGCAGTGGTGAGGTTTTTATTTGTTGGTTGTTTGGTTTTTGGTGCATATTGTGCTTTCATGCTGTTGATCTACATTGTTGTGAACTATGAATACTCATATTTAGGTATCATAAATGATATGAGTTGGAACAGGTAAATACTGCAGCCTTTCCCCTCCTGTTTTAATCCAAGTCTGTCACTGCATATATTATCCACTGGGATACAGATGATTCCACCAAGGTAAGTGTTTGCTGCTTTCACTAAAGTGCACATTAAGAGTGGATGTTCTGGCTCTGTTTTTCATGTTTGCGCTGGCTGGTTGTTTTGTTTTCTCAGATGTGTTTTATGGTTTATGTCTTGGCATCTGCTGTTTGATAATCTGCTAAATTATGCTACCGTCCTTCCTCTTGCTGGTGGTTTGGCTTGTGACATATGGTGCTTTAATGCAGTTGATTTACAATGTTGTGAAATACTATTAACCCTGTTTGATTGTTGAGAAGATTTCATGGCAGATTTCTCCTGTTCCCCGTGTTGTCATTGTTTTTTGAGGGCATTCCTATTTGCTCACTGTAAAACAGGTGGAAGGTGATAATGTATGTTGACTTTAAGGATGTAGACAAACCGCCCACTCATACAAATATTTCATATTTGTTTAATGAGAAACTCAATATACTTGTCCCACATAGAATGGATTCTAATTCTTATCTTCCCATATTTTATTCATTCAAATCATTAACATTTCAAACCAATGTGGTTATGTGACAGCTTCCATTACTACTGTTCATATCATAATTACATCTAAACTGCGTCACTGTTCTACTGTTTGCCGCCGCTACACTCAGCTGCACACATTTTGCCATCTTTAAGCTCAATATCCATGTACTGATGGTCCTCTGCTGCTTATCAATTGGACATAGTTTCACAAGATTGGGACTGCTCCAAGCCATAACTTTTTGTGATTTTTAAATATGCATAACTGAATATTTATCTGCTGCTGCGTATCAGGTGGACTGCTGGGTTTAGATTTATACATCTCATTTTGCTAGATGGTACATTCCTCTCAGGGGCTGGAGGTGGTTTGTGGGGAATGGCCACACGACAGCTTGTGCTGAGCGCTATAAGAGTAGATCTCACGGTATAGTTGGTATCTGACTCAATATCTAATAAGGTTTTTGGGGAGAAGTTGTCTGCCTGAAATTACTTTTGGTACAACCGAGCAATTCTTAGTGGAAAAAGTGACAGATGTATAATATGTTGCAAAATTGTGAAACAATATCACCCCCCCCCCCCCCCCCCCCCCCCTTTTTATTTCTGAATTTTTCATTATCTGTTAATGAGACACTATGGCCTCTCAGGCACGTCTTGTATTTGGAAGATGTAATGTTGTCATAGCGATGAGAAAAGCATCCACGCCTGGTGGGACAAGGGCCAAAGAGGCAGAGGATTATGATTATGAAGCTGTGCCGATGCAGATTGGATTTCTCTATTATCCAGGGTTTCATCGTATATCTGGAGAGCTAACACTTTTCTAATCCTCCAAGGCTCTTTTTTTTTTTTTTCCCCTCTGCGTTCCACCGTTTTGTCTAGAGGGAGCATTTGTCTGGTCCTTGTATTTTTTTGTAATCCCACTCGTATCTGTCGTGACACCATTTTGCCTGGAGAGAGACTTTGTACTAATCCAATGTGGATACCTACATTTTTTTTTTTTTTTTTTTTTTTTTTTGTGGGTTTGTAAGACTCATAGTTAGTATTGAATATGAATACTAATGAATAGTGATGTACAGAACCGGTCCAACTCTTATCTCTTTATACTAGGGCTGGACGATTAATCGAAAAATGTATCGGCATTGAAATTCTGAAGCTGTTATAGACGTATTTTTCCCATGACGATAATTTCGATAATTTATTTCTGTTGATAGGCCTACTTTCTCCTTAAAAACATTCTACCGCGTGTGCATTGTCTGAAATTAACACTCGCCAGTCGCCAAATGCGGGGGCGGGCCAACAAACACTGGCGTGCACACCAGCCACTATGTTTTGTTTACTGATGGCTAGCGTTTAACTCAGGTTAATTAATTAGCTAGTAAGTGGTGATTTTTGGCAGCCAGCCTTCCAAAAGAAAGCACAATGAAATAAAATGTTAACCCATCATTAACTGTTTACCGACAAGCAGGAAATGGAGTCTCAGTTCACCTGTCTGGGAGGCTCTGACACTCTTTCTGCACTCCGTGTCCGCGGGCAACTGTAGGCTTGTATCTGTGTCCTTGTTTTGTACATTGTCGGACACATACAGCCACTTTCCTGAAAACTGCTTGCAGGACTGGCACACGTCCACAGCTGCCCGCGGCGTGTATGTCTGTGCCTCCACCTGCAGGTTGTCAGCTGTGTGTCTGCCTGGTATAGTCTCGGACGGACGATTTTAACTCGCTGGGCCTTAGCTATATAGTTTCATGCGTCACTTAGCTCTCCACAAGCAGAAAAAAGAGGAGCTTAAATCGCAACTTGCTGGTTCAAAGTTAGGATTAGTAAGTTAATTAGCAGTTAAAGGTGCTGTAGGTAGGATTGTGAAGATCCAGGACTTGGCAAACAAATTTGAACATCAACAACTTCTCAGTCCCTCCCCCCTTTCCGCTAAAGGCCAAAACGATCTCCTAAGCCCCTCTCCCCACAAGGAAGAATGAATGCGTGTGTATGAGCAGTGACTGACATGCAGTTAGAAAAAAAAATGCAGTGTCCGTCAAATAACAAAAAAAGATCATTCATTTATCATATCGAGGTAAAATGTGCAATTTAGGTCATATCGTGCAGCCCTATTATATACCAATGCCGACACCTCAAGTCATGGATACCAGTTCTTCCCAGCGCTCTTTGACACCTTGTAAAGCTTATATAAAGACAAAAGTGTTGCAGTTTGAAACAAAGCAAAGGATGTTTGATTATCAAGGGTTTTACCTCTCACTTTTTAAAGTATATTTTAGTTTCTCTCTGGAGGTGTGGTGCAACATGTGTACAGCTGATATTAATTCACCATGTAGACTACAGAAAGGAACAATACAAATTATAAATATGGTGGATTCGAGGGAACCCCAAATAAGCTGCTAAAAGCTTTTCGGAGGGGGCCCGATAACAAACAACAACAAATAATGTACAAACACTTAGACCAGGCTTAGACTTTATTAGTCTAAATTTAGCTTAATTTACTAAAAACTTTGAGGGAGCCGGAAACAGATTATTGCCTGCAAATTTGCTGAAGTTGTTTCTGTTAATCAGGTGACGATAGTCACGGAAGAACATTTTTTTTATTTTATTTTTTTTTTAAATTATGTTTGCCGTAAGAAAGGAGCAGGTAATCTAAAACTTTCAGCGATTTTTGAAAAAGATAAATGACATTTTTAAACTAGATTTAATCTGGATTGGTCAGGTCTGATTGATACCTTCCAGTGTTAGCAAGATGCTGATCCGGTGGGGCATCTCTTGGTTTAAACCAAATTTAGGAAATTCACATACATAAACTTGAGAAACTATTTTAGAATTATTTCTTTCTATAAATATTTATTTCAATGCTGTTATCTAAAAACTACTACAATATAATATAATGTCGGTGGAAACCAATACTGGTATCTTCAGTCAAAAAAAATTCAACTTTGGCCTTCAAAATCACAATTTATCTCTACAATTTAGTGGAACCAAATCATTAATCAGCCTCCATCTCTTGGATAAAGTTTGACTCTGCTGCGCTGATGGGTGGTAAAGATCTCTGACCTCCTGCCTGTTCCAGCGAAGCTAGACTCTCCCCAACAGGAATGGGGTTTGACCGATGCTTGCCACCTGGGCCTCTCTGGCACTGGAACATGCCTGCAGTGATAATTAATGAGAATTACAGTTGCACAGAGAGGCACTTTGGTAGTGTGAGAGAGAGAGAATTGGACTGAGAGGGGATCATTGAGACATAATGATTGTGATGAAGAAGACAGAGATGGAGGTGGTGGGAGGAGAGAAGAAAAGAGACTAATGTGATTATTTTGCTACTGGCAGAAGACCTACTCGCCTTTTGTGTGTTTTTTCCCTACTGTCTGTGTGACAAATATCTGGCAATATACTCATAAATATCATGATTTATTTAAGTTCCGTTCTCAGCTCTGCAAAAGAGGGACGAGTGGTACTGAACCATTTTAGGTGGGACGTATTGAGGCATTATGATTTGACAGTAACGTTTTTTTTTTTTTTTTTTTTAACATTTTTAACATTAAAAAGCCTTCCTTTCCCCCGCTCAAATTGCATTGCATAAAACGCTTGCTTAGGCTGGAGTACACTTGACTGGAGAAAGGAAATGCCTGAGGCTAGACTCGCTGTGATCAAACAGATCCTTGGGAAAAGGACATGAGCCAGAGTAAGTAAAAAACAATGCAAACTATAGGGCTGCAGCTATCGATTCTTTTTGTAATCTATTAATCTAGCACTTAATCAATCGATTAATCCGATATTTTTTTTAATTTAAATTTTTTAATATTTAATTTTTTTTACGTTTTTAAACAACCAAAACTAGACCTATATGTAAATATTAGTTATACTTATCCTATTTTCATTAATATATTTGATTATAATGTCACACAGCTCTGTTACACTTATGCTATTAGATCGTTGATCAGCTGTTTCTAGAGAGAGAGAGAGAGAGGCGCAACAATCAGCTGTTTTTCTGAAGGATAGTCAGCGCGTCAGCTCAGATCGTGGTCACCACTACGTATTTTCTTGTCTTTGATTTTGGTAGTTGTTGTGTTTGATGTAGTTTCATCGTTCATACGACTGTGATTTACTTTTGTCGGTCCTCTTCGTGGAATGGATGATTAAGTTAGACTCAATGTTTTCTGTTGAGATGCTAAAGCACTGACGTCGTGCTATTATTGTGCTAAGCTAGTTTGATTTCGCAGTAGACACACTGTACAGAGTTTTAGTTTTAATTACGTTTGAACTGATTCCAAACTTTGGACCCTTTCTGTGGTTTCCTCCAGCCGGTCTCTTCTCTTAGCCCCTCACTATTTACCTCTGGCATGTGTCGCCAGTAGCAGACTGAGCCGTCTGGTGTGCGACGGTAGCGGAAACACCGTCCGTCAGCGATACAGCGTTAGTAACATTGATTTAACGAAGCTTCGAGGCAAGTCATTTTTCATCGAGGATTTTTTGTAATCGAATTATTAGTTATTTGAGGAATCGTTTCAGCCCTAAAACTATTAGTTCTGAGCTAAAGGTGCTCAAACAGTAAAGTGGACTTTCTGTGGAAAGTCCACATTAATTATAATCAACTATCAAAGAGGATTTATACTCAACGTAGCAATGGTTCTGAGGAGAAATTATGCTCAATATTGCAGTCATTTTCCAGCTTTTTGCTTCCAACTAACCAGCAAATGCAGCGTTTTAATTCATTGGCAGCTTTTCTTTTTTGTCAGGCCTCATTACAAAGAGTAAACATGACACACTACACTGACATTTGCATATTACTTTTTGAGACATTTGGCAACCATATGGATCTGGGGAATACAGTAGCCCTTTTTCAAGGGTGTAATTTCCACTGTACTGGCAAAGAAGGGACCCTCACTTTTCATAATCCTATTTTGTCCCTCCACTTTTACAGTTTAAAGTTTAATTTGCTCCCCAAAGTCTCTCGAAACAGGGTCCTCTTATTGTCTAGAGAGGAGTAGGAAAATATTGATATGCTCATCTGAGACTGCTCTAAGACCTTTTCTGCCCTGGGTTTTTGTTTGTATGCAGCAAGAGAAGGAAACGGCAGACACTACTCTGGGCTGAACAAAGTCTTGTGACTTCCTCTGCATGCTTTATTTTGAGTAAAAACAATTTAATCTAAATTTACAGCTAATATTCTTCTTGAAGACCCAATAAATCAAAGGAAATGCAGAAGAGGACACTGCTCTTTGTTTCTTTGTATAAAGGTATTGCATCTTTACGGTGGCCCTCAAGGACAAAAACGCTCACTCAAGCAGAAACATAAACATTATTTCCTAGATTGATGTATGTATATAATGTACAGGAAACCACATTCACTTGCATTACAGTTTTTGGCTGAAGACCTGACTTCATTGAGTTATTTCCACTTCTGAAACCAAACCTATGCCCTTGGAGATAAACCCTGAACCCTCATTATGGTGGTGAAGGCACATCCAAAGACAACCACAGTCCTACATGCGGTCTTTGGTCATTTGTTTTTCTTAGATACTTTGCAGTAATTCAAATGTCTTTGTGGTAATTTGTGGAATACCGTAATCCAATGGTAGAAGCTCATTTTATCCATTAGTACTTTGAAGTGGAAAGGAAATACGAATCTGTTTGTCTCGCGCGTCCTTCCATCAAAGACTTTTCAGCAATGTGATGGTCAAGTTCAAAACAGCCGCTGGCAAATTCACCCAGCGAAGGGGGGAAAAAAAACAAAAAAACGAGCAGTCTTTTTGTGTTATAATCAAGCCTAAAATGTAGCCTTACAGAGATCCGTGGTATTTCAGCTTGACACATACTATCTCTTTCATCATAGTTGTCACAAATGATATAAGAGGGTGATGGTGACCTTTTAGGGTGGGGGTTCAGACCACCAGAAAGGCCAGAGCAGTGCAGAAAAATCCTCTGCCACAGAGGACATTTTTGAAATATAACCAATGAATCAAAGAAAAAAGAATACAAGGCATTCTTCTTGTGAAATTCTTTATAAAAAGCCTTTATTTAGATGGCTATTTTATATCGAAATCTTACATTAATTAGAGCTCGGCAGCAACCCACGTGTGTCGGCAGCCTTCTTCAGGGTGTCTCACCCTGAAGAAGGCTGCTTTGTGCTGCCCAGCTTACTCGTACTCCCTCTTACTTTCCAACAATGCATTTTAAACAGAAAAGTTGTATGGGATGCCAAACAAACCCCTGATGGACACTAATGAATAGGACAGGTCATAATGTTGATGTCTGACCTCAGTAGCAGGGGGTGAAAACATGATGCTACCTACACTCACATAGTAATTGCTTTTTTGCTTTAATGAAATTCCTCTCGTGGACGGTCCCTCACCTTGAGGGGTGTCCTTGCATGCGTTTAAGAAGTAGAGGCAAAAGTTTCCTCAGTCTGTGAGGAGAATAATCTCATTGTTTTTTGTTTTTTTTCTTCTTCTAGAAAGTCTCTTGAGTTGACTGGTGGAAAGAAATCCGTTGCACCTTAAATACTTCTCTGTGCCATTGAACAGCAAAGCAGGAAGATTGATCTGACATTATGTCCATTTAAAAACTCAGTTCAGATTAGGTGGAATACTTGTCTATTTTAATACCCACCCATCATTGCTCAGCCTGAGACATGCACAAATTGACGTCTGCATTTTTGTTATGCTTTTCCCTCCATTGTACCGAACCGTGATATGAACCGAACGTGACTTCAGTGTAGGCCTACCGTTCCACTCACTCATTATATATATATATATATATATATATATATATATATATATATATATATATATATATATATATATATATATATATATATATAAATTAATTTTTTATTGGTGGAACGGTAGGCCTACACTGAAGTCACGGTTCGGTACAATGGAGGGAAAAGCAGGCTGTACCACCTAGTGTCATCCAGTCTCTCCCCTGAGCTAGCTGCAACAGCCTGAAGCATATAAAGTAAGATGTAAACAATAAGTAGGCTACCCCACATCATCTTCAGACTCCATCTGGAACTTGTAAACAAAATAAGACAATCAGCTAGTAGTGTGATATGGGAGACAAGCGCTGCTCTCATATGTGAATGCACAGAGCAGGGGTGTTAAAAGAGCTTTGGTTACACAGAGCAGTTGGCGAATTGTGGCATTAGCTTCACATGCTAACAGTGGAGCTAGCAGCAAACAGCAAAGCTAATGGCGGAGCTAACGGCGGAGCTAAAAGCAGAGCAAACAGCGGAGCAAACAGCGAAGCAAATGGGCCTGGAAGCCATTTGTGGTCGAGGCAAGAAGGGATCCAGCTACAGGACATATGTGCTTGGTTGTATATGGAAGGGACTATTGCTTCCTGTGGACTCACTGGACCGACTCGACATGTAGGCGGAGCTTGGGAGCTTCAGAGCTAAGGCGGGGGTACAGATTAGGTGTCCCTAAGAAATGCGTATGTCACAGTAGTTCCACATTACATTAACCCTTTTGTTGGCTTCGTTTCAACCTTTAAAAAAAAACATTTTTTCTGACATTTGTGACGCCTTTTTTCACAATTTGTTTTTGCTTTTTCCAACGTTTTAAATTTTTTAATTTTTCTTTTTCAGCTTTTCAGCGCTTATTTCTACGTCCAATATTTTCTGATATAAAACAAAAATTAAAAAACGGGCCAATGTGACCCAAAGTCAACACAAGGGTTAACTCATTTGCACGCAAATTTAATTTATTTTTTATACCGTGTATTCTACCGTTCCACCCTTAATATAAATGTATATATCTGTCTTTGTATAAGCTTAGCTGTGATCTGAGTATATGTAAGTAAACGTACCTTTGTGTGCATATCCTATATTTTAAAACAATGTTTTAATGCACAAACAAAACAAATAAAATAGGCAAATACAGCAAGCAGCAGTCTGCAGCGTTCTAAAACGTGCCAGTTCACACCAACGTGACGAGACGGTGTATCATCTCCATAACAACGCCTCTTTGAACTTCTGACTTTTAGGCTTTTTGTAGCTGGATATATCATTTGTTTCGTCTAAATATGAATGTGGATAACGTTAGTGATAGCGAGATGCTTGCCACAGTTGCATTTCTAGTGATGAATCGGTGAAAACACGTTTTATTTCTGACTCGCTGCTTTGTTCTAACGCCGCTGGGCGCTCTCTCTCTCTTCAGTCTCTCTCTATCTCTCTCTTGACCATATAACGTTGCCGTGCTTTCGGGCGGTTGTTAAGGCTCCGTCTAAAACTCTGCCATTTCGACCAGCTGTTTGTAAAATGGATTATGGATCATTTTATTTCTATAGTTTTATGACTTTACCAGCTGACTTCTCTATTGGCGTAATATCCCTTACGTTGTAAAACCAGCCTCTACGACTTGAACAGCTGCGTCGCAGCGAAACAATCTGCTGGTGTGAGTGGAGCTGAGACGGGCCGGTTCAGACCGCTGCATCTTTCCCCTGCGACGTTCTAAAACGGTTTTGTCTCGTCGCGAGTCTTTGGTCTGAACTGGACTTTACATCAGAATAGAACAAGAAACAAAACGGTGAGAAATGTACTTGTTTAGCGTAGTGATTTATAGAAGTGGTGGGATATTTGAACCCTTTCAGCTCGACGGTAACAATAGTAGGTTGATGTAGATTTATGCACATGCTTCTAAGAATGAAAAATGGGTCGATGAAATGCAGGTGTGCATTTTTGATTAATACCCCTGCCTCTCCCTCCGTGTCGTATGGCGGCTTACAACCTCCTGTCCTCTGGGAGCAGAGGAAGGAAAGTCTAACAGAGTCTGACAGTCGTCGTAACCACATTCTAATTAGATTATTCAACGACTATATTAATTCAGGAGCAAATCACTTAACTAACTTAGCATCAGACTGTGACTGGCTGTGTTGTGGAAAGCCAGAGCAGCATAATCAGGTTTTAAGTGCCCTCAGATATTGGAATTGTGTTAGCCAAAGTCAAAGAAACAATCCTGGCCAAGTATTGTGTAGGCAGTGGAGAGTCAGGAGGTGGGGCCTCGGGTTGTTCTGTGAATCTAAATAAGCTACAGACAACATGTCCACTTAAGATCATACTTTGACCAACAACATTGACTGAAACTCTTTCAGAAATTGGTACAGTGTTTGACTTCAGTAAATTATGTGTGCCTAAACTCGTACTGCTTTCTAAACATATACATTAAAAAATATATTTTAGTGTTTTTTTTATTTATTTTTTTTACTCCCGCTCAGGATAAGGATGTAACATTAATTGTAGCATTAAGTTGGATCGTACTCTATTGTTTCCACACCTTTTTGTTGTGTTAAAATGTTACAAATGTCTTTATAAAACACTGAAGTTAAAGTTACATCTACCAGTCAAATTTGACTGGCTTTCTTGGACTTTATTTATTGTTACACAGAAGATACTGAGGGAAGAGGAATTAAATTACCCATAAAAGTAGTAGTCTATTTGCTTTTATACGTTTGGCAGAAAAGAAAGTGATGCTTCTAATGTATGGGGACCCTACTCCCTTCCCCATTGGTCGGGGACCTGGAGTCCCCAGACGTGAGAGCTGCAGTTAGACCCTCCTCAACTCAACATCCAACGTTCAATTTCTGCATGCAACATAGGAAATATTTAAATGTATTTTTTATTTTACCTTAAAGAATCTCAAAATGCCTTTCTTGGTTACACCAGAAAATCAACCAGCAGTCCTGCAAGTTTCTTCTGTTTCCTTCCAGAGTGGAGCTGCTTTTATTTCCTTTGACCTGACATGCCTGGGTCCACAGATATTGATTTCACTTGACAGTTGGAAGTCATTGACAGTGAAGATCCTTAACTCCACATCATCCTTTGATTGACCTCTTGCGCTCCTCGATGTTGTTCTTCTCCTTCTTGCTAATATCCACCCGAATCCTCTCAGATCAACTCTCCTGTCTATGGACTTGGACCGGGTTTTGGATTGCGAATGCAGCAAATGCTCCGATCACCTTGATGTTTCAACAAGTAGTTTCCTCAAGGTTGCTGCGAGGGCGATACAATTAGGCTGCGTATGCGATGGCGAAACATCCCCAGTTTGAGCCTTTGTAGATGAGCCTTTTTTTAAAGGGAAATCTCAATAGGTTTGGGGTAATTAGTTCTTCCTGGTGTGTGATAGTGTGCATACATTTCTATGTATGTGTGCAAGAGTTGGAGTAGTAGCAAAGAGGTTTTGAATACTTCATATTAACTTTAACACTGGATTGAGAAAGACGAGGAGCAAGAGGAACATGAAAGCAAGAAAGAGGGAGATGGACATTTTAAAAGTATGAAGATAGCAAAAAGAGAGAATGAAATGAGAGATTCATCTAGACATTGGACTTGGAGAGACTGAAAGGTGGGAATAGAATTGAAGGAAAGTTAGAAAATAGAGATGGAAAGAGAAAATGAGAGAGAAAAGAAGATAGGAAACGCAAATGAAAAGAGACAATGTATTTCTATTTCTCCTTGCAGGAGTTTAGTGGCGTGGATTATTTTCCTTCCCTTTTTACAGATGCATACATTCTTACTTTTTCTTCATTTCTATTTTGGGCCATACTTCTCTTCAATAGTTCAATCACTCATGGATGCCCATATTAAGTTTGCCTTGCTGCTTCTCCGTTCATCCATATTTCCACATTTCCAGTAGATTTTTTTCATGCAGTGATATAACCTACTGGTTCCAACATTTCCTGAAGTTATTTTTATTTACCCTTCTTAATTATCTTTATAAGATAGACTTTATTGATCCCAAACTAGGGATCTAGGGACTAGTGGCATTCCCTTGTTGAAAATTCATATTATATTTAAATAGAAAATGGAATATTAAAAAAAAAAAAAAAAAAAAAATAGATAGATATAGAGATATATATATAGAGATAGATAGATATATATATATATATATATATATAGATATATAGATATATAGATATATAGATATATATATATAGATATATATAAATAAATAAATAAATAAAATTATTTATTTATTTTAGGGCTGTCAAAATAACGCGTTTAATTTCGATTAATTAATCTGAGAATTATTAATCCATTCCATATTGACGTTTGACCCGGAGCCGTTCTAGCCACCATTGGACTGTAAAATGAAGGAGGGAGACGAGAATGTGCTGCCTGGATCATTAATTGGAACATTTACTTATAAAAATCTTCTTCCTGCCAACCCTGGCTACCGAAATCTGGTGCCACTGATATGTCTGCGCTGCTCTCTGATGCTCTGAAACAGATGATAGAGGCAACACAAACACCGTTGCACGTGACGCCAGTTAACCCTATACTCGACAGCAGCTAACGTTAGCCTACCACTAGCTAGTAGCTGGATTAAACCATAGACGGTATATAAGAAGGATTAAACACGGTTACAATGCTGACGGCTAACGCTAAACGGCCGCCGGAAAAACAACACAGACGGTGCGTTCAATGACACTGGTAAACTACAGCCTCGTGGTGCATTTGAAGTTATTGTAAATGTCCTTTTCTAATCTGGTGGTTGTTTTTGTCGTTCAACAGCAATTTACTAGTGAAATAAGTTATTGTTATACATTATTATTTATTAAATCATTTAATTTTGACCATATGGCCTTAGCAATAAACAAGCCATTCTTTAATGTCACCGACTGTTGTTTAGTACCCTTTTTTTTCCTTTTCTTTTTTTACTTTCTTTCAGGCACCGTTAATTATGTATGCGATTAATTTCGATTAATTAATCACAGAGTATGTTAATTAATTTTATTTATATATATATATATATATATATATATATATATATACACACACACACACACACACACACACAATATGTACACTATAAACACCCCAATTATATACAGATGGGTAAAACAATATGTATACAGATATATATCTCACCATTCCTCTTAGCTTTATATTTGTGGCTGTAGCTGCAAATATTCAGCTAAATGTCTTTTACTCTATATACAGCATGCTTAGCCCAAGGTCGTTCTTAAAACTTGGCTGCGAGACAGCTGAGACCTGATTTTTATACAGTTTTCAAACCCATAAAGTCCCGAGCTAACCCTGTTCCAGCGGGGTTATGTCTCTCTTGACTAGAACTATTTAATTTTAGACTGTGCCAGTGAGCAGAATAAAATAAAAGGTTTAAAAAGCAGTTACTGTATATCACAGTGGTCTGGACCTGTGGGAGAGACCGATGACTTGAGTAATGATACCTGGATTATTACACCTATGACACCTCCATTCCGTGTTTTTTCATGTGGTAATTGGTATTACAAAATAGAGCTCACCTCACCTTTCAGATGGCAAATACTAATCAACCCCAATTTCTTTGACGTGCTGATTTTTGACACCACAAACAAAGAAATGCCTGTGGTTAACTGTAGGGAATTGCATATTAATTTCATATAAATAAAATGAATGATTTTCATCACAGAAGTAATTTGGGATCATAGTACTGTAAATGCCATGTCGGGACACAACCGCTGGCTAAATTTTGAGTTAGAGTGAGAGCAAATCAAAAGAAAATCCAGGAACAAGCCGTCTCAGTACTGAACACATTCACCATATTGGCAACAATATCTTTTGTAGTGCAAAAACACCACAATGAGAGTTTGGTGCTGAAAACTGAGATTAAACACATTGAAATGAAGATCCCCTGGATTACCACATTAATGAATTGGGCTTTAAATGTAATAGCCCACCTGTTCCATTTTGGCTCTGTCTGGATAGTGACTGTCCTGGGGTTTTTAAGGAAGACACATTAAAATGTAAGAGAGGACTAGTAATGCCCAGTCAGCTCTCATTTTTAGCTGGGTTGTTTTGTGTATTGTTCCACAATGGTCTCTTGGCTATGAGCAGTTAAGCACAAGTTGTAACCATTTAATGATGAAGCCAAATTAATTTTTGTACAACCAGGGTGGTCACAGTTTTGTTGTGTTGGTTGAGATCTTATTTAGGAAATTGCTGAGATTTAAGGAGGCATCCACATCGTTACTACCGGGTCCAGGGATGTGTATTTTTAATTATGTTGTATTATTCATTTTTCTTATTTATATAAAAAACTGGCTCTTTGTAAGCCAATACTGTAAACTATAACCCCAGTTCATTTATCACTTATTTGGAGCTGAAACAAGTGACCTCACATTGGTTATACGGTTATTCTTCATTTCATAGAACAACATTGCTGGTTAATTAGGTACACCTTGCTAGAATTCGCAGATTTTCTTCATCTGTTTTGATAGTAAATTGAATATTGAGTGGTTTTGGACTGTTATTTGGGCAGAGTTGGCAATTTATAGGGTTACATTTTCTCAATCATCTATTTTCTGGCAATGTTTTGCCAAAGTTAATTAAGGGTGCTCCGATCAGGATTTTTGGGGCCGATCACCGATTGCTGGGAGTAGTATCGACCGATGCAGATCCCCAATCACCGGGTCTATTTGAAACCTTCTATTTATCATGTCATATATTTATCATATATTAATTTTAATATTAACAACAATGTATAATTATTAAAATTAACAGAAGATAATGTATTGTGAATTGTCAACGGTTTACTTTTATTGACCGGAAACGTTCAACATTCCACTTCCTCTGTTAGAAACACACCTTAAACAGCTTAGAGCTTAACATAGAGCTAAAGCCTTATTCGGAATAAATTACAAAAAAACTGTCAGTGTGTTCCAGCAGGGTGGGGACACTTACATTTTTTACCAGCCACTTTTTCCAGAATTTAAATTTATAAAAAGTGCACTATCATATTTTGAATTGCTTTATTAAATTTTTTTTTTTTATTATTAATACAATTTATTTATTATGTGTCAGTAGCTTGTTGATCTTTACATTGCTAGTTAATTTCCTATCCTGGCCTGGGACACACATTAATACGGTTTGATAAAGGACTTATTGGACTTTAACTTATCATTGATCTACAATAACGAGTGTAGCTCATGGATGTATTAAGTGTAGCTGTCCTCAATTTAGGTCATCCTGTACGTCTCATCTCCAGTTTTTCCTGCATCGTGTGTGTGTGTGTGTGTGTGTGTGTGTGTGTGTGTGTGTGTGTGTGTGTGTGTGTGTGTGTGTGTGTGTGTGTGTGTGTGTGTGTGTGTGTGTGTGTGTGTGTGTGTGTTCTCGTTTAACTATATTTGTGTGGTCCAAAAACCGGGAATACAGTATACTTGTGGGGTCCGACCATCTTTGTGGGGCCCAAAATGCTGGACCCCACAAGGTTAAAGGGCTGTTTGATGGTTAAGAATTGGTTTTAGGGTTAGAATTAGGTTAGGGTTAAGGTTAGGCATTTAGTTGTGATGGTAAGGGGCTAGGGAATGCATTATGTCAATGACTGGTCCCCACAAAGATAGTGAGTGCACACTATGGGTGTGCGTGTGTGTGTCTCGTCAGTCGCAGGGTAGAACTGAGCAGCAGAGAGCCAACAGGATTAAAACGGCAGCAGCTTTCAAGCGACTTAAACATCGTTACAGTCTACATTGACGTTAAAATGTATACAGGTTGGCAGGGCGGTCTGAAATGTTTTGCACGGTCTTTCGCTGTACGTTTTGTCAATGTGCCACTTGTTCGAAAAGTACCTTATCTTTTTCTTTCCTTCACCCTCAACAGCTTGTACATCCATAGCTACTGCTGACTCCGCGGCGGGCCTCTTAACACCGGGGATATGTCGCCACATTTTTTAACAGATCATTTTCCTTTTGTCTGTAGCTCAGCTAGCTAGCTACATGGCGTCCCGGACTAGCGCTGAAAACTAGCTACTCGACTATGTGTTGTCAAAGCCTCGGCTGTGAACAGTTTAATTTCCTGTAAGTTCTTCACAATAAAAGTCCTCCGTTATTTTGGTATTTGAATGTTTTTATTATGAAGCAGCAAAATCCGGAAATGTTGGGGATTCATTAGCAGTAACGTAACGCGACTCCTATAAGCATTGTGCATTGTTACTTAGCAACAGCATTCTTTGACAAAAACTGTCCAATCCATTACAAGGATACAAGGCTAATTTCCCACCCTGGTTCTGAGGCACTTTTTTTGACCAACTTGGGGAAACTGATCAGTCCAACTGCTTTTTCTGCCAACGGTCAGCCGTCTGGTTGGTGTGTAACTTAGCTGCATATAGAACATTTTCTCACGAGTAGTGCGTCATCTGATCGGCCTTTATGGAGACCACCGATCAAACTATTTAAAGCCTTTATCGGCCGATAACGATCGGTGCCCCATTAATCGGAGCACCCTTAAAGTTAATCAATAATCAATAATCAAGAAAATTGCAACCTGTAGAACAAAAAGTAAACTCTGCCCATAGGTAACCTGTGTGAAAGTGACTTCTGTGGTGTATTGGCAGGAAGTGTTAGGTTAAAGGGTCCTGACCTCACTGGCCCTGAGTGGCGTTAAGAGGCCGAGCTTGGCATAGAAAGAGCATATAAGATGAGGGACACACAACTACAGAGTCGCAGCCAACCTGATCTATGTGGCAATTATGTAAAAACGTCTGTCTAAGCATTCCTGGGGTTGAAAGGACTGACTGGGATATTAAACAATTACATTATACACAAAGTGAAATGTGATGGCAGCAGACCAAGAGAGAGCCCTTTAGTAGTTTTTTATTAGTAGTTCCCTTATAGATGCTCCCTCCCTGTCCAGGTTTAACCTTTTTACACACACACACACACACACACACACACACACACACACACACACACACACACACACACACACACACACACACACACACACACACACACAGAGTTGCGCTTGGTGACAGGCCAAGCCCCTGATTTGTGTGTGCATGTGCAGCTTTTAAAGTGTACGTGACATGGCTGCGTGTTTAGCCTCTTTGATAGATTGCAGAGTGCTAGCAGTTGTTTCAGTGTATTGGAAGCTTGGCAGAGACGGCAATTTCAAAACTCAACAATCACTTGATTTTACTGCTACACAGGACCCATTCAAATCAAAGCCATGCCAGTTAAAGCAAATCAAAACCAGACCAGTCAGAACAAATCAAGAAAAACACAAACGCAGTCAACAGTTGTATACAGCATTAAGTAGCGATGAGCTCCATACCTAATACAACTGATTAATTAAATATTAAACAGTTTCCATTAGGCATGAATACTTCAAGACTGACGGTTACAACACACTAAACCAAAAACAAATTCAGCTTCATGCACTCCACTCTACACTTATTGAAACACTATTGATAATTAGTTATGGACAAAACGGTAATATAATAGTAGTTTCTGGTAAACATACTGTACATAAAGTACGTTTGAGATCTGTTTGAAGATAAATGGAGTGAAACAGGCAGATCTCAGCTCTTTTTCTGACTAAAAAGGAAATCGCTGAGAATACTGAGCCCACCAGATCACGTCAAAAGGCTGCCTTCAGAATGTTGCTATTCTCTACCTGTCAAAGTAATTTTATCTCCTCTGCTATCCGTCCTCTCAGTTGTTCATTGGTGATTTGTATGCATCTGTACAGCTTCATTATTTTGTGTTTTATAGATTCATTTTTACTTATTTATTATTCATTGCCAGAATTTCACCTATAGTTAAGATTATAGCCTGAGGAACAACTTATATTGTTTACCTTTTATGCACAAAGTAAGAAGGTGAATAAGGTACAAATGCAGAGTTTCTCCATAATCAGTTATTGGAAGAAATAAATGTCATCACCGAAAATGATAATGTTATCGTTTGTTAAACAGGAGCTTGGCAGGCTTTCTCAAAAATAATAATTACAAGAATAACAGCTGCAGCGTAAACAACAATAAAAACAAGTGTAATTTGTATTCATCGATTTAGTCCGGGGGCACTTTAGCCAAAGAGGGGCTGCAGGGGCAGCTTGAGCCACTGAAGCTACTATACTAACTGTATTTCAGAACAAGCCAGGCTATGCAAAATCAAATTAAAGTGAGGAGCCAGAGAACTCAACCATGCATGAAGCAGCCATAAACTGGGATTGCTGGTAGCCGGATCTCCGCCGTGGGGAAAAAAAAAAAAACAACCTTCCATGCGGGTAATATTTTCGAGTCAATTGATTTCACCTAGCTACCAATCATATGAGAGGAACGCAGCTCTAACTAACACATGGCTTAAAGTACTCGTGCCTGGTGCCGGAGCATGTAGATACAGCTTTAGTTGAGAAAGGAGTTAAAAAGAAATGGCGTTGGGCATGGATAGAGGACAAGAGGTAAAGGGCGGAGACGGGAAGCTGTTTAGCACTTGGTGCCTCAAATTGAGGGAGCCGGGTGCTTGCTTCTGCAGCGCATGTTCAAGGACGATACTGTAGGGCAGCAGCGGTAAGAAAGTCCTTGCTAGTCATTAGATGCTAGTCACAAAGCTTCGGTTTCTGCACTCTGTCATACGAGTACGTTACCGGCAGCGATGGCTACCTACAAAATCCTGAATGTACCAATTCTCTTTTTTTGATAACCTGGCAAAAAGTAACACATCTATAAAGTTTTGTTTTCACAATGATTCATTTAGGATTATGATATTATTGCAATATGTAAATCTACATTGACTCTTAATTTAACATATGGTTGGAAGTAAAAATGTATCCAAAACATTTTACTTCTTAAAAAATGTATTATTGTGTAACATAAGAAGTACTTTAACTGTTTTGCCAGTCAAATTAACTTTAATAAGTGCATATTGAAATATTACACTGTAGTTATTTACGCTGTATTCTGCAGTTATCTACTGCTAGGGTATTTTGATGCTATCCTGTATTCCATGCAGTCGGGCCATCTCCTCCTGCGCTTCGTAGCGGACAATGTGACTGTGGCACAGCGCCGATTTTTAAATATTAAGAACACATTTTTATTTAAGATTTGAGTTGGATTTTACAAGGTGTTTATGGAACAATTATCAATCTGTTCAAGTGCAAACAACACTGCTGGATTTAATCTTCATGATAACGTGGATGATATGGAGGGGAAAAATGTGCATGAGGCATCAATACTTGAAAGTATTACGAGTAATCGTTATTCCCACATTTACTTCCTGCAATCTTACTTCAGTTCACCACCTCACCATCTGCGTCGCCAATTCCCATTGTCTCCAAAATGTGCGTATGCATGGGTCAGTTTGCGTGGAGGACCGCACATTCTCCCATCAAGTTTGTTTTTTATAAATCACAACTTTTGTGTGGGAAGTCGTGTACGCACATTTTGTAATGTTAACAGAATGTTAATACAAGCTTTCATTAACATGATATACTGTAGATTTAAATATTAGGACAATATAATTATGTTTTGACATTTCATACAACTGATACATAGCAGACATATATTGTATATCGGCTTATACCAATACAGATTTTTGGTTGAGCCCCAATTATTAGTATTTTAATATTGGAAAGGTAGCTCTAACCAAAATAATGAACACTTGATAATACTAGATACTATTATGACGAGATATAATCTACTTAGACTAAGTCTCATATTATCTCCTACTTTTTTTGTAGTACTCCACACTCCTAATTTGCACCAGGTGCGTCTGCGCTGCATTCCGGGCGCGTGGCGTGCACCATGAGCAATCACGGCCATATAAGTCAATGTTTGATATTCTACCAGCTGCGCCACAAGCGTGCGTGAAGCGGCTCTCCGCTGAATATAAGCGCCAGGTCTATTTTCACGTTCGGACAGCCAGACAGGCAGGCAGTGAAACAGCGAGACTATCCAGTGGGTTTACAAAAACACTCCCCCAAATATCGTTTGTCTCCTTTACAACACCACGGACAAGTGTTCAAGTTGTGGGAGAGGTGCATGTTCTACTAGATGATGAATCTAACACATTCAGGCCTTTTTCCAGCCTTAATTGCACTGGATGTCATTGTGGCTCTGCTTGCAATTCATTGGCGGTTCTGCCCAGGTAGAACTGCCTCGGGCCATTACCTTACTCTCATAGCTATTTAAAGTACTCACAGTATGATGCATGCGCCTGCACTGGAGATTGTAGCTGAGGTGTCGCAAAATTACGTCTTCAAAATGAATCAATCACAGCCACTGCTGCACAGTGCATGCCGGGACACGGTAGCTTGAAGTGCACGGCAAGCACGTGACATTTGGTAAGGGGGCAGGAGAAGAAAAAAATTAAAATAAAATCTCATTTCACTGCAGATGTGTCAGTCATGCAATAACCAAATAAATTTGGCCTAAGAAGATTCTGCAATGCCTCTACAAGTTTTCACCCACTTTCTCATGATCAGGGAGTAACATAAGCCACCCAAGCAACATTTGTTACTGCAGCATCAGGGTTCTTTGGAGTCTAAGAAGTTGCTGCCTGAGAAAGGAGAAGGATATTTTTAAGCAACCTGTCAGTCAACATAGGCTGTTAAATTACCAGTGAACTGACTGAATGATGAAGCATGGACTGATGATGACATAGTCTTTTTCTTTGTATGCTGGGATCTACTATATAGGTGTACAATCTGAAATGGAGAAAAATATATCAAGGTAAAAAACTGAAGCTGTTACTTATAGCTGCGTTAATAATTTATTTGTTGTGCTGGTTGGGGCAGAAGCACTCAACGACAAGCTGATAAACTCAAAGCGTTTCATTGTCTGATTAAGTCAAGTGTGTGTGTGTGTGTGTGTGTGTGTGTGTGTGTGTGTGTGTGTGTGTGTGTGTGTAGTCCAAAATCACAAATTTGCCTCAAAGGCCTTCACAATCTATCCTTAGACCCTCAGTTGGGATAAGGATAATCTCACCTAAAAGAATGTTAATTTGATGGAATAAGTTATCATTGGCCAATGTTTTAGCAAACCATTGCCATCCATTTTGCTGAAAATGGATGGTCAAGTGACACGAAATATACAGTATGTAGTGACTATTTTGTCCTGAGTTTGTTCTTTGTTGACTGGGGAAATCTTTGACGCTTGTTTTGTTCCAATAAACCATAAAAAAAAAAACATCCAAGAGAGTAATGTTGCCAAAAATAAATGTCTTTTATTCCAACACGAAAAATAGTACAGATCCTTTATCTGGTAAAAATTATATAAGACAGACTGGATATTTTTAACTAAAAGGAGCAGTGGTTCATGTAGCAAGGTCAAAAAGCTGTGCGCTCCCAGTCAGCCACGCCTCCACCTCCGTCATCTTCCTATTTAATACCTTTTGACCTGTAGAGGGCACAACTTAAGAAGAATAGGCAAAACATCATTATAATAAATTCAAACAAAATAAATGGTTAAAGAATGGCTCCTACACAGTATGACAAAACAATTAGCTGAAAGAGGCTAAGAACCTGAGTAGAGTTGCAGTTGAATAAAAAGTGTCTCTGGATTTGTTATTGAAGTGCAACCCCTTTTCATATTACTCGTAGTTATTTGATTAATGGTTAATAAAACAAAAATTGGTGTTTTTAAATTAAATTCAGGCCATTACACTTAAATCATGTCATGCCTGGGAATGTTACCCGTTTTATATTTGGCTTTTTCATTTGACTTGCATGAAAGTTCAGGTTACTAAAGTTTTGAGCTGAAATATGTGGATGTAATGCCCTGCCCTACATGACGAGCTATATCCTCAAAACAGCAGGCACCAGCAGTAGTTCTGCAATGGTTCAATTGACTGCTCCTGAATGTGTCTGACATTTTGCTGGCTCCTTCAGGACAAGATCGCAGTGAGGATGTGACGCCAGATTAGCCTAAATCATTTAGGGATCATTACAAAGTATCACAGTATATGGAGAGTCATTGCTCATCCTCTCCTCTCATAACTCAGAGAAAATCACTTAGTTGCCCGAATCCTTCATCCTTAAAAAACCCTTGATTAATAAGCGCCTTCAGCACTTCGCTGAAACAGACTATTCAGTTTGTACATGGCTATAACCTGTTGATTGGATTTTAAAAAGAGAATGTGCTTCTTTGTGCGTTTTTCTTTTGTTTTAGGCCTATTCTAATGACACATGCATGCTTGGTTTTAAATGGCAATGTATTCAGGAGACATGACCAGGGGATTATGATAATGAATAAAGATCTCTGCGCCTGTCTCGAAGGGCATTTGTGAGGAGTAGGGGGAAGGAGGGGAGGCCTGTAGAGGAGAGACACAGGAGAGGAGGATGAGGGGAAATATTACAGACACTAGAGGTGATACTTGGTGACAAACTGCTTGTCATCGGGTGCGCTCTGATAAGAATTGATTGTAACTTGTGGTGGTGTCTGTATCAGTGACGTCAACACACATTTTGACCTTGAAAGCTTATATGTATGTATGTATGTACGTACACACACACACACACACACACACACACATATATATATATATATATATATATATATATATATATATATATATATATATATATATATATATATATATATGTATGTGTATATATGTATAAAAAATATGTATGTATATATATGTGTGTGTGTGTGTATACAGACTTGTGCAGGGACTTTAATTGTCCCTGCAATGGCTTATTTGACAACATAATTGTGTTATTTCCAGAAAGATTCTGCACCAAAGAAAGGAGAGGAGGAATGCCTTCTTCTATCAGCGTTTACCTCACACTGCAGGGAATGTCTCTATTTAACGTCAGAATCTTTCTGGAAACACCACAATTATGTTGTCAAATAAGCCATTGCAGGGACATTTAAAGTCCCTGCACAAGTCTGGATTTGTAAATCGCCAGCTGCTCTCATAAATAGAGGAGTTCACAGGTGCACATACGTGTCTTCTGCTGCACAAATTAGATTTACATACATGTATTATATATCTGCAAATTGTGTACGGTGTGCACTCCAAGATGTTTGTGTGAGTGTACGTGCGTTCTTATTCAGTGTACCTATATTTGAGCGCTGTGCACGTCATGTTTGCCTCGTAGTTTTAAATAATTCATTAGATGTAGGCATGGCTGCTTGGCTTTGAAGAAACATCCTCTCCACTTCTGCAATGTGACAGTATTTACATGTATAACACGGAAACACCGATCACAGCTTTGCTCAACATAACAGGATGCCATACCAGGAAGAGACAAAATCTGTCTGACTTTATGAGCGATGACAAACGGCAACCTTTTTATTCCTTTTGTAGGAAAACTTTGCTCTGTAAAACTCTTAATTTCTGCAGAATCCCTGGGAGGGTTGGGGCTTGGAAAGTCACTTTGCTTTACTGATTTACTTTGAAGAATCCCTAATGAAGCGGGAAGAGTTAGACATTTTAGTGAAAGAGAGAATTGGCCTGAGAGTCAGACTTCGGTGTTTTATTTATTGTTTCTGAGCGATTTTAGATGAATGAGTATGCAATGAGAAACACTAGCTGAGTTCACAAGTGGCACAATTATTTAAATCATAATCCACAGCTTACATCATTTGTCTGTCTGCCTATTGTTGTCGTCCAATCTCTCAGTCCTTGAGCTTATACTGTCTGTCTGAACAAGCAAATGGGTTTTGATTCCGATGAATAGAAAAGGTAATTGTTAGCTGGGAAGCAGAAATTATGGTTTTATGATTACCCATCCAGCGCCATGTGTCATTTTTCAGATGCGCATGTGTGGCCTGATATAACAAACATCTGGTGGTTGGCTGTTATGGTTGTGTATTTGAAGTCTCAATGGAAATCTGTGGTAATATGCAACATATCCCAAACAGAAGTGTCCTATATGAGGAGAAATGGCTTCTTCTAACACGCAAACCACCTGCTGTAAGGAGGGGGGGAAATGTGATGGAGGACAGGAAGCAAAAAGATGCAGACATCTGTTAGCCATCTGAGGTGGCAGGCTGGGCTCGGTGAAGCTTTTTATAGTAATAAAATTGGCTTCTGAATTTAGTTCACAGCTTTTCAATCATCACTAGTCAACTGCAGACAATCTGCACTATAATAAAATGTGCCTAAACATTAACAGGAAACAATATAATCTCACCATAAGTCAATTTTTTTTTCCACATTATTGTAAAAAAGCTAAAATGCCTTCTTGAAGTTAAAAAAAATAACACAAATTGTGTGTCAAATGAAACATGAACTAACTGTTGTCTCCAGCCCTGAGGGATAATTTCACGTTCAGGCATGCCAATTTCGATTTTTTTTTTTTTTTCTTTTTCTGGCCGATAGCCAACCCTTATTAACTGATCATTAACTGTTAACTCACAAGCAGGCAACTGTGTCTCAGTTCACCCGTCACGGAGACTCTGTCGCACATCCACAAAGTTGCGTGCGTTGTCGTGGAGCCGTTTCATGCTGCCACTTTCCCAGTAACTGTCTGATACATGTCTGCAGCTGTCAGGACGCAGTATGTCTGAGCCATCTACACTGCATCAATTAGTTAAGCTGCAAGGTTGTCAGCTGTGTGTCTGCCTCCTACCACATAGTCCTGACCTCAACCCCATTGAACACTTGTGGGATCAGCTTGGGCGTGCTGTTTGTGCCAACACAACCACATTGGCTGACTTGCGACAAATGCTGGTTGAAGAATGGGATGCCATCCCACAGCAGTGTGTGACCAGGCTGGTGACCAGCATGAGGAGGAGGTGCCAGGCTGTTGTGGCTGTGTATGGTTCTTCCACATGCTACTGAGGCTCCTGTTTGGGAAATGAATAACTTGTTAAATTGCCAACATGTCTTGTTTCTTCAAACTTCAATCATCCAATCCACCAAACACCAAACGAGTCAATGGCAGAATAACCTGTTTGGCATTGGCAGAGAAGATCTGGCAAATTTTTCATGGGCGCAACCCACATACTGCTCATCCCACAAATGCATGTTCCTTACAAATGGGGCACCATTTGAAAGGGAACTAAACAGGCTTTCCAACGGTATAATTTATTGCCAAAAAGCATTGTTACCACAGAGAAATAATCTACCAAACACACATTTCCTTACTCTTTGTGCTAAGTTTACATCCATCGTTTATTTAGATAAGCATGTAAACGATCAGGAACAACGAACACAATGTTGAACGTTAGTGAATATTTTATACAATGAAACGGCGAGTTCATGAGTTCGCCACGTAACGAACTATACTTGTAAGAGACACGAGAGAGAAGCTCGTAAACGAGCATGTTGCTACCGGTTGCTACGACAACACAAACAAATTGTTGCTAGTGCGCATGTTCATCGTGACGTCATAGGCCAGTCAACCAAGCCCCCAGGAAGAGCGCCATGTCTTAAAGCCACAATGGGCTTAGCGCATAAGGGTGGAACGGCACCCTCTGGCCCAGAAAGACTTTTCCCATTAGACTTTGCATGGCGAAAGAGACTTCTATATTTCAGCTGATAATTTTGTTTAGGGTACATCAACTTACCAGCCCGAACACTTAAAGGGTCCTCTGTTGAAAACATCACGTTTTTAACATTTTAAACATTTTAAACATTCACTAGTAGCCGAATCCAGAGTTATTAAACTAGGCATGATGGGCGCGCATGATGGGCGCGCATAATGGACGCGAGCAGACTGCACTGCGTATGCTCATATGACTGTTCTCCCGAAGTCCTGTAGCTGTAATAATGGATAATGCTAACGGTTGTAATTCACCATGTTTTCTTTTAATACATCCATGGTATGTATGCTGTAACGCCTGTAACGTGGATGAGAGATGAAGCCATGGATGTTATTAAGAGAAGCTCTGTTCACGAAACTGCAGGCTAACCTTAGTAGCTAGTAGCATAATAATTACATCTCCTTTGTTGTCTAAATACATTTATTGTTTATTTAGATAAGTTTGTAGACGATCAGGAACAATGAAAACACAGTGTTTAACGTTAGTGAATATTTTATACAATGAAACGGCGAGTTCATGAGTTCGCCACTTGTAAGAGACACGAGCATGTTGCTACTGGTTGCTAAGACAACACAAACAAACTGTTGCTAGTGCGCATGTCCATCGTGACGTCATGGGCCAGTCAACGCGGAAGATCCGAGCTCCATGATTTCTTTGTGGTTTTGTGCACTCTCATTGGAATGAACGGCGCTTCCCGTCGAACACTGTATCCAGTTCTCTTATACATCCATGTTGCAAACGCGCGAAGCATGGCAATTGGTCAAGGCCACACCCCCACCTTGCCCCCCCCCCCCCCCTCTCCTTCTCAATAGCATTTAAAGCTACAGACACAGAAATGGCACTCCTAAGGAAAGCTCATTGTGGGACTGGCTTGTAGTGGCTGGATTTTGGGAAAGAGACTTCAGCTACAGTATTAGGGGACCACAGAGGCCTAATATAAAAGCATCCAAAAAGCAGCATGTCATAGGACCTTTTAATAGTTTAAAAAAATATATTGTTTAACTGATAGTATGCAACGGTCAAAATTCTTATTGTTAATTTACCTACCTGCATTGCACATTAGCTAAAAAGCATCACACTCCTTTTTGGTTTCTTTCTACATACAGTAGATGTCAACAGTACACATTGAGCCTCTTTTCTTTCTTTTTTAAATTCCAGCGTTCCTTGCTCCTGTCTCGGCTCTCGGACAGCTTTTATTTTGGCACGTGTGACCACTGGGGGATTGAGAGAGCTAGACGGGATCACCTTTTATCCACGGTCTCTCTCTAAAACACCTTTCACTTTCTATTTTCTGGATGATCAGCCTGCTCGGTTTTACCTCACAGGATAAGCACATCTCTCAGGCAGTCCACTTCTATCTGTCCCCCGACTGCCACCTCTCGCTCTCTCTTTGTTCCTGCCTGTCAATATGTCGCTCTACCTCTGTCTTTCTCATACATGTTAAGTAGATTTTGCATGTGTATACTCTGTATGCATTTAGCTGTCTTTTGTGTATGGATTAATTAATTGAATATTTATGCATGCATGTACATAGGGTATATGAATACTGTGTGTGCATGTTTATTACCCCGCCTCCTCTTCTCTTCAGGTTCAGTGTGTTTTGTCATCTATCAATCTACTCTTGCTATTAACCTTTTACACAGTGGGTAGACACACAATTTCCAATGCTCTTTGGCTTTCCAAACAAGTTGAACATGTCCTATTACATTTTATTTCACACACCACTCTATTCTGACTTGGCTTTTTCTGCTGAAAAGCAAAATAACATTTTATGCAGATATTAATTTTTCAGTTGAATAATCGGTAGGTTGCGTGTTTGGACAACACTATCGAAATAGCAGTTGCAGTAATAGACACAATATCTCCCGCTAACACACAAGGCACACAGCAGCGCGGTCATAAATACACAGATGTTTCCTTGCATTTACTCGCACAACAAAACATTTATATTCCCAGGCCTGGCTCTCCTTTTCTCTGATTTAAAATGAATTGCCATTTTCACAGCTGCTGGTTTTAGTAGTAGTCTGTACAAGCTTTCAAAGTTGAAGAATAGCTGGGTGACAATGCAAGGAGCAGAAATAATCATTTTTGTGTCCCACATGATACTGAGCTTGTGTCGATGTCTGGAAATTTAACCCGCTTTCTATTATGTCTGGATACAGTGTTGGGGAAAAATACAGTGCTGGTGTCATTCTCACAAACATGAGTGTTACATTCATGTAAAACATTGAATTGCCCTGTGGCAGGCTCATTAAAGTAGACATATTACATATTAATTGGCTTGTTTTATGCGACCACTGCCAACCTTACACCAAACAACTTTTCAAACGATTCCACTTACAGACTAATTTCCAATATCTGAATGAAATCCTGAGAGTCTTGCTAGAGTTGGGGTGCGCTCCCGTCGTCTCAATCGTTTGGTGTAAGGTGGTCCTAAAACTCAGACCCACTCAGTCTTTTTCCCGTCTTGGCGTTCCGACAAAATCAAACGTGTTTGATATTATCATAAGTTTTAAGTCTTGGTAGTTAAGTTAAATCATGTGACCATTGTCAACAATCAATTGGTGCACTCCCTCCAGTGTTGTTTATGGTTGCTATGGCGCTGCACTAAGCTCAACGCTAAAGAGAGATAGTTGCCGATTTTCAGTCCTTCTGAAGCATGTCATCCAAAGGGAGTTTTACCGGTGGATAAACGCTGCAACATCAACACCGGCCGCCGCGTATTGCGTTTTATTATTTTTTTTTTTAAACATAATTTAAAACACGTTCAGCTGCATTTCCTTTCCTTACTCTCCTCCTTCTCTCTGTAACTTGTCTGACACACGCACGCGCACACACACACACACACACACACACACACACACACACACACACACACACACACACACACACACACACACACACACACACACACACACAGCTCCTACCACCATCAAGTGTTTGGTGTTTTTAGCCCCCAACGTCGCTTTCCAGGCAGCGCGGCAAGACTGTATATATAATGGACCAACAGATCCCGTTGCTCTGGACGGAGACCAGTGAAGGATATTAGAAGCACTTTTCCAGTGAGCGCTGAGCGTTACTGCGCAGCCTCCAACTGAGAGAGACAACGTAAATGTGCCGTGAGCAACGTGTCTGAAAGTTGTAAGTCTTCTGGTAGCTGTGCCAAGAGAAATCTCAATCATTCCCAATCTTGCAGAGACGGAGAGCGTAGGTATATGTAAGGAGATAACATAGGCACAGGCTAATTATTGCTAACTAAAATGCTAGTTAACATTAGTAATTACACTTAAACGGCTAATGGAAGTCGAAACTGCCTGCTCGCTTCTCCTGTACTATACGGTAATTACTCTATGTGACAGTAAGTCGCGTGGTTATGACACAATCGTTGACCTATTTTTACAAAAACGTCTGCTACGGAGCCATAACGTGAGCTACAAGGTAATGGAGCCTTTTATACATTGTCGTGTTTCTTTAGGAATAAACAATGGACAAATAAAGTCTTTAAACGCTTCAGATGTAAAGTTATTCGCTGTCGGCGCCTCCGGAATGCAGCGCAGACGGCGCGTCAGGTGGGAAATGAAGGTAAGAGTCCAAAGCCAAATGTACGGCTAAGAAAATGAACAATCATTTACATTTCAGAAGTTAAATTCTTGCTTACAAAAGACCTAAATGACTCAGTATAGCTGCTGGTTAATTTTCTTTAGTTGACCTGTTGTTTCAGCTGTGAACTCATGAATAAAACTGCTATTGAGGAGACAACTCATTACCACCTTCGTGTTGATATCCTGTCAGAAAACCAGAATCCTACATGGTCTGAATTTGTTGGGATGGGATGCATTTCTCTGTTGCCATGGCCGCTCTGGCTGATAGCACTGAATTTTATATAAAAAATATTCCCAGGGCGACAGAGCCAGCAGTGATAAGGTCTCTCTTCTTCCTGTCATTTCTCTCCCTGTATTGTTCTATCACCTGTTTCCCATCATCACAGATCATCCTGTCTGGCTTTGTCCTTACCTGCCATACAGCTGTACACCTGGGACCCACTTTAGCACCCTACATTCATCATCCTCTCACCTCACTTCATAATTTACTCTGTCACACATGCGGCTCTTTTGCAACTCTCCATTGATTTCTGATTCAGAATCTGATTGGCTTTTGCACTATGGAAATGTGGATGTTTTGAGTTTCTAAAGCAGATGTAGATATGAAAAAAAAATTAAGCAGTTTAGATGGATTACAGCATGTATAGAAATATGTATCACTGTTGCAATTAAGTGTTTTTGCAATATTCAACTAATCAACGGTTTCCATATTTGTTTTTAGGCCTCCTAATTTTATCACTAAACATCTCTAGTAAGACATTATTAGCATTCTTGATTAATCAGTTAATCAATGGGTCTATAAAATATCAGAAAACGGTCCATTATAATGTCCCAGAGCTTAAAGTGATGTTTAATTTTGTTAACGCACCGCCTACTGACCAATCGATACTCGATTGATAAGAGAGGTGTGCTCATAAAAGGTAAAAAATTTAGAGACCGACAAACCCGTTAACATTCCCTAATGGGTATTTTTATGAAAGGTATATATTTTCAGCGGAGGGAATTACATATAGGCTATTTGTCGGCTTCTTGAGCCGTGTGTTGCCAATGCCACACATCGGTTTTATTTATGTTTTTATATATATTTTTTATTTTCTCACACGATCGCTTACCACTGCCAGGGTTGCAACTGATAATATAATAGGCTAAAGCAACGACAGTTTATGGAAAGCAAAAGTGTAATTATGGTCAGATCTAGTGCCTGACTGATGGGGAAGATATTGATAAGCGTTGTGATTTACGCATAACAGCGTCGGCTATTTTTTTGCCAGCTTTCCTTCCTGTTTTAGGAAGCAGCGACTGTATTGCGTTTTGCCTGCTAAACCGTGTCGGTGTTCTTCATATTTATGTAGAATTATAGTTTGCTCTTCTTATGTAAAATATGCGGCTCTGGTCGATGTTTGCAATTGGTCGTGCTGTGCGAACACTGCCTCTTTTATGTGAATGTTGTTTGAATGAGTGTTTCCTTTTAGGATTTATTTTAGCAGTGGGGGCAGGTCTGTCGGACACCCCCTCCCCCAACCCCCCCGGTCCCGCGCCCCGCCGCCAAATGTTTTCGTATTAAACGGAACTGACACTTTGCTGCAACACAAACAAATATATTTATTCACCTCTATTCACACACAATGAGGCATATTTTCATTTCAATTTATGATTAAACTGTATTTTTGAGTAACTGTAGGGCACTTGACATCTACAACATGTCTACAAAATTAATTTTATAAGAAATTCTTCATAGGGAAACCAAAACCCAAAGTATAGAATGAAACCATTCATAATGAAACTAATTGCCTCAGTGGAAAAGATGGCAGCCTTGCTGTGTGCATTTATTTTTTCTTGGCTTTTGGAAAAATAACTCCAAGCCTCGGTTATAGGGGAATTCAGAAAGAGGTGGCCCATTGATACTGAGTAGCATACATGCTGCTAGATGGTCCCCCTGCAGCCTGTTCCTTAACATTAGAACGGCCATGATGGTCATTTTGACCGTTTTGAAATTTATGTGTAGCCTAATAACAAACAAATACAATCCTGCTGGTACCGGACTTTTCCTAAAATAGTCTATATTTCCATTTAAAATAGTTTGTATATACATTACACAAAAGGCAAAGAAAATACACTTGTACCTATTTTGGCCATACACATGACCGCTCGGATTTTCGCAGTATATTTCGCGTTTTTAATATTTTGCACGGTTGAAGATGCATTTTGGTAGCTTAGTAACTATCATAGTCTCTGTCAGAGAAATGTAACTAGCGGTCTTGAGTAATAAGTGTGGGCACCACATGGATGTATTAAGAGAGGGCATCACCGATGGGCCGAAGGCAAAGCCAGAGTCGGTAACGTAGGCTACTACAGCGTGGATGGACTCAGAAGGCGCGCTCGCTCTGTGAAAGGCGCGGTACACGTAGATGTCCGGTGGCTGTCTACGTGTTCATATAACTTTATACATCCTTGAACTGGCTGGAATCATTGCACACATCCTCTCCAAGAGTGCACCAGCAGTAAAATTGCCCGGAGGAAGTTCATGCAGCAACTAGCAGAGGAGCTGAGAGCGGAGTTTACGGAGGGAAAAAGGGCAGCGACGCACGGTCCGAACAGCGCTACACACCACAGCAGACACCAAAACGGAGGCAGTGCCAGGTTAGGTTATAAATGTTCAAATAACATACTTATAATTGTTATTTGACTGAGTTAAGATGAATGAATTTCCACACCATATTTTTCGGGATATGAATTTATGAAATAATCACGGTTTACTATGCCATGATATTGAAACACGTATTAGGCTACTATTCAAAAGTGTATTTAAACTCGTTAAAATGTACATTTCTGTGTTATTACGTTTTTCTAAAGTTATCCTAAGACAATAGGCTACATGCATTAATATTGCAATTGGGTATTTATCATGAGAGATTATTTTGGAACCTGGCGGGATCACGGCAGTTCTAGTAGTTATGGAAATCAATCACCAGTTAATTTAAATATGCAAGAACTACTAATACAGGCTTAAATGAACTGACAACATAAGTTATACGACTTACAGTTCTCAAAGATGCACACATGCCATCTCAACCGGGTCCTCCAGACAGCCTGTCAGTCTCTTTTTTTCTTTCTCCTTTTTTTCCTAAGTGGCGCGCGTGCCCACTCGCGGTGTGAAGCGCGTGTCCGCGCTATTCTCCGACATACACACTCTAACAATCACTGCTGATAGACGGCTTTTTGTACATTTCTGATACTGTGGCGGGAGAAATTTAACCGTGGCGGGCCGCCAATCGACATAGAGGAAACGCTGGAATGTGCGCGTCGCTGGATTGGGAAACCCTGGGTTGATTGAACTAGTTGTTACTGTTAACCACCGTCGTGACACAGGTTATGCGGGACCACGGTTGTTAGGTGAAGCCGGGTAACTGAAATAAATCCAGGGCATGTTGATCTTGATTCGTAGTAAAGGCCTCTGGTTTCCACCCGCTGTCAGATGGATAGCACTCCGACAAAGATGGAACGTCATGGAGCGTTTGGCATTAGTATTGGTTTGCTGTTGTGCTTTCAGGTGAAACCCCTGCAGGAATTGAACAGAAGAAGGAAAAGACGGGTCAAGTCCAAAATCGATCAGTGAAATCTCGTTGCTTTTTTAAAGATAACCAGACAGGCAGAAAAATACATAATACATAAATACATAAACTACATGGTGTACATCAAGATAAACAGAGAAGAAAAGAGGGTGGTGAGGATGGACAATCACGCACACACCCACACACACTCAGGCTGCCGGTGAATCCAGCGTCTTGTTTGTCCTTGTCAGACTGGAAAAGGAGGGACAGGCAGCACATGAGGAGGAGCCGGAAAGCTTCAACTTGTATGAAAAAAATTCACCCAAGTAAGGGAAGTGCTAAACATACGCGCAACTGTTGTTTGTGCAACAATTCCATTCATTGGTTATTGATTGCTACTACACCATGCCATAGTGTTACATACTGTTATGCATGGGAAGTCCTTAACTCAACCAAGACCTGAGGGAGTCCTATAGGATCTTTTTTCTGAGGTCTCTAAAGTGGTCTCAGGTTCGAATACATTACAATACGTTTAATAATTCTTTTGTTGTAGGTGTCGATGGAGTGTTTTAGAGTCTCGTGGTCCTATTGTCGTTTTTGAGGCTTTCCTGCCTGAGTAAAAAGTTTTAACTTCTGAAGGAAAAACCTTATTTCCGAGTCTTTCCTGCTAAAGCAGGACATTATGGACATTGTCAAACTTCAATCTTGAACTGAGCAACGTCCAAAAATATCACTCCTTAATTACAAAAATCCACATTGCTTGGCATTGTACTGGATAAATGTCATCCCTCTTAAGTCCAGTTCAGACCATAGATTCTGATAAGCCTGACATAATCAAAGTGACTTATTTTAGACTGTTATATCATAGACTCATACATCATTTGTTTTAGTCCGATCTAGTTAGAAGTCATTCCTTTTATTAAAGGTCATACATCCCAATAGTAACAACATATTCTCTAAATGTCTCTAAAGGAGTCTCAAAAGTCGCCTAGCGAATAGCCAAAAAGTGCTTCCAAAGCAAATAGCAGGTAGCAGCAACTCACATTCAGACTCTCAAAAAAAATGCTGACCCTTATTTTCCTCTCCTGGATTTATTTTATTCTGGTTATTGTAAACTGTCAGCTGTACTAACTTCTCTCTCTCTGCGCTTTTGCCGAAATAAAAACCAAGCACAGCTTTTGGCCACACAATCTGCCAGCTTTCATATGAAAGAAAAGCAGTTTGAAAAAAAGATGAATAAAGTGAACACAAGTAGACCAAGGCTTGTGAGATGAAGCCAGGAGGGTTGAGGATGAGGCAGGGAGTTAAAACTGGCATCCATCCTGCTGACATGAACCTTGGCAGGCTGTGACACACTGCAGGACGGGCCTGAGTCCTTCTGGTCCAGCTGCATCTGGAGGATCGCCATATATATATATATATATATATATATATATATATATATATATATATATATATATATATATATATATATATATATATATATATACTACCGGTCAAAAGTTTGGGGTCACTTAGAAATTTCCATTCCAGACAGAATACCAGCTGAGATCAGTTGCATTGTTTTTTTTAATCAGGGCAGCGGTTTTCAGATTACATTATGTGTTTACATAATTGCAAAAGGGTTCTCGACTGTTGTAGACAGAAGTGGCTGAAGAAACACTTGAAATCCATGCTTTTTGGTCTAAACGTCATACCCAAATTAAAAGTGGTACAGCTCCCATATACTTTGACACTCTGGGGTGTGCATATATAAAATATACATTTTCATAGTCGAATGTTTCTTTGTACAAACTATATTTTTTTTAATTATTCAAGTCTTCATTCAAATATGTGTGTATTTAGCAGAAGACTATAGTGTGTGTACGCTAACGTAACCGAAAGCGGAGGCTTGATTTTGATGAGCTGAAAAAAACAGCAGTACCTTTTTGTAATGACATTTGGTGAAGTCTAATGGACACAATAAAAAGGACTGCATAATTATTCTCCATTCATCATGATTGGGTATCAGGGAGAAAACCATGTTTTTTTTTTTTTTGCATGTAATACACACAATGGAGTCCATGTAACCTGAATAATAGGGTGTTACAACTAAACAAAGTACCGATCCAGCCAACAACATTAAACGTAAATGACACGACGCAGAGCACCACTCAGCTCTGATTCACGAACGACAGCGACACAACTCTATCCGGCTCTCTCGCCCACCGCCGCTCTCTGCCTTCATCCCTGCAGCTTTACATCAATCCACCTGATTGCTGAGGTGCTGCAGGTGTGCCTGCCCAATCAGATAGTGAGGGCGGTACCTGGGTCAGGACACAAGGGAGCAGAGAAAACACACACACACACACACACGTAACATAGGGCCAGACGTGATGGATTGCATCTAGTTAGCTTACAGCAACCAGACTAATGCGATCTACACATGATCCATGGTAAAAACACTCTGTGGAGACAACTCAGAGGAAGTCCTACCCTTGGCGTTGCACACTGCTCAACTTTCAAGGCGCAAACAATTCCAATGCTGACCTATACTTCCGCTGCGCTTTGCCTCTCTGCTCGGCGCAGAGCGGATCATGTGTAGGCGGCTTAATTCTTATGAGCTTTGTTACAGTTGCTTACGAAACCAAAACGATGCTCAGTGGGAAGAATCCAAATGTTAATTGGCTATTTAATAGCACTAATATGACTTTAAATAACAGTTTATACAGTCATTAATAGCAATGCTATTTGATTTAACATAACTCTGTGTAGATACATTTCGAGACAATAGGATTGTTCGACTGAGTCTTTTTTTCTTTTGACAGTTGAATTTAGATCTACTAACGCACTGACTGTATAATACTGTACATTTGTGTAAAAGAGGAAGATATGCTCAAATAGGATGAACAAGAATATGTAAACAAAGTAAAGGAGTGCAAAAAGACAATACAATCGAGGAAGACGCGTACAAAAAGTTGGGCAGAGAAGATCAAGAGCCAAGAGACAATGCAATACAAAAGAATAAAAAGCATAAAGGACACATGAAAGAAAAATGCAGCGAGCCAGAGGAGATAGGCCGAAGCGTATGAGCATTCATCCCGTGGAAATGTTGCTGTGCTTGCGATGGTTGTGCTGAAGGCCAAGCCAACATGCCCAGCAGTGATGAATTGGTCATGTCAGGATAAGCCAAACAAACAGAGCTCTGTATAGTGTATGACAACCCTCCTCGAGGCGCTGCAGTGAAGAATGACATTTCCCTACTCACTGCATAATAATGGCTCCAGAGATCTGGCAGGACACATATGCTGTAGGTACACAGCTGTTTATTTTTTTGTGTGGATGTGCATTAAGTAGGCATATCTCTGTGATTTAGCAGAAGCTTGGGAAAAAATGCCACACACTGCATTTGGAAAATAACAATGTTTATTTAAGCTGCAAGATTCAAGTGACTTTGACCGCTAGAGGGCAGGATGTAGATTCTAAAATAAAAGCACAGCAAGAAGCCTTGTTATACAATCACCTTACCAAGATCTTACGGCTATGTGTTTACAAACGATTGCTACATGTTGTTTACACGTCTAGCAGAAATGGAACAACACGAGCATCCCATTCACCATTAAATAAAAGTCCTGTATTAAGTGCTATTTCAGCTATGGCTGCGTGTATTGTGATTTTCTTGCGAATTGACCCTTTGCTAAGCCCCGCCCTCCTTAGTTAATGTTGCTACGCCTGTCGAGCTTTCGTGCCTGGAACCTCCATTACAGTATGTATGCACCGGTGTCAGACATTCCCAAGGAGATAATTAGTCATTTTTGCCGAACAGGTGAAATATCTGAGAGATCAAGACAAAAGGGACTCTAGTATGCATTCAAGGGATATATCCACGACATAATATGCAACCATTTTATCAAAATTGAAGCTAAAGCCTATAGGTCATGCAATAATGTGAGCCGCCTCATACGCTGACCATTCAAATGGGAAACGCACAAATTGAGGAACAGCTATGTTCATGCACAGCAGGGTAAGTGACATTTGAAAATAATCTAATTATAAATCAAACAGCTTATCCATAAATCTTGTGGAATAAACACAAGACATTAGCTTGAACACTTTGCAGTGATATCATTCTCCTGCTTATATTTTTAGCGATTAACAAATGCTGAAATATATTTTAAAGTGTCAGTGAACATCCGTCTTGCCTTTAATCATCTTAAGGATGGGTTAATAACAGATGTGTACCCACTCGATCGTTCTCTGGTACATGTTTTCATGCTAATCAAATGTGTTTGGAGCTTGGAACAAGCTAGCGCGGACCGCTGATTAGCTTACAACGCTAGTATTCGGGGCAGAAAGACAGTAGCTCCCAAGACAGCATCCACCTGTATACGAGAATCCGACTGTCTTTATAATCTTTTTTTTATAAACTGTCTGTACACTTAGAAAGTTCTCAATGCTTCGGTTAACATTTAGGGACCCTCATTATGCTACCGTTGAAGTTTGGTGATATTTTGAGCCTTTTTAGTGGTATAAATAGCGATTTGTTTTTACTTTCCCTGTACCCCGAATACTACCGTTTTTATTGTTATTTAACCCCTACGTTCGTTTTGCGCCGGAATTGTCTTTATTTTACGTTCAAATATATGCATTATGAACAAAGAACCGTCATTATTTCCAAAAAATGCTGTGCTGATAGCTGTAAGCTAGCTAGCTAGCTCGGTAACATTAGCGCGTTCTTGCCTTGGAGCAAACTTATGTTTTTTTGTTAATACTGTCAACATTTAGCTAGTTGTGAATGGGGCCTCCCACACTGCTTGATCCACGCCCGGCCTTTCGCCCCTTGGGTTTTAGGTTTCGGGAAGGGAAAAATTCCACCACCCCGTCCAAACTTTAAGGATACCGGGTATCGAATTTGCACAACGCTTCGGCGTACGGTGTTCCCCTCGCTCGAAAGCTTGACAGACCTCCAGCGCCTAGTTACGGTTGCTAAGCCACAATTGGCCGGTGGCGGTTTTTGGGCGTGGCTTAGCGAACGGTCAATTAAATACCTGACAAATCCAGATACTTTATCACATTGGCTTAAACATCCTGTGAAGCCAGGGGCATCCTGGTGGCCAACAGTTTTAAGGCGTCAACCATGAACACTGTTGTAAGTCCAGCTGGGGACTTTTTCCCAATTCTCTCTCCCCTCGATTTTTAACATTTCTTTACTGTCGACTTTATAGTAAGGCATAAAATGCCACAGAGTGATTTATACCTCAGCAGAAACTGCACAGCAACATTTCAGTTGACAATTTGATGTTGTTTAATGGAATATATTATCACTATCCCACTGCAATAGCTCTTTTCTTATTGGTCAGAATTGAGTTATTGAGTCCTAACTTTTGTCATTCGACGCTACTTTTTTGCCATCTCTGTACGGTCGACTTTATAATTAAGGCATAAAATGTACCCTGGGGATTTATACCAGCACAATTACTTACCTGTAAAAATGTTTCTACATTTCTATTTAAAACATTTTCATATTGCTCAACCCTACGGTACCACTTTGAAGTTGTCATTGCAATAGTAATTTTCCTACACAAATTATTGCAATCCATTTGTATTGGACAATTTTCCTGAACATCATTTTATTTTCAGTACCAATACATGATGTAGTGTGCTGTTTATGTACTGAACTAATGTTGTGTGATCATTCGGGTGTAGCATGAGCCAGAGCTGGAGTTTTTGTCTGACAACAAAGTAAACTGCAAAAGTCCCCAAATCCATAAACTCTATTGTATATGCTATGTTTATGATCTACAGCTTTTTTTGGGTCTTACTGTCTGTTAGTTATTAATTGTGTATGACTAATTCAACAGTTGGTCTTCGTTATAGAACCAAATGTGACTCATACTGCACATAATCTGTAATATGTAGAGACGTCGGCTATAGTTTATATATTGGAGATGTCCAGTTGTTTACAATATCCAGCTGGAGGTGGATCAGAGATCCATTTATTGTATAAACATTTAATTATGTATACAAGACAAGTACACTGTCTACTGCTCACATAAAAAGAGAATGCTATAAAATGAATGCATTTAATTATCTGCTGACTAGGCCTGCTCGATTATGGAAAAAATCATAATCCCAATTATTTTGGTCCATATTGAATTCCCAATTATTAAACACGATCACTCATTGACTTTGAAAAGATGTTGCATATATTGAACTTGAAAAAAACTGTGAAAACACAAACTGTGAAATTTCCCTTAATCCTTTTTCCGTTTCAAACACAAAACAAAAATAAGTTTACTTGTGAAACGTAATTTGCAAAAAATGTTTTTTCTCGATTACATTGTTTTTGTGATCGTTAGAATCTGAAATTACAATCAAAATTTGATTAATTGCACAGCCCTACTGCTAACAAAACCCGTCAACCTTCCTTTTTAACATTTTTGACAAGAGAGAAGAGTTAGGGGAGTGGAGAGGACCGATGTTTTGGCCCGAGGCTTGGCTCAGTGTGTCATGTTGTCTTGCCTGGATCAGCGTTTTAAAGATAGCAGGTTGTAACTTAAGCAATTATCAACCAGGTGGTTTTGGCAACAGTAGACAAAATGCACACTGACTTAGATAGCAACATCACAGTGGTACAGGAATGTACAAGAGGCTCTTACAGTCACATGGATTAATACATTTTTCTGGTTCTCTGAACACCAATTATCACACACCATTGAGTAATATTATGCAGTTTACATTGCCGATAACATTGTTTTAACACCCTGCAGATTTCTAATTCCCTGCTATTCCTCCTTACATTGAATAAACTACAGTATCAGGGCTGAAATTAACACCTATTTTCTGTTTTGTATTAATTGTTGTGAAAAATGACCATCAAAATGTACAGTGGACATTTTCAAATGTCTTGTTTTATCCTACCAATAGTCCAAAACCCAACGTATTTAATTTAAAATGATATAAAAGAATCAAAAAGCTGCAAATCATCAAATTTAAGAAGCTGGAACCAGCAAATATTTGATCTTTTTGGTCGATTAATTTTTTTTATGATTATTTATATTTTTGCCAATTATTTCCCTCATCCAACTCATTAAATAATCAGTGAATTATTTTAGCTGTATTCTATTTTGTAGTTTATCCTCCTGAGGGACACTGTTTCATTACATTCTGTATAATGACAAATGTCCCTGATAAGGTAGCAGAATTAAGGCAGTTGTTGATTGTCGGGCTTGTTATTAAGCTTGTGTGTATTGTCGTGTGTATTTCTGATTAAATATTTTTCTGTGCGCAGACTCGCGTGTGATGGAAAATGTCTGACTGGTTTAAGGATTTCTGTCAATATGCATGAGGTCCTTGTTTCAATTTTAAATGTCTCTCCAGAGAATTTGAAAGTCTGCATCCATCCAGCTCTATCTGCCTGTCATGCTGTCTTGAGGAAGAATTGCCTATATTGCTTCACTATCTGTGTGGATCCAGTAATGCAGCAAACGGCAGCCTTCAATTGTCACTGCGCTGATTTGTTATTGCGTAAGGATGCTGTTGATCAAAGTTGTATGCAGCTCTCTGAAATGAATATTGGGATATTGTGTTCCACAGAATGTGCTTTACTTTCAAACATCATCCACCAACCTCCTAAAGAGGCTGTCAAATTGTCCCTGCACTCGCTCAGTGCAGAACTCTGGCAGAATCATTTTAAAGAGCACTTCAGCAAAATCACAAGATACAGAAGAAAATGAAAAGTAAAAATCACATGTAAGGCCTTCCTTGCCAAGATAGATGGCCTGTTGCACAATGCACAGTGTTAAATTACTCGGGGGTTGTCCAAAAGTTGCATGAACAGCTGAACCAGCTCAATCCGTATCATTGTTGGTGCCCACTAGGCCTCGGATTGGCGCTCACCTCACTTAAGTGCCCTTGACAGTCTTCTGTCACATAATTCATCCAAACAGCAGAGAGGTGACGGCGAGAGTCGCAAAAACGCACCCTTGTCATCTTTAATATTTGATACTTGTTGGATATTACAAGATTCAAGCTGTATGAATAACAGATTGATTTTAAATACTCTTTCTTGCCATAATGGTGTATTAATGCAAGAAAGTACCAGAAAAAGCTCTTTAAGCAATGATGTAAGGGGTGTTGTGCAGTAATGGAAGAAGTACTCAGATCCTCCACTAAATGAATACTTTGCTGATTTTAAATCAGCTCTGTGTCATCTTCTTGTGGGCAGTGCGTTTAGATAAACAGTGTTTGGCTTCTCTCTGCGCTAGAATAGTACTATTTGGCGCTATAGAATAGTATAGTAATCTGGTTTTATTACTAATACATACATGTAAGAGCATTTTTTTAATGTTGTAGTTCATCAATGTGGAGCCAACTTTAGATACTTTGTTTAAATTGGTAGTATAGTACTGCATCATATCATAGAAGCATATATGTTTTATGTGAAAAGTAACTATGTAGTGTTGTGTTAATGTAGTCGAGTCAAAAGTACATTTCCATGTGAAATGTAACCGTAAACAGCATTTGAGTGAATATACTTAGTTGCATTCTACCAGTGGTGTTGAGAAAAGGCTTGCGATGCTGTAGACGTCCACACAGAGGACAGAGGGGGGGACAGACACACACAAAAAGATGAAAACAAACAGTTCCACCCCATGGTGCTGGAGGCTGGTGGGGAGACGCGGGAGCGCTTGGTTGGGGATCCTGGAGAAATGTCAAGCTAGGCATACATCAATGGAGGCAAGGCGGGGCTGTCAGGGAGCATTAATGCAACACGTTTGATGTTTTAGTAATGAGGACATGCTGTACACATGGGCAAAGATGCAGGGACGCAAACAAGTGCCAGCGAGGCATGGCCGATCAACTGGAGAATCAGAAATAGAGGGAATCAGAAATAGAGGCAGAAACAAACAGACAGGATGAATGGAGGAAAAAAAAACAACTGTCACAGACAGTCAAACAGAGGAGGCCACCAAAGAGTTTCTGCTCAGGAAAATGTGATATTTATAGGATGTTTAACCATTTCATTAGCATTATTAGCATGCATATTATTGATAGTTAGCCTCTTTCAAATGAAAACGTTTTGGCAATGTCTGCTCAAGACAACATTTCTGCAGCCTGGTATAATTAGTCCTCAAATTAATCTTCCAACAGCAGTACTTTGATGAGGTGACAGAACTCCTCATAATTAGTCCTAGTCACAGTTTTGGATGAAGCCAGATGTATATTTTTATTTACCATTTCATGTTTAAATTCTATTTTTCTTTGCCGTATCTTATCAGGGTTGCATTACCATATATTTTTTTTTTTCTGCACACCACTGCGGGGCTTATGCAGGTGTTAAGTTTATTTTACTGTGCAGCGTTTCCTGAAGTGAGATTACCTACACAAAATAAAAAGAGCAGTCTGACACCTTCCTCTGGGCCATGCTGTATTTGCAAAAAAAAAAAACAATAGTGTTGACAAAATGGAGTCTGGCCAAGTGAAAACTATTTTCATTAAATGTGTTCACTCTCCCAGTCAGCAGCAGAGGCTGCAGCAGTCATTGGGGGTGTTCGCTCATCCTGTTATTTCACATTCACGTCATCGTTTTCACTTCAGCTCCGCTTGACTCATTTCTGATCGGTTTGTCCCTCTCACAACTGCCTCTCCATTCATTCACTCTAAAAACTTCATTAAACACAGTCGGACTTTGCGGTGCTTGTTCTCGCTCTCTGGGCCAGATGAATGTACATTTGCGATGTAGCGTTATCAGCGCCATGGCCAACCCGCAGATACCGCACGCTGTGATACTTCAGCTTACGTCGTATTTACCAAACCTGCAGTTCATCGGGTAATCGTAGCCTTTTTCCACCCACTATACCGTAAATTGCGCTGTAGCAATGCGTTAAGTACTGGTGCTATGATACGGCTGAGTGCAGACTGCGATATTCCCTCTGCTGATGCTATGACTGTTTGAAATGATCCTGATGCCAATATTTGTAATGTAGCGAGGAGTTTAACTGCTGGAATGGAATGTGAACGCTGAGTTAGAGATTCAATGTCATCTTTGATTTCTTCCAGTAACCGTAATATTGCATGGCTGCTTAATCTTCAACGCTTAATGATTTGGTTTTCACTCAAAAGAAAAAGTGTGATCCTTGTGGCAAAAATCTTTTCAGTTCGTTTCCTTGACCTATGTCTTCGTCTTGCTCGGATTACTGCTGCCATTTCACCAGGAGGTATACGAGGAAACCCGCTTCCAGGTTTACACCTGCTTTTAAGAGGCGGAGAATTTTCACCGTAAAATAGAGGCGCCCTTTCACGTGCGGTTTTTGTACATACCACGGAATACATAATTAGGCGCACTTTACGCTTCCCCTCCCATCTCTTTATGGGAAACTCCCATTTTCCCCTTGACCCTCCCATGAATGCGTATGCATGACACGGAAAAGTGCAATTTGCCATTTTCAGTTCCCGAGATGGGCAGTCTGTGTTTTTACCTCAGTGGGGCCTGTTTGTACATACCTCGCCATGCTTTTACACGCACGTTGCGAAAGAACTACGCCTGAAGTGGGCGCAAAAGCGTTAGTACATCTGGCCCTCTGTCTCTGACTTTTGCTGCACTTCATATAGCCTACATTTAGGAAGACCTACTGAAGAGCTCCAACAGTAAAACAAGATATGTAAATGTATTCAGATTTCGGGGGAAACTCAGAGCCATACTAAGAAAGGAAATTAAATGGGCAGAAAGCATGAACTATTGCTGAACCGTAGATGATTGTGATCACAACACATCATGCTCATTTTTAAGTTAATATTTGTATTTTAGTCTATTACATGTTTACATGCTTTAATGTTGAAAAAAAAAAAAAGTATTTGCACAAGCACTGAAAGTGCGTTTTTCATGATGTCCCTTTTTAATATTTTGTATAAACCTGACTGTTTCAAAAGGGTGAGTGCTGTAAAGTGTTAAGAACTGTGTAAAAGATGTCACAAGAAAAACCCACAAAAGCATCACAGATAAATCCCGTCTGTGATTCTAATCAGCATCCAGTGACTAGTTGGGAGATAAAAACCTTCCTTACAATCGATGTTTGTGACAGCAAATGGAAAGTTTTTGAATAGGCTAAGCCACAGGACGAGGTGGTAGTAGTAGTAGTAGTAGTAGTAGTAGTAGTGGGGGTGTTATATCAACCTTTTTTTTATAGACCAAAAAATGTTCTTAAGAATCTCTTTAAAGGGGAGTCGCAACAACCAGATAAGCATGTAGTCTGTATCGTACAAAAGGATAAGAATTTATGGATATTGGTGCAAATATGATACAATTTAAAGATTTTAAACTTGTTTCTCCACAGAAACCCGATTTGTAATTCGACAAGATGTGTAATATATTCACACAAGCAGCCGAACAAGAACCTTGCCTTTTAATAAAATCATTTTTTATATTTTCTGATACTAGGGAACATCTGAGCAAAGAGTGAGTTTGAAGTGCTCTAATTTGGTGGCGACACGATGACCTGTACAAGCAGTGTGTTGCCTCCATCAGGATTTGACATGCATTATCAAAATGTATCCATAGATATACACAATGTTCTCTGAACTAGTTGTACCACGCTGCATGCCAGATTCTGGAACAGGAAGAATAATTTAAATGAGCCGTTTTGATGATGACTTGTTGCTGCACCAAGAAATCCAACTGTTTATGCAAAGTAATTTATGCAAAATAATGTTATCCACCATTATTTAGCATCTTGGAGAAAACTGCAAGCATTTCCTACCAAATTGCGGTAGCCTAATGTTTGTGAGACCAGCTGGGGTTCTAGGGATCAGTTCATGCAATACCAACAGTGAACACGTTTGTGTATTGCGAATACACAGCCTGAGAAAGCACCTCTACCATGAACCTCACTTCCTATTCTGGTTTGTGTTTTTATTTAATCTCCTAACTGGCAAGAACAATGGCTTTCTCTGAAGTGAGTCCAGTTTTTTTTTTTTTCAAACTACAAGTCTCATATCTTCATGCCAGCAGACTCTCCACTGATCAAGCTAACTTAAAAACATGTCCTTGATGCAAGACTGAGGACAAAGTTTGGAACTCTCTTCTCCAACTCCATTAAATAAACATGGAATGTTACACTGTCACTGCTCTCCAGTTGCAGCTGACAATGAAACTGTCACATTCAAAGGGCACGGAAACTTTCAAATTTCAGCCCCTGACAAAGCAGATTTATGTTTAGAGGTGCAATATTTGATTTGGGAATACATACCAAAAAAGTGTTACGCCAAAGAAGGTGTGTGTGTGTGTGTGTGTGTGTGTGTGTGTGTGTGTGTGTGTGTGTGTGTGTGTGTGTGTGTGTGTGTGTGTGTGTGTGTGTGTGTGTGTGTGTGTGTTGAGCAGCCCTTTCTCTATAAAGTTTTTAGATGCGTACATTGTTTGTGGTCTACTTCAAGAGCCTTTACACCATGTGGTGGTCATGTTTAATCATCCTGGAAAAGTGGGATGGCAGTAACATTGAGTGTAGCTTTCAGGAAGGAATGTTAACATTTTTATTTTGAACTCTGCAATCAACTAGGTTACAACCATAGACCATTAATATTAATGGACAGAGTGTCCGGTTCAGCGAAGTGCTGCAAATGCGGAAGTGCCTTAAACCTGCATTCTATCTGAATTCCAGCAGGGGGCGACATGTGCAGTTGCAAAAGTAGTTTGGTTTCTGTAGAAGTCTATGAGAAAGTGACCCACTTCTCACTTGCTTTATTACCTCAGTAAACATTTTCATAATGAGTTTATGGTCTCAATCGCTAGTTTTAAGTCTTCTGTAACACAGAATGATGTTAATTTTTTGAATTACCGTCTCGTTGATTTTAAAATCTGCGATAAAGCAGGGGGTGTTTTAGGGCGTGGCTATGATGTGATTGCCAGTGAAAGTGTGTAACGTACCGTAGAGTGTAAGGGCTCCCCCCTCTCGTCTAAAATCGTCACATCCACAACCAGGATGGCTGCGCCTGTAACGGCAAACTCGAAGACGGATAGCAGATCTCCACAAACCAATGGGTGACGTCACACATGCGCTGTCCAATAATATACAGTCTATGGTTACAACAGACAAGTAGTAGGTTCTGCAGCCTAAATCCTAACTAAAATGTTCATAATAAAATGTAAAGAAACAGCACACATGATGTTCTACTACAGTATTAGATTGGTAGTCGACACAAGTTGGTCTTTTAACTGTAAACTTCTTGTTAGCGGAACAAGTCATGACAACGTGTGCCCGAGTATACCATTTCACTCACTTGCATAGCTACCTGAAAATCCGAGGCAGGCAATTGCAATGTGTTCAGTATATTTCTCAATGCCAACTCTTTCCTTTTTTTTTACATATGTATTATATTTGGGTCGGATGAAATGGGAGTGTGAATGTGAAGCAGACTTTAAAAAAGGTTATAAATAATTAAACATGCAAAGGACCCATGCACTGTTTATTTTAAAGGTACACTCCCTGAATTAATTATAGCACTCAACTGTGCTTTCAAATATGAAATGTCCTCCTCAGGTTACTGTTGTTAAGTTGTTTTTAAATGACAAAGTTATCTCAAGCAGTAAGATGTAGCGCTAAGAGATAAGTGGATTGAAGTGCATTGAGACCACTTAAACTTACATATACAGTCGGAGAGTAGCTGGTTATATTTCCAGGGGAATAAATGAAAGAGATGCAGTGGAGGGTCTATGGCCTATGTGCAGGTTATACACACTACCAGACAAGCACACTTCAGAGACTAACACAGTGACATGGGAACAGCCTTGTTAATACATTTTAATTGGAAGAGCAGTGACTGCAGTTTGAAAACAGAGTTTTAATGGAATATGCACATTTCGTAGTCACCCGATGTACTTAAAAACTAACACTTTTTTTTTTTTTAAACACTAACACTTGTGTTTAATTGTAAATGCAGTGTAATGATGCATGTAAAATACACTCAGAATATTGGAACAACATGATTTCTAAAATGTTATAGCAACATTGATGCTTGAACACAGGATGCTTAAAGCGTAGACCACCAAACTTAGGCTTCAAGTCTTTGAGAAACGCATCATGACATCCGGTGCGAGGACCAATAATGTAACTGGCGATCAGTACATTTTGAGGCGGTGTGAGAGTCCCGTACAGTAAACGGTGAACCTCTCGGCCACAAGAAAAAAAAAACTCAGGGTTAGAATTAGAATTAGCACTCGATTGCCCGAGAGTTTGTTTAACAGCTGATTGTGCTGGAGCTTGTTGCAGGAAACAAAGCGCAGTCCCTCCATTTCTTTTCTTCCTCTCTTTTGCCGTGAAATAGAGCTGCTTTCAAGTGCTTAATACAGAGGTGAACCAAACAACTCACCACCTGTGAAACAAATCAGTGTTTTTTTTCTGGTGTTGTTGTGAAGCACTGGTATTGTGTCACCTGCTGAGAAGACACGATGGAAATGGAATACACAATATCTAACACTGCTTGTTTTTCCTCTATTAAAAAAGGTATCATATTATGATGCCACTTGGACATCGACCAGCACCCATTTTACTGGTGAATAAAATGATAGAATAAAGAGTGGCATTAAAAGAACGTTTAAAAAGTTGTTGAAGCAGATGTGTGGTTTCAGTTCTGGCTGTAGGTGGAGAGCCTGCTCAGCAGCCTGATAAATACGCCAGTAACCGTGCGCTCTCTTTCTGGGATTTGCAGTGACGCTCTGACTGTAACCAAAAACAGGACATGTAGCAAGGGGGACGAGAAGCATTTGGAAGTCAAAGTGAGGAGTTGAAGTTGGGAATTTTGTTTGATGTTTAGTTTGTTCTCAAATAAAGCAGATGTGTAGCCTGTCCCCACCTGGTGGGATCAGTCCTGAAAAGCAGGTCCATGTCAGTTTATCAGTTGTTAACTTTGCTGAGTAAAACCCAGAACTTAATGTTTCATTTGTGCCTTCTAATGTTCATATTGATTTTCTCCATTAATGCAGTAATATGCAGTTGGAAGGAGAGAGTGAAATGGCTGCTTTCCACTTCTTGACGTTTTATACTGCGGAGAAATGGGATCCAAATGCACACTTTGGCTGTGTCTAAACTCTTCACATTTAATGGGCATAATGGTATGCAAATCTTAGCATGTGGAGTGTTTAGTACGTAAATGTATCCGTCCCTTGAATGTATGCATTTGCATGTAATAATTCAGTGTACATATTTAAATTGGAATAAAAAATGTGGGTGCCTCCTGCAGGCGACATATTATTTTCACAATTAAGAACAATAAAGGAAGAATCGTGTTAGGTTTAGAAGGTTTACACTGTGGAGGTTTTGTGCACCAACATCACCTGATGCGATTAGTTCATTATGAGACTTCATCCGTCGGCGACATTAAAGGTGCTGTAGGTAGGATTGGGAAGATCCAGGACTTGTATCTGAACAGGGAGCGGTGGATTTTTGCAAATCACACTACAGGCTGTAGGTGGTGCTTACCTACTGCACCTTTAACTTCCCACAGCAAACACAATAGTTTTGAAAGCCGAGCAGTCGTGACAACCTTTCAGCGTGCATGCGTCTGTCTGTCTGTCTGTGTGTGTGTGTCTGTCTCTGTCTTCGTTTACAGCGCGGCTCAGCAAGACAACTGCTCAGGACAAGAGGGTCACACAGTGTCCAAGATTATTAGGTAGCAACCCTTCTGCCATCTGTTAGACTATCCAACAGAAAACTACAAAGGTGTGCACGGACTCCTGCCACCCTGCCAGCTCTGTTTGAACTCCTTCTGACTGAACACCTTGGCTTAAAACCAGAACTGACCCTCAGGCCCTTTGGAACCAGAATCTGACATTTCACCGCAATGCACCAAAGTGGAGCAATTCATCTTATGTAGTAACATGTTGTTTTCTAAAACATGGTGGGCTATGCATTAGTAATAGTGTTGCTTTTTAATGTCTTGAAATGCTTTGGGTAAAATGAAAATATGCATTCGGGCATTTATATAGGTTTATGGTAATCTCTGCCTGCTGTTTAGTTTTTTAACTTGCACAAAGCAAGTTCCAATCTTTATGTTGACATAGTAATACAATAGAGTGAGTTCCACCAGTTTGTTCTCATTATAAATTAGTCTGTAGCTGCAATGTTTGTTTCTGTTGTGTTAAACTTTGTTTAACTGCTCCTTGCCAGCCAATCAGCCTTGCTGCCAATTTTCATTCGCCAATTGTTTTTTTTCTAAAAAAAAGGGCGTTATTCAAGTTTTTACAAAATACAATTTATGAACAGTAGGTTACATAGTATATAAAAAACACAGTACAAAACAAAGCAAACATAATTAATAACAATAACAAACTTAATTAATGAGATGTAACAAAGATGGACTGTTAAAGTGCATTCAGTACAAAGAGTCCTTCATAAAGTGCATTTTGTAAAGTGCATAGAGTCTTTCATAAAGTGCTGTAATTAACAGGGTCAAAGTGTTCCAAGGAAGGAGCTGTTTTTTTTTTTTTGTCCAGAGTTCTTCTTCTCCTTAGTTTAGTGAGCACTTGTTTGTACACGTCATCACTATTTATAACAGTCTGTTGAATAACCATACAGCATCTTGTTTTCCGTAACTTAAAACATACAATACAGTTGATTATTTGTATTAGTTCCTTGTGTTTCTCGGGTAGTCTCATCAAAAATACAGTACATAACATTTATATGAAAGATCAAATTTGACCCCATACACTTTTAACTTGTCCCAGATTTCTTTTGCTCTGTAACAGTCTATTAAGAGGTGCTGTTGTGTCTCATCTTCGTCGCAGTAAATGATTAAGTAAAAGACTTTTTTTTTTTTTTACAGACATCAGCCATCACATGGCACGAATGCTCTCAGAAAGGTTCTTATTTTTTTTTTAAATTTCAGGAACTGGGTTCCTTCGTTGTGTGGTTAGGTGTTTATAATTTACATACCCACCATATTTATATTGTTTTTGTTGTTTTTACCATATACTGTCATTATGAAGGAGACATTTATACAGTTATAACAGTTGTCATCTCAATATAAGTTGCATTAATCAGGAGTAGTAAGTAAGTGGTAAGTAAACTTGATTTTTAAAGGGGTGATAGAATGATTATATAGGGTATTTCACACTGTTCCTTAAGGTCTCCGAATAGGGTATGTAACATTGGTTGGGCTGAAAATGGCCCGGGTGCTGTTTTATGGGCCCTAATGCAACCCTGTGAGAAAGCCCTGAATGAAACGAGAGGGTTTCTCCCATATATGGTATGCTCATGAATATTTAGATGAGCTGTGCACTGGTTGGTTGGTTGAAACACACACACACACACACACACACACACACACACACACACACACACACACACACACTCCCCCTGCTCCTTGCACACCACATCACACACACTGCACAGAAATTGTATACATTGTTCGTCTGCTATTTCATTACTAAATTCACTTCTGAGACTTTTTTTTATGCGAGAAATCAACTCTGTAGAGCTCAAATATGGGGTGTTTTACGAAAAATTATGGCTAATTGTAAATTTGGTCCAACCCTATCGGACTTCAGAATCTCCACAGTCTGACGTGACAGCCGGCCGGTGCCTGCCGGAGTTGCTGCCTTGCCGGTCAGCCTGTCCACCTTCACAGACCCCGCTGTGAGCTGGCTGGAGCTCCGTCACGGCCGGCAGCCCACGGCGCTCCATACCTAGCACAAAGTCACCGTTTCTGGGTTACTGGACTACCAAATGCCGCTGCCCTGACGGAGCTCCACGGCCGGCAGCCCGCGGCGCTCCATACCCAGCGCAAAGTCACCGTTTATGGGTTACTGGACTACCAAATGACGCTGCCCTGATGGAGCTCCAGCCAGCTCACAGCGGGGTCTGTGAAGGTGGACAGGCGGACCGGCAAGGCAGCAACCCCGGCAGGCACCGGCCGGCTGTCACGTCAGACTGTGGAGATTCTGAAGACTTAGCACATACTGTATAGATATCCTTACACATACTAACTACTTATATCAATGTGATATACAGTATTTAAGAGAACTAGTTAAAAGCTGTATTAAGACATTGCAATCGGCTGTGTTGGTTTAACATCTCATCCCTAGATTCCACCAATCTCGTCTGCACTGCGTCGCAAGTAGGGCTGAAACGATTCCTCGAATAACTCGAATAATTGGATTACAAAAAATCCTCAATGCAAAATGACTTGCCTCGGAGCTTCGTTAAATCAATGTTACTAACGCTGTATCGCTGACGGACGGTGTTTCCGCTACCGTCGCCCACCAGACGGCTCAGTCTGCTGCTGGCGACACATGCCAGAGGTAAATAGTGAGGGGCTGAGAGAAGAGAGAGGCTGGAGGAAACGACAGAAAAGGTCCAAAGTTTGGAATCAGTTCAAACGTAATTCTCTCTCTCCCTCCACGGAGAAACAGCTGATCAACGATCTAATAGCATAAGTGTAACAGAGCTGTGTGACATTATAATCAAATATATAAATGAAAATAGGTTAAGTATAACTAATATTTACATATAGGTCTAGTTTTGGTTGTTTAAAAACGTAAAAAAAAATGAAAAAAATATCCGATTAATCGATTGATTAAGTGCTAGATTAATCGATTACAAAAAGAATCGATAGCTGCAGCCCTAGTTGCAAGCAATCACGGCCACTCAGTGCCTGTGATTCCACCAGCCGCAACGCAGTGCGTCCCTGAAGCGGCTCTCCACTCTATTTAAAATACGCACCAGGTCTGTAGACTGAGCCGTAGGCCGTTCAACAGGCTGGGCAGGGAGTGGAAGGGCTAGAGCATCCGGCCATTTTCAAAATAAACAGCCTGTCTAGACTCCCGATTGTAACACACATCACTACACTGTTTTAACAACTAAAACAGCCACAGATTCTTGTCAATCACAACTGGACTAAATGGAAGAAACCATTTGACTGTGTAGACTACTTACTTTTTATTGTAGAAGCAAAACTATCCAGGAAAAATGACGAAAACAACAAATGCTGTGAGTCAAACCGCGGTTGTGCAGAAACCACAAGCATCGCTGAAAACCCTCATGAATAGATTTCCAGTTGCTGTTGTGAAACCGTGGCTTCCACACGTACAGTATATGTCAGGCTGAAGAATGTGTAATACATGATGCACAAGACAGCTGGAACATCTCCATTGTCATGTAATGATGCAGCTTCAATCAAGCAGAATACATTTGATACGGTCAGTGTGAAAAATGTTTTCCAACTTCGGCTGAAGGGGAAATATTTTGAACAAAGCTTTTTATCCTCTACTTTTGTGATGCTTTTTGTGACGGAACACTGTAGAAGCCTTTCTGTCTTCATATTACCTACAGTATTTGGCAAATGGAGGATAATACGTCTGCTGACAGAACAGAGGCAGGTGGTCCATGTTGTCTGCATGCTGCTTGTGTAGATCAACACTTAATATAGTATATATATATCTCTATACTCTAGAGTAATGTTATTCACTGAGCAGGGATAGTTCCATGGGACATCCGGGCCATGAAACCTGTCCGATACAATGATGCAGGTTGTCCATAGTCGGTTGTAGACATCAGAATCCATTATCCAGGTAGTCATGGCCTTGAAGAGGTTAACATGGTGACAAATCTCCTTCGGCTACTGCAACTACTACATTTCTCCATCCCTCCTCCTCTTCTCCTCCTCCTCCCATTCGTCTATTTCTTTGTTTCTTTCTCTTTTCACTTCCTTTTCTTTCGCCATTTATTTTCCTCTTCCTCCTCATCTCTCTTATCCACTTTATCAGTCTCCTCATTTTTAATTTTCTCCATTTCCGGTCTCCCTTTCCTTTTACCTCTACTCATCTCTACTTTCTATTTATTCTCCCTTCCTATCCCATCCCGTCCTCCCTCTTCATCTCTGCCTTTTCTCGTTTGTTACTCTTCCATCTTCTTCCTCACTTCTCCTGACACACAGAAAAAACCATCAGAATCCGCCCATTATGTTAAAACGCCTACCTGCCGCACTGTTACATAAATCAACCCCCCATCCCCCCCATCCTCGCGTCAAAAGAGAAAAAGAACTCCCCTCTTTCCTCAAAGTGGAAGAACAGCTTTCAGTGCTGTAGTGGTTACAGAGGTCAATTATGGTTAGCCATCAATTTTACACACACTTAAATGGAGTGCCGGTGCAGGTCGTGAAACACTCTCCATCTGCTACATACATCAGTCATCTTTACAACCGCTGGCGCTGTCACTCGCTTCCTACATTTCTCCTCCTCCATGCCGTATTTTAAGCCACCTTTGGACATTTGGAGGAGGACGCAGAACGGAGGAGAGAGATAATTTTAACTTCATTTTCACACTCAGTTTTTTGTCTATATGCTTATTTCCTCTATCTACTTGTTTATTCACTCACCCTTTTTTCCTGCTGTATATACTTTCTTGCTGACTCCTATTCATGAGTCATTAATTTAAAGAATGTGTTTATTGGTATTTTACTTGTAATGGGCAAAACTGTTGAGTGCCTGAATAAATTAAAATGCATTCACTTGCTCACTGTCATTGTTACACGCTCATACAGTAGGCAGGGGGCTGGTAGGAGAGTGCATTACTAATATTGGCTGTGATTCTTGGCCACTGTGTCCGTTCCACTGTGACCAAACAGTGCTGCTGCTCCTCGGGAAAGATCCTGAGTAATGGCTTTGGACCAGAGATATATACACTAACCTTGGGAGAAACAACTGAATCCGATTTCTCTGAGGCATGAGGGAGAGTGGAAATATCTGAGATGGGTTTTTTTCTTAGTTTGTTCCCATTTTCGTGGAGTTTATTCAACTTAAACTTATATAAACAAATACATTGTTTTGAAAAGTTTACTACTAATTGCTCCTACTGAGGCGTTTATTTTATGTAAATTAGGGGTGCACCACTCCGATATTAAGATCGGCTATCGCTCCCGATATTGACGAAATAGCTGGATTGGAAAAATTAACAGATCCACGGGCTGATCCAGTTTTGTTCGTTTTTTTCCCCCTCTGTCTGAGTGTACAGATAAATAAGAATTCAATACATTACATCTATGTTATTTTGTCTAGTTATGTTATATGTTATGTTATAATGTTAGGAAAGTCTGGTGCCTTTAGTCTCTTCCACATGGTGGAAGGAAGGTGGAAGGTATACAGTGGATTATTAATTCAACAACGGTATCGACAAATACACAAAGCCCAGGTATCTGTATTGGGACTGAAAAAGTCGGATCGGTGCATCCCTAATGTAAATAACTGTATGCACAAAAAACTCAAATCAGACAAACTGTTGCAGGGGAAAATAGTTATTTAACTACTGTTCCGTCTCACCGGTGTGTAAGGGCGTGAGATGGGTCTCAGAATTTGTGGGAATTCTTGGGTTCTTCAACCAAAATAAAATAATGTGTATATTTTTATTTACATACATTTATTTGAAACCAGTATAACAATGGAATCGGTCATCATGCCAATAGATAAAACCTATTTTTATATCTATAATCATGTCTTCCATAAGTCTAAGAAAATAATTTGTGTATTTCTGACTGTTAATTATATTATTAATATATATTTTCATTAATAGAGACCTGAGATCAGGTTGCACTTACATTTCTCACTACAAACCTAAAAAAAAACATGCAAACACTTAAAAATGTAACGTTAAGTCATCAAAAACCAGGTCAGTCTCAAGAACACTTTAAATTAATGTTCAATATTTGAATAAGTGCCACATTGTCACCTTTTAATTAAAACATACATATAATTAGTCTTTTGGAGTTTTTTCAGCCACCTAACAAGCTCCACAAATCAGATGGTCAAAACCAGGGCAAAAAGACCAGTAGGGACTTTCTGCTGCTCACAAAGCTTAAAGGAATAGTTTTTTTATTCTTTTTTTTATTCGGCTTATTCTCTTTATTACCAACAGTTAGATGAGAAGATCAATACTACTCTCATGTCTCTATGGTGCACATTAAGCTACAGCCAGCTAGTTAGTTAGTTATGCCTAGCATAAAGACTGGAAACAGGGGGAAACAGCTAGCCTGGCTCTCTCCAGAGGTAACAAAATCAGCCTACCAGCATCTCCAAAGCTAATGAACTTGTTGTATCTCATTTCGCCAATCCGTAAATCCTCTTGGTGAGAAAGCGAATAAGCTTTCTCGCGAATAAGTTGATTAAATGTGTATCTGACATATTTAAATAACAACTGTAAAGTCCACTAAATCTGACACACCTTTTTTTCATATGCTATGTGATCCAAATACTGGAGGACCTGGTTCACAAAATATCACATTCATAAGCTTAAAGTATTGATATGGTATGAATAAAAGTTTAACCCTGAGAATGTGACTCCTGACACTGTTTACAGATTTTTATGAGTAAATCGAACAGAAACTGCAACAGTTGGAAGGAAAAAATAGGACTTTTTAAAGTGCTGGAATGATGTTCCCTGCCAGTGAGTGAAACTAAATCTTTCAAAGTCTGAAATCTCATCTGCAATTGATCCATTGCTGTCTAGATCACCTACTGTCAGTAAATGTCATTCACATTCCTTGTTTAGCGGTCTACCAACCTGTTACCCTCCTAATAGTGCTTTCAGCTTTGAATAATTGAAGTCCCTGTCCAGTAAATCTTTTATCTTTTACCTTGACTTGAATATGCTTTTATATGACTTAGGGCTTTGACTCCGAACTTTGCTATTCGAATATAATTAGAATATTTAAAAAAAATTGATATTTGAACGAATATTAGGCAGCCCTTAATATTCGAACCTGTTATGGGCGTTGATTTTTTGTAAATGTGTTTGCTTGTAAACGTTTTCAATTCAGATTTTACACGCATTTCAAAATGTAACACTCGCTCGGCCGTAGCGCGGTAGTGTTGCATTTCCTCCGACTCATTTCCTGGTTCTCCTTCTCCGTAAACAACATGAAATCAAGGAGAGGGTTAACTTTTCCTGCTCCAGATGTCTCACCGTGGTCAGAAAGAACAGGGGAGACACTTTGTTCCTCTCACTAGGACTCTAGAGTCGCTACTCGCTCTGAAGCAACCGGTAATCACCGTCACGCTCTCACTGTAACACACACTCCCCACATACACACACGGCTCGACGCACACACCAGCGCAGAAGTATAAACATCAGACCACTTACGTAGGCTACGGTGAAATATCCAAACTTCCTGTTGAAAGCATACTGTTTGTGTTTAATCCAGGGTCTGACTTTTAATCAAAAACTTGTTGTGGCAGTGTGTTTTTCTTCTGAAAACATCATTGCACGCCTATTGACTGATACACTGCCCTCTGGTGGACAGAACATATACAAAGTTTGATACCAATATAAGTCTTACTGAAGGCATTTAATGGTCAAAATATTATTAATAAATATTTGAATATATTTGAATATTAATAAACAAACAAACTTCGAATATGATTTTTGGGCAAAAGTCAAAGCCCTAATATGACTGCCGAAACCCATCTGGATGAGTGAGACTTGTACTTACTGACTGAAGCCTCTGGACATTTTCAATATTCTTAGCTTTCTTTTGATTGCTTCTCTTTTGAGTCATTAAGCCTCCTAATTAATGCTGAGTCCCCTCTGCCGTGTGTCATGGCAAACACTGTCTCAGCTCTGGTGGCCTCGATGATGCCGTCTGTCTTGGAACAGGATTCATGAATCTTCCTTAGCATAGTTTTAATTTGGTGTGTCACTCACAAATAAGTGGTTTTGGTGTTTTTCCAGGTCAAAATACGTATGTCCAGGTATTTACTTGAAAAGTGGGATGAAATTGGTCAAAAAGCGCACATTTTAGCAACTATAATTGAATGTGTAGTGGGTTTTAAATAGGCATCTGGATGTCTTTCAACCGGAAAATTGCCAAATGACGAACCTGATTTGGTGAGTTGTTCTTTTTTTTTTTTAACAATGTTTTTATACATTTTTTTAAATGCAGTTACAATTTTAAAAACACTAATCTTCAAATTTTCTCATACACCTCCAATTTGCCTCTGAATATACTTTTTAGACATTAAAGTGGACACATTTGGTTGAAAGTTTTTCGATGCAGATGATATATAATCATTCTTTTAATTACATTGAAATATAGTTATTTAAATGCTATTGAAACAGTACCTAAACATCTCAATCTTATATCTGAACATCTTTTGACCTGGTAATCATCAAATCAACGCTTACTTGGCTACTGATGGGACATTTTCTTAGATCATCTGAACCAATGTTAGACCTGGCAAAGTGTTTGTATTCAGTGTTTTGTTACCCTGTCCCACTCCAAGTCTCTGTCCTGCCCACTCCTGCGTTTTTAACTCGACTTCTGACAACAAATTCACACGAGGCCTCTTAAACAGCTGCCAACCCTACATCAATGCTTGTGCTGAGCACACTGAAGCGGTGATCAATTATATTTAATCTGTTGCCTTTATCTTGAAGCTGTTCCGCTCTTGAAAAACTGAGAGAAATTAAATTCAAGAACAACCCCTGCCATATGAAAACATTCTAGCTGTAAAGACAAATGCACAAAACTAACATTGAGGACATGATGTGGAAAGAGTGCAGTTAATTGTGCAAGAAAACATGATTTCTGTAACCCTATAACTTTAGTGTGCTGCTTACTGTTATTTATGCAGCTGTTAACCCTTTTTTCTAGGCACTGCACTGGTGTTTCCTCCCAGAAATAAAAAGAATAGAATACTCCTGATTTTACGGTCTGATAGAAAGTGATCTGTTGCTGGCAGTAAAAGGTAGTTTTAAAGCCTATTTATTCCTGGTCCTGGATGAAAACAGTCACACTGGGTTCTGCACCTGTCTGTTTTTAGTCAGGAGTACTATTTTTCTGGTTTTCTTCAAGGAATAGTCTGAGCAAGAGAGTGTAATAAGCGTATTTCTCAAAATGTCAGAGTGTGAGAAGATCAATACCGCTCTCATATCTGTCCGTTAAATATGATGCTCCAGCACCAGGTTCATATTTAACTCTTGGCAAGCATATTTAAAAAAATTAATTTACAACTTTGTTTATTGATTTTCACATATAGAAAAACAGTTACAATCTGTCACTTAATAGTTATTATAGTTATCAGTTCAGAACCAACTAAAAAATAATTTAATGTTGTACTGTAATGTTGTATCATCATGATACTTATGCCACGATGAAATATTATTGCGATTTTAAACATATTGCAATATTCTGCGATATACTGCAATTTATTACCTTTTTTCCAACTTCAAATTTTTCCCTATTTCAACTTATGTCCCCAAAAGGAAACTTTGTCAACATCTGTTTTATCTAAAAAGATACATTTCTGTTTGTTCATCTCACTTCAATTTTATTGCTGCAAAATAGGATTATCAAGCAGACAAACTGACCGACATACATATAATAATAGATTGATACTTGGCGTATGTGTATCGATACTGTATTGCCACAGAAAATATCGCGATACTATGCTGTATTGATTTTTTCCCCACCCCTAATACTGTGTCCAAGTGTTGACCCATCATCTCAAAGTAGATGCCTTATTTAATTGTTTTAAAATTTAAAAATGTAAAATGTTATTTTGATGAAACTTCACAAAGTTCCACGACTATTCATTTCTGACTGCTGCAGAATTTTCTACAGCTAAATAAAACATTATGTACACAAGTGTAGTGCTGTGTGCAGTTTACTGAGTACTTTAATCCTCGGGACGAGTACACCTTATGGCCATTTGGGCCATCCAACACGCAAAAGCTACATAGTACTACTTGAATACTGAGCGTGAACACTATGAGGAGGTAGGAATAAAGTAGGAGCTCTTATTTGTCTCTGTAGTTCCCTTTGGTACAGCAGATACACGTACAGTTAGATCAGTGTTAGCTATTTTGATGCGATCATAGTAGTGCCCCTAGCACTCCCGAAATCAAAAATACGGTCAATCTTATAAGTGGCCTTTCCGTCCTAATTATGGTTTTAAACGAAAGTTTGACTCGGGTACATTCACAAAAACCCCCTAGGTTGCATTTTGGCGAGAGTTTCGCTTTAAGTTCATTTATAGGACATTTATCTTTGCTTTTTTACTTGTGGAATACTGGAAAGTTTACCTCTTTAGATCTCTAAAATAATATTCAAATTGAACAATGAAAAGGTAGAAGAAGGTATAAATCAGTCTTGGCTTGCTCATAGACTCATAGAAATGTGTAGCGTGGTGATAAAGGGTAGTGAGTTGACTTTAATTGGCTCACAAACTAAGAAGTTTGTGAACCATATATGATACAGCCAATATCGATTATGCTCATGAATTTGTATAATTCATATCAACAACTCTGATGAGAGCAGGTATTTATCTTTCTCCTGAGAACTGTTATTTTCCTCAACTGTTGTTAAACTGTAGCTTGCTTTTGCTCCACTGCTGCTGTTCTTGGTTGCCAGGTTGGAGGCGGTTAATGGGGATTATAATATGAATTGCTGACTTTGTGTATCTGGAGTGAGTTTCAGCAAATGCCAGTTGGAATTTAAATTTGGAATTGTAGCCGTTTTAGTGTTGAAAGTGATTTTACAGTTCAACATTATGACTTTATTTAAGTTGAAGCTTTAAAGATTTGAAACCAAAACCATTCTTAAGTATGTGACACACAGGCATAAGCAGACACTTGATATCTTTCCAGCCGATACTCTGCCAGACCTGCGCTGCAGCATCTTCACATCTCTTGTTTTGGGGCCTTTTTGCTTGCAGTCTGGGCTACATGATCAGAGGGATTTAGGTCAGCTTACTGACTTGGCCGGTTCAAGAACATTCCACTGTTTGGTCCCAGAAAACCTTTGTGGTTGGAATGTCCATATGTCAAATATCACTGCTCTGCTGCATAGTATAAAAACCTGGAGGCTATGTATTTAAAAAAAAAAAGTTAGTTTGTGACAGCTCAGACTCTGGGGACATGGTTTGGGAACCGGAGAGTCGCCGGTTCAAGTCCCCGTACGGACAAAGTATGGAGTGTGGACTGCCAGTTCACCTCCTAGGCCCCTGAGCAAAATACAAATCCAGTTTGCTGGAGGACCGTGCCAAAATAACTGAAATACTGTCTACAGTTCATATACTAAACCCTAAACGACCCATATATATCATCCTATGAAATATGGATGTACAGAATCAAGTCTCTTTCTTGTCATATTTATGTGAGCAACATCTGGTGTGTTGCGAGACAAAGTTTCTGCTCATCAGTGAAGCAAAACAGAAGAGTTTGGAGGCAGACATAAAACAATGTGACAAGGTGCTGCTGAACTGAAGCATTATAGGAAAAAAATAACACAATGTCACAGAGCCTTGCATAGTCCCATGCTCCTGAAATGAACTCTCACTTTCCCTTCTGCAGCAGAGGTGTATAACTATTTCAACTTGTCAACCTTTTTGAAATATAAATCTCAAACCTCCGACTTTTATAATAGGACCTGGTCTCAGATGCAGTCAGGACAATGTTTTTGAGTATTTCACACACTTTGTAAACCAACCGTGTGAGCTGTGTTTGATTATTATTAGGGCTGTCAAACGATTCATTGTTTTTAATCACGATTAAACGCTGAAGTTCTATAGTTAATCGCGATTAATCGCATGTTTTATCACATGATTAAAATTCTATTATTTTGCATTTCAGAACAGTTTTTAAGTACATATTAACAATCAAAAGCAATTTGTACCGGTGTTTCCTGATTGGGAATCAAATGAATGCAAAGAAAGTTACTTTATGAACTTGATTTTAAGATTTGTAATTATTTAATGTAAACAAAAGATTATTATTGCACAATTCCTCCAAGTACCCAATTAAAAAAACTAAAACTCCCTATCGTTACTAGAGTCAATATAGTGTTTAGTAACTCCTAAATAATGTTGATTCCTCACTGACGTCCAGTGATCACCGGTTAATGAGACGGCGTTTGCAGCACCTTGCAGCAGTTCCACTGTGGCTGCTTTCTTCGTGTCATACAGGCTGTGTGTGGGGGTGCTGTCCCCCTCGACGGCACCGAGACAGGTCAGAACATGCCAACCGTAGTACGTCTTTAAGACCCGAGTCCTCTACGATGCTGACAGGTCTGCAGTTAGTTGCCACCCGTTTCGCAAGAGCTGTAGTCATTTTTTGGGATTTGGTTTCATCCACAGGTCGGCAAGTAGCACTCTCCAAAATAGTAGCATGCTAGCGGGTAGCATCACGTTAACTGTACTACTGTGCTTACCTCCGTAGGTGGTAGCTCAAGCTTGACGTGCTTCGGTGATATTTTAATTCGGCTTTACACAACGTGCATATGGCTTTCGACTCGTCTACGAGCCGTGCGGGAGTTTTGGAAAATAAAAAGAACCATTCAGGATTTCATTGCTGCTGTCTTTCTCCATCATGCCTGCAGCCTGCAGCTGCCACGAGGAAGTGGCAGCTTGATGATAAGTAACGCTGCTGCAAAGGGTCAAAATAGTAAATGCTATTAATGCGATTAAAATAAATGAATCGCATCGCGTCAGCCCTTAATCACATCGTGATTAACGCTGACAGCCCTAATTATAATGAAACAATTTGAAAAGATTTTTTAAAATTAATCTGTTGGCCACCTTGCATTTTCAAAGACAACACTAACTATACGTCTTACTTTGTTTTGCTGCGTTGTTGCGGTTTATGCTGTAACTCCTGTAACATGATCAAGGAGTTCTACTACGAAAACAGCTGAATAATGGCTTTTTGGCTTTTGAGGAGCTTTATCAAGTCTGAGAAGATTGTGAGTTACTCTTGAGAACTTGAGTCATAAACTGTGGAATGGAAATATTTTAACATGCATGGACAGTCTAAGAAAAGATGCTTTTGAGTTGCATAATGGGACTAGAAGGATGCAGTTTTTGACTCATACTTGGGACTAAAATTAGATCTTTGGAAGTACAATATCACATCAGTGGAGTACCCCTTTAACTGTTTAATTGTAAACAACTGATTGGTACAACCCATACTAACTTATTCAGCATTCAAACTAAGCTACATTTAAATTTACACATAGAAGCTTGCAGAATTGTAGCATCGGCACCAAAACATTAAGTAATTTGCACACACTTTACTGAGGCATCTGACTGTGATTAGCCTCCCAAAGGCTGATTTGCATTCTCTTGCTTTATTACATAATAACATTCCTGTCTTCAGTAAGACAAATGGACAACAAGTGGTCAAGCTAAAATGGCAATAATGAGAAAACCAAGACGGTGCTAAATATCTGCCTTGTTGACAATTTGTCAAACGTGAATATTCTGCAATAACATTTTCTGCGACGTTCAGCAGCTGCGGTTCAGCTTTGCACAATTTATAACGGTCCTCCTGCATCTGAATGCCTAAGTTAAAAAAATAAATCACAGACTATGTTATGTAATATGTGATACTCAATGATTCCCAGTCTTATGTGCGAATCTGTTAACTTAAAAACTCTGAAGTTTGTTAAATTGTCAGGCTGACAGATGTTGTTGAATGAGGTAGTGTGACAGTTTTCAAATGTAGTCACAGTGAGACAAAAATACTCTGTTAGGGTCTGAGACAATTTTACAAGAGGGGGGAAACAAAGTAAACATTGCCTATGCTGCTGCGGGCCAAGTGTAATCAATGTACATGCTGTGTATCTCCCCCAAGCCAAGCTAACATATACACAGCTCAGTCTAAAAAGGAATTTGGCAACTCCAGTCAGAACAAGGTTGAGTTCCTTTTTCCGTTAAATCCACTGTGTACATGAAATGCAGCCAGAGGAACAAAAAGACCCAGCTGGAAGCGGAAACCATGAAGACAAGAGCTCATTACTAAAATCAACACTCTGTTCTCCTCTTCTGTATCTTCTTTCGTCTCTCTTCTCCAATCACGTTCATGCATGAACACCAGCGAGGCTTTATTCTCTTCATTTGAGCGTGTTGTTTGCATGTTATTGAAGATAAAAGTTAGGAAGTCTCTCTGTGACTCCCGAAGGCTACGCTCTAAAGTGTTTCTCAGGCGACCTCATTTAGCAGTGGTAAAAGCCTGACAACAAAAGACATGAACTCTAATCTGCAGGCAGATGAAGAGGTGGAGAGTTGAGGAAAATGATGGAGAGGGAAAGAGATGAGGGCTCGGGTTGATGTTGTTTGTTCGATGGTCATGCTGCTCTCCAAGTTGAACTCCACAAAACCTTGTTTCATTTTTCAACTCCATAAATAGAATAGCTATTTTCTTTTCTTTTACATGCTTCAAACTTTGAAATAAACTTGAAATATTTTCTGTACTTCATGACTGATATTCTCTTGTCCCTGCTTTGGAACACTATTGAAATGATTTTGAGCGCTCACATTAGCAAGAACATGATTGTAATAGTACATTTTGATTTAGTTCCACATACACTGATTGTTGCGTTTTATGAGATTTTATGACCCCATAATGCCACAATGGCTGTTATAACTTTATTGTCCCTCCAGAGGAAACAAGTATTGGACTTGTGTTTGGATATTAAAGTGCCCATATGATGAAAAAAATCACTTTTTCTGGGATTTGGGGTGTTATTTTGTGTCTCTGGTGCTTCCACACACATCCAAACTTGGAAAAAAATACATCCATGCTGTTTTCAGTGAGATACGGGTTTCTGAATGGATCTTGCCTTCAGTCTCCGGGTGAGCTGTTCAAAATCTGCAGGGCCATCTACGTCATTGGCCGAAACATTTGGTGTGTGCTAACCACTTTAGCTAATACCACATCAGCTAACTGTTTCTCCAACTTCGGTCAGTAAAAGGCAGGATTAGCCGGGAGACTTCTTCTAAACGAGGGCGCACTTCAAACTTTGCGTGGAATACCTGCAGACTCGTGTGTGTGTGTGTTGTAGCAGTGTTTTGCCATTGAGAACAAGGTGGCTAGCAGCAGCACTAGCGGTTAGCCACCTCGTTCTCAATGGCAAAACACTGCTACAACACACACAAGTTCACTCTAATCTACAAAAGAAATTGTATATAATACTTACATGTCCCTCGTCCGCTAGCGCTGCTGCTAGAGCCGCTAGCTAGCTAGGAGTAGTAACTAGCTAGTAGTCCTTACCTAGCTACTGCACATGTGCGACTCCCAACAGAGATGGGATAGAAGTGTGATGCCTCACTCTGTAGCTAAAACAGAGAGCTCAACACACAGGGTGAAAAGAGGAGCTGCAGCAATGTGCAGTACAACAAAAATATGGTGTTTTTTTTTAATTAAACCATGTAAACCTATTCTGATATAACCTCTAAATACAATTATGAAAATGATTACAACCTGAAAATGAGCATAATATGAGCACTTTAAATGTATTGGTGCAAATGTGCCATAGAAGTAAAACAAAGTCAAACATTTGTGATTTGAAATGGTGTTTTCATGTTGCTGAGAAAGTTAGCATGAGGGATGTCCTGAAGTTTTCTTGGCCAAGATTCTGATCCGAGTACTTTTAATCTTGTGTATCTGCCAATACTGAGTGCGATCATTTACCTAAATGACACAGCTACCCATGAGATATAGAGAGAGATCTTAATTCATCCAAAAATAAAGTTATCAGTACAGCCTACACGGTAAAAAAATAATTATACACATAGCAGCAGAAGATATATCTAAATTGAGCTCACCTTACTTGTCATGAGCTACTGTATGTGATCCAAATGGTGGAGGTTCTGGTTCAATACTTGTTGATAAGCTTAAATCATTGTAATGATATAAATCAAAGTTTGCGACTCTTGAAATCGATGTAAATGATCTGTTAGTTTTATTTTTTTTACTAGAGGATACCAATCACTCGCCTTGATTTATAGGTACTACAAAAAAACCATTAGCGGTTATATGTTGGTGTTACAGAGTGGATCTTCTTCCCTCACAAATGATCTTTTGGCTGCACACAAACACAACAACAGCCAAGTTTAGTTTTGGCGAAGTTTATGATGAAATTAACGTTAATTAGCGACAGGAGAGCAGCTTTACAACACCAGCAGGCTGAGGCGGATAAAACAGAGTTTCGGCTGTGAAAGGACCGGCATCGGCATCCCTGTCCTTAGGATCGACTCGACACTCACTCACTCACTCACTCACTCACACACACACACACACACACACACACACACACACACACGCTTCCAAAACGCACTCATTTCTAGCATTTGCTCTCTCTGTGTCAATGAGGCTGAATGCATCTGCAAGATCACACAGAATTGATGAAGAAAGCCATCTTGCCACTGATGAATTCTTCATGGACTTCAATGCCTTTGGGGAGCCATCACATGTGTCTGCCGGCCTATAAACCGAAAGCCAGGAAGAAACTGGGGAAACCAAACACAACATGCAACTGGTTCGGGATGGGGTGTCTGGAAAGAGTTGTAAGAGCAAGAGATCACAAGGTTGTCATGATAAATGTTAACGGCATTGTGTTGAGATAAGGATTAAGACACTGGATTGAAAAGCGCTGAATTGACTGGAGGGAAAGAGCCCCCGAGATATACTGTAATTATTTTGTCAGCTCAAAAGACTACATCATAAAGTCATGTGATATTCAATTAAGACACGCCTTGAGAGACTGTAGAGGAAAATCAATGCAATCATAGCGAACTGGAAGGAATCATAAATCGATGGCAGAAGTCCATGACAGTCCTGCAGGGCCGTGATACGTCTGTGTTTAAGGACAGTCTCCACAGAGACAGACTCCAGATGCATTAACACACAGGCCGTTAAACGCCAATTACAATCCAATTAATACACACTGACTTCAAGTGGAGCCTACACATTGGGGGGGAGAATCGATGCATGTCAGTCACCATGGAGAAACTGAGACTACTCAGGTGTCATCCAGGAAGGTGACACCACGACGATAGATAAAGGGACGGCTGTATGCTGCCAGAAAGTCGATAATAATAACCAGTGGGCACGCTCATGCACACAGCAACAACTCTGTGTGTGTGTTTTTATATCTGGCACTGTTGCCAGGTTTGAGATTTTTAATTGTACACATGAGGATTGAGGCTCTAATTAATGAAAGAAGAGCTACTTGGACCAGCTTTGTTAATAGGTCAGTTAATGTGTGTGCAAGTTGCATTTAGACACATTTTACAGCTCCATGACTCCCTCATCATTTATATTCTTTCCTTTCATATTCACTCATTTACCCGTTGTCTCATTCCTCGCCTGAGTTTGTTTATAACTGTCCCAGGAATATAAAATTAACACTCTCCTCCCCCTTTTTTACTTTTCACTCTGATATTTTCTCACCTGGAGGCTATAGGAGGGCAGGAGGGATTTAAAGGAATCACTCTGATGATTCTTGAATAGAACTGGAATCCTGCGTCGCCTCTGTAATGGCGTGGACGATACCTTACCACCTGCAGCTTTAAATGTGCACCTGCAGTGCTAGTGTTGCCTGCTGAATGAATCAATGCAACACATTTTTTGGCCCTTTCGTCTGCCCTTTCTTCCTGTCTCTCATTCCTTTTCTATTATTTCTTTATCACATTCATCATGGCCCGGGTCACTTGCAACAATTAAATGGGTGTCAAATCCCAGCACTGAGCATGAAGCGGAAGAATATTACATTTTTCACACTTCTGCTCTCTTTTCTTCTATTCTGTTTTTGTTCTCCTCCTAACCTCTCTCCCCTCTTTGGGAACCCTGCCTGTCTTATCCCTATCTTCTTTTAAAACCCACCCACCTGCACCACTGAATCGTGGGTGTCTGCATTAGTCTGATTGCCATGAAAGCAGCAGTATGAGAATAGCAAAAGAGAGAGAGTGGTAGGTCTGGATGGGACTGAATAATGGTACTTAAGACCATTAATGACTCAAGCTTTTCCACTCTGCCTGTCGCTCATGGTTGTGCACCCTTTGGATAACCATGCAGTGCACTGTGGGGGAAGAAAGAACATGTTAAATATTGCGCAACTTCTAGTCAATGTAGTTAGAAATATTGTTAGAAGTGTCTGTTCTAGCCTTATTTATTCTTACTCTGTGCTATTTTATAGGTTGTATCTATGCTTCTAGGCCACCAACCAGTGATGTAATGCTGTACATATACTATAAGGTAGGAGAGAAAATTATAGCGATCATCAAAGGCAATCCCAACAAAGTCATTTTACTTTTAGACACATTTGTAACTTTAATGTTAATAGCCTGCAGACTAGGGGTGGGCGATATATATTGTCTGCAATAATATCGTCATTGTTGTGTTAACGATGATTTAAATTACTTGGAAAAAAACACTTAAAAACACGCATTGGAGCGCTACATATTCACTAATGTCAACAAAGATGGCAGCGCACGATTGTGCCGCGGCTACTAGCTCTCCTGTCGGTGTATATTTATACAAGTACAGCCACACTGAACTAATCAATATAGGACTACGATACAACACAGCCGTGACGAGAGCCTTCCAGGCGGCTCATAACATCCCGGAGGACAAAGCCAGACCACCGGGCGCTCCGTGGATTGTTGTCGGCAGATAGCAGGCCGAGCTAGCTACCGGCAGGATCGAGACAAGAACTCCGGCAAGACCAGAGGAGGAGGACTGTGCATTTTTGTACACAACGAATGGAGTACCAACAGCAGGATCGTTGCCCAGCACTGCTCATCTGACCTGGAAGCCCTGTCTGTAATATACAGGCCATTTTATTTACCACGAAAACGGCACACTGCCGTCTACATAGCCCCCGATACTAACGTTAGCCCAAGTTTGGCTCACTGCTAACCATAGTGAACAAACTGCAGCACAATCATCCGGAGGGGATACATATCGTAGCAGGGGACTTTAACAAGGCGTCCTTAAAGTCTGTACTCCCCAGCTTTTTCCAGCATGTAGATTGTGCTACTAGAGGGAAGAACACACTAGACCATGTATACTCTAACATCAAGAAAGCATACAGAACTACGCCTCTCCCTCACCTGGGCCAGTCAGATCACATCCAACTACTCCTGATCCCAGCATACATCCCGGTCAGAAGGACTATACAGCTAAGTAGGACTATCAAAACCTGGCCTGACACTGTTTACCCAGAGTTCAATGTCCCTACACTAGTTCAATTAGTATTTTGTATGTCTTTGAATTGTTTTTACTTGGATACCATCCATCCATCTTTAATGATAATTTCCCCAAATATCCCTTGCTAAAAATATAGTTGGAAAGGAGGCAATGATGCACAGGACTGGTGTGTGTGTGTGTGTGTGTGTGTGTGTGGTTATTTTGTAGCAACCTGGTGTCGTTTCCAGGTGATTTATAAAAGGTAAACACAGTGGACGGCACTTCTTAAATCGCAGATTTATCAAGACAGCTGTCCTGCTGCCTTCAGGTGACTGAAGGAGTTTTTTGTACAGTATGAACCAACTGACAACATATACTGCAAGAGTCATGAATATTAATTTGCTGGTAGAACGTTGGCCCGACCGACATTGCCATCCCTTAAGCCCTGCCGCTGGCAGAGCTAAAAACCTTTCAGTGCAGTATGAATAATATGACCTGTAATCAAATACTTTCTGATATCAAGTTTGTATTTTTCTTGATTCTTGCGTGTAAAGAGAGGTTGAGGGTGGGTGGGTAGTACTGGGAACTTATTTCTGCTATCAAGTGTGGGATTTCTTTGTTTGTATTCAGGAGGCATGCTAATATAAGTGGGAAGTGACCTTTGTTTAATTACTCATGCAGCAACACTTGAAAAAATCATAATCTTAGGTGTTTTGAGCAGTTAAGTGTGCTAATGTTCATGTTCTGCTCCCAGAGCAGCATATCACTGAATCCCAGCCTTAATTGTATTATTTTCTTTTTCTGCAGCTGTTTTACTTTCTACTGTCTCTCTGTCCTTGGTGTAACTGTCTGAAAAACGGATAACGGTTGGGAGGATGCTGGACAGGCCACCAAAGAAAAGAGCAATCACCCCCTGTTACCATCCAATCAGCCAGGGTTCAATAACGTGGAATGTCTCATATCACATCAGCGCTCAGTTCAATCTGCTGGGAGAGAGGGGACTTAACCTTGTGCTCTGCACATGAACACACACTCGCTTGTTCACATCCAACTACACACACATAATGCATATGATAACCCTAGAGTATTTCTTTAAAGTAACCGACTACCCTTGGCACATAAAATTAAACTGTCAGGGTTTTGGTATTATGTTCTGTTTCCTGTTTTATTTTGTAGTCTGTCTGGTCTCCCTTGTCTTGTCTAGCTTCTTCCTGTCTTTGTTGGTTTCCCGCCTTGTTTGATTGTTTTGCCCCGCCCTGATGTGTTCCACCTGTTTGTATCACCTGTCCCTTGTTAGTGTTCATTACCCTGTGTATTTAGTCTCTCTGTTTCCCTTGTCTGTTGTGGGATTCTTGTTTTTCTGTTAGTGTGTTTTTCAGTGTTTCATGTCGTGGGTTGCTTTAGTGTTTTCTTCATTTTAATAAATCTCTAGTTTGAACTGCATTTGGGTCCTACCCTTCTCTACACGCTGACATAAACAACAAAAAAACAAAAGCTGATGTCAAATCATATATTTTGATGTGTTGAGCAGAGCCTCCTGGATGTATTGATGTTCCAGTTGAAAATATGTGCTCAAATACCAGAACATCTATAAATTGATGTCTTAGTCCTGGCAACTTAGTACATGGCAAAACAATATTTACATATACAAAACTGTGTCGGTCGCCCCGTGCCAGACCCGGGGGGGGGGGGAGGGGAATACTTATTTTCGTAACAATCAAGTATTAAAAACTGAGGAGGATACGCTGTTGGATGCTGTCCTACTCTTTCTTCAATGCCTAACGAATCTATCTCTTTCTGCTTGAGCAGCACTGGTTGAAGCCTGAAAATATTGTAAAGAAATTAATAACATAACTAATTATACTGGTCAGACTGTTCAGCTCTGTTTCAGACTGATACCTCCGGTTCAGGCTGCTCCTTGTCCTCAACACGTGCCTTTTTCAGTCGCAGAAAATACTTTTCAATACTCATCTGGATTGAAGCAGCAAACATTCAGTGTAAGAGTTAAAAAAAAAAAAAAGACATAACATTATTTATAATACGTTTATTCGATTCACAGCTGCTACATATAGTGTTTTGACCTCGACAACCCAACTGCATTTTACCACAAACTTGCGACTAGTTAACTTTCTAAAGCGGGCGCAATCGCTTGAGAGTCGGGTCGGGACTCAACATTGTATTCAGAATATAAAATATTTTTACAGCAATTTTTAATGTGTGATTGTGTAAAGGTGTTCACGAGATACCAACCTTTCGTGAACTTGTGAATTTCGCCAGCCATCTTCTCCATAGACTGTGTTTTCATTGAGACAGACGCTGAGTGCACGGGGGGGATGATCGAGGGACAGAGAGAGAGAGAGAGAGAGAGAGAGAGAGAGAGAGAGAGAGAGAGAGAGAGAGAGAGAGAGGCGTGAGTGACAGAGATGGAGGACAGCAGGGAAGGGAAATGCAGCTGAACGAATGCATGTTTTAAATAGTGTAAAAAAAGTATAACGAAACACAATGTGCAGCGGCAGGTGTTGATTGTGTGGCGCACCGCCACAATATAGTCTGTGTGGGAAACACTGCGGCTTGTGGTGCTCAAAGGGCCAAAAATACAACAGCAATGTCTGTTTCCAGAAATCATGACCCAGTTAAGAGCAAGATAATCAAGATAATCCACAGCCCTGAGGCCTGTACTGCGAAGCAAGATTAACGAGGTAACTTCAGGTTCAACCCAGGGTTTTCTGTACCACGACGGTGGATCACTTGTTACCGGGTTCAATCGCCGTGGTAACTTATGCTGAACACCTAAGATTAGAGATTCAACTGGGGTAAAAGCACCGCCTACTGACCAATCAATGGCATCACCGTTCTTAGATCAGGCGGCGCTCAGTGCGCGGAGGGGGAGAGAGGGATGCGTTCATAAAAGTTAAAACAATTAGACTGACAACCCCGTTAACATTCCCTGATGGGTATTTTTATGAAATATATAGATGTTAATGGGAGGGAATTACATATAGGCTATCGACATCTTGAGCCGTGTGTTGCTAAATGCGCAAATTGGTTTGAATTATGTTTTTATATTTTTAATTTGCTCTCACGATCCCTTACCACTGCCAGGGTTGAAACTGGAATAATAGGCTAAAGTAACGGCAGTTTATGGAAAGCACAAGTGTAATTATGGTCAGATCTAGTGCCTGACTGATGGGGAAGATATTGATAAGCTTTAAATGATAAATGATTTACAGCATCGGCTATTTTTTTGCCAGCTTTCCTTCCTGTTTTAGGAAGCGCGACTGTATTGCGTTTTGCCTGCAAAACCGTGTCTGTGTTCTTCATATTTATGTAGAATTATAGTTTGCTCTTCTTATGTAAAATATGCGGCTCTGGTACATGCGATTGGTCGTGCTGTGCGAACACTGCCTCTTTTATGTGAACGTGCGCACCCTGGGTTGATTTAACTAGTTGTTAACCACTGTAGTGACACGGGTTATGCGGGACTGCGGTTGTTAGGGTTAGTGAAGCCGGGTAACTGAAATAAATCCAGGGCATGATCTTGATTCGTAGTACAGGCCTCTGGTTGTGAGTAGCTATCTTGCAAAAGAGAGGCTTCCTCTCAGTGAAAATCCCCTAAATAAAGGTTACAAAAAAAGTGGGTATCTTCCTAAGTTGCAGTCTTTTTACAACTACTTCACCTCTTCTTCTTTTTTACCGTGTTGCCTTGCTGAGCCACCCCAGAGGGGTACGTCCTGGTAGTTGCATCATGTAGGGATACAACACTGGAAGCAAACCACAAATACCAAGAGGAAGTTACTTACTTGATGAGCTGAGCCTGAGATCTTCTAAAACCACTAATATAAAGTATAAACCCTTTTGAGTTAGGTAACATGATCTTACCTTCTATTATAGCCTGACTAGGCTGCGAGCACAGCTGTTGACTTTAAGGGGCCTATCTTGAACCCAGCGCAGTGCAAAGCCCGACGCAAGTGTCTTTGTTAGTTTAAGACCGACGCAGTTGTCGTTTCCTGTCCAGCGACCCAAGTCGTTTAAATAGCAAATACACCTGCGACCTGCGACCAGCACGCCCATGGGTGTGCTGGTCTTGCAGGGAGGTGTGTTCAGGTGCATTCTTGGCTTATTGCTATCTTGAGGCAGTGGAAAGTGATTGCACCATTGACCAAAAAAACCTGGTCTAAAGTCAATAGCGCAGCATTTCATTGTTACTTTAACAGCACAATAGTAAAATGCACCTAGGCTTGTGCACAGCGCGCACACACTATGCGTGTTACACACACAGGGACGTGACAGAAACACACAAACATGCAAAAGATTAAAAATATTACAACGTTACATGATCTCCTTGCGCGCTTTCATGCACAAGCAGATCAGTTTCTTCTCTGGAAAATCTCTCCTTCCTGTTTAGCAAATCCGCCATCATAATAGCAATGCGCCAAGGTACGAACGCCCCTGGCTTTTAAAGGGAATGGGAAATTACATGGATTGGTTTATTGCATGTTATTCCCAAAACACACCTATAATTAATGAAGACACTAAGTACAACCCTTTTCAACCATGCGCCTGGCGCACAGACCTTTTTTTCCACCGTTAAACTAGCAAAAGTGGAAGATTGTTAAAATAGGGCCCTTAGTCTTGTTTATTTGGTCGTTTCATTATTCTGCCTTATTGTTCTGACTGGATGTCCCTCATCATATACCACACAAAGGTATAGGTCATTTTCTTTAGCCCCCTGTAATTGTCTCTTCCCATACTCATTTCTCTTTTTCTCCCTCTCCTCTTCTGTAGCTGACAGTCTGTACAATTCCCATCTCTCAGTCAGATCTTTAGTGGCAGACTGTGCTCTGTTAAACCCTTCACTTACCAGCTCTAATTGGAGTGTGGACAGGGCTATTAGCGTGTTAGCGCTCCCATCTGATAAAGGGCAAATGTCCCTTTCCCGAACAGGCAGACAGGAAAGGGGGGTGTGTGTGTGTGTGTGTGTGTGTGTGTGTGTGTGTGTGTGTGTGTGTGTGTGTGTGTGTGTGTGTGTGTGTGTGTGTGTGTGTGTGTGTGTGTGTGTGTGTGTGTGTGTGTGTGTGTGTGTGTGTGTGTGTGTGTGTGTGTGTGTGTGTGTGTGTGTCCACTTATTAAGCTTCACCTTTAGTCTTCGGTGAGAGGAGAGGCAGGCTCTTTCTGATGCCTGCTATATGCCTTGCCAACCCACTGTATTCTTCTACTCCTACACTGGAAGAGTCCAAACATAAATATACACCCACACACATATATAGACACAGTTTTTTTTTGGCACTGTGATTATGAAGGTGCTTGGTTGCTGTCAGATTACGGTAATTTGCTCTCCAGGATGATTTAGTATCTGCTGTGTTCCTGCTCATTACGGCCACAGAGACGGAGAAAAAGCAGAGGGGAGATGATTTATAAGGATTTAAGGGGGGCGCAATTGAATTTAATGCAAATCAGATTTGAATTTAAACAAGGTTACGAGAAAGTAACAGAGCGTAACTGCATACTGCTTAGAAAAAGTTTGGTTGGTAGGAAAACTGCAATTATTCATGTTTAAACATGAAAATAAAAAAGTATTAGGCATATTTTTCACATTTCTCATAGATTTACAGTTTTATCAAATGGGTACTTACAGTAACATTTAGAACTGCCATGTTTAAAAGCAAATTACAGAAAACAATGTTATGTAGGGTTTTTAGGATTATGTAAATGCTTAAAGGCATTACACAGCTACTTTTAAACACGATCAAAGACTTGGATATAAACAGATATGCGCACACATCGCCACGCTGACCTTTTCAAGAAGCTGGTTGAAGGAATGAAAGGGGGACGCTGTGTTCGCACGGTCCAACGAGTCCTCCACCTCTGGAAAACTTGGAAAAAATTGTATTTTGCACGGCTACATGTAAATGGGAATATTTGTGGAATATTCACTTTCATTAGCCATGTAAACAGCTTAGTGGGAATATCGTCTTTTTCCGAATAAGGGAATATTATGTGCATGTAAACGTAGTCAATGACTCAAGGTGGTGACAAGTTTGTTCCAACAAGTGCTTCGAGTAGATACAGAAACTTTTGGAAATGAAATGTTCTGCTGTCACTCATTGAACATTGTTTATAGTATGATAGTGGTATGTAAACACAGGTTTGATAGCTAGTCCATGACTGACTTGTATTGACATTGCCCCTGACTTTGACATGAATAGATAAAAAAATACCTCAATTGTGTTTTAAGCCCCTAATGTCTCCTTCCAGGCAGCGCTGCAACTGTTTACTTCAAGGCACCCTAACCTTAACCTTAATCCTAACCATAACCATTGCCTAATCCTAGTGCCTTCCAGGCAGCGCTGCCTGGAAGGAGACGTTGGGGGTTTAAAACACAGATAAACAAAAAAAATAGCGTGTGTATTTCATATAGTTTACACTCTGGACTCTGACTCTGTGCAACGTATACCCAGCTTGACCTCTTGCAGCGTTCACGTTGTGTACAAACAAAGATGACAGGCCATCCAGGGTCGTGCTCGTAAGGTTTTCATGTCAGTTCAGTCAACTTGTGTTATTGATGCAGCCACATGGCTGCTTTACCTTTCCACACAGTGTGCAGACGGAGTTGCCTTCTAAAGGCCACTATATAAGCCTATGACTTTGTTACTTATGTTTAGTGATCTCATGCAATGTTGTTTGTTTGATGCTTGACTACAGATATTGAATCAATAGTGAATGGGATTATATTATGGGCTGGACAGTTGAAACCGTTTGTTAGCACTCCACAGTCAGCTGTCAAAAATCTGACTTAAGATGCATTGAAATTTTTGTTTTGTGGAAACATTTTATTATATAAAAATGTGTTTGTCTTACTTTGGTTAGTCCTCCATCCATTTTCATCTGCATATGAATTTCCAAGTTATCAAGCACTCTAAAGACTAATTTAATAAAAAGTTAATTTCAAACCGCATCCTTGACTTTGGAAACAGCGTATACGCAGATCTAAATCTCCAGAGAAGTTACTTAATGGATCTTGAGCTGAGATTGTTTTCTTCACCTTTCACTTTGATTTCACCAACAAAGAGGAAAAGTCCTTTTAACGTGCACAAAAAAAAATTGAACATCCACAATTCCATGACACTGAACTAGGATTGCTAATTTAGAGTTTTTTTTTTTCCTTCTGACCGATGGCCGACTCTCGTCAACCGATCATTACCTGTTAACTGACAAGCAGGCAACGGAGTCCCAGTTCACCCGTCCGGCTGGCTGGAACATACTTTCAATGTTTCATGGACAGCTGCAGACTTGTTACATTGCTGTATCATGTGATATGATCGAATAGCTCTAGAACAGCTACTAAATGGACTTCGAGGGGAAAATGTCTTGTCCTGAGATCCACCCTTCTCTTACATCCAAGAATAGTGAGAGCAGACTTTACAAATGCAAGGCAAATACATCACCACTAAACTCTCACTTGAATGCTCAGGTGAACTTTTTTTTTCAAGAAGGATGCTTGTGTCTAGCATCCCTCCCCGTGGGATGAAAATTCAACACTAACTGTGAGAAGTCCACATTGTCATCTGTGACAATTTTGAAGGTGAAAGAGATTCCTTGTAAAGTCTAACAAAACACTTCAGGTTGGTCTCTGTTTGCATCATTTCACAATTCCCTGAAGTGGTCTGTACAGTATGTTTACTACCAGAGTGAACAAACTGACACCTAGTTGGCTTACAATTTGTATTATTTGACACATTACCCCACAGGAGATGAGACGGATTGTCAGAAGGTGACAAGAACGATGCAGTAAAGTTATTTGTACTGATATGTGGAGCATTGTTATCTTTTCCTATACTGGCAACAACCTTCTGGAGTTATATTTTCCCCCGCTATCTGTTGGAACGTCTCTATAATGAGATCGACTGGGAATCTCTGAAAATCTTCCGAAAGCAAAAAAGAGGGGGGAGAATGAGATGTATAAAAGCCACTGCTTGTTGTACCAAGAGGCAGATGATGCCGAGGTAACGGAGGAGTTTGATGTCTCAGAGGAAAGAAAAGGACAGACAGACAAGCGGCATACTTTGAGAAAGGACCCCTAGGGTTTTATATAAATAGCCGATTGCACATAACTCATCCAAGCTGGCATCTGAAGGAGTCATGTACAGCAAATAAATACATAATGTGAGAAAATAAAACAAAACCGCAATTAGTTTTACATACAGTAATAAGGACTTTTGTGGTTCTTTGTATAGTTTAAGGAAACAAAAGGAAAGCAAGAAAACCAGGTGAGAATTTGTTTGTGAATTAATAATATAGCTATCATAATATTAGTGACAGTGAAATGTAGCACACCTTTTTTTGAAGGTGGGGTAAGACACTGGACATCGTACTGTAGTAATTTTGATTAAGCCAAAATGAGCAAAATGATTACTTGGCAGAAGCCCTAAAAAAAAAAAAAAAAAAAAAAAGGCTGCAGAAATTAAGAGATTACGTTTAGAGCAGTAAACCGATAGCCACATCCCTGAGAGTGTGCTTATGCCACCTGTCAGTTTACTTTAAAAACTTGGAGTAGAGTAGCAAGAGCCCGTGTGTCGCTGATAACACCGAAGTGATTTGTGCAGCTCAGCAGAGATTAAAGTTTCTGAAGCACTTGCTGTGAAGGTAAACTTGCATTAAATACATTTGCGTTCACATTGACTTGCCCTATCTCACAATGTCAATGCAGTTAAAAATGTTCCCAGTCGGACACTCATTTTTCCGATTATTCCGTCACCATATGAATGCACGCACGTACACCCCGTCTCGCAATGAATACGAAAGTGTAAAAATAAATTGTGTACAATGCCCGTGATTCCGATCCACTCCACAATGTAATGGGTTCTTCCTTGGCCTATGCTACACCCTTCAACCAAGTTTAATGAAATTCGGGCCCAAGGTTTTTCCGTAATCCTGCCGACAAACACACCACCAAACAAACAAACGGACAAACTGAACCGAAAACATAACCTCCTTGGTGGAGGTAAATATCAATAAGTGAAGTGATTTTGGAGTTGTGCATTAAAGTCTCAGGTGTACAGAGTACTGAGCCAGGAGTCATCTTCCTTCTGTGCTAAATTGTGCTGGAAAGACATCTTTCCCAAGCAGGGGTCTTTAGTCCAAAATCTTGTCCGATACTGTGATCCATTTAGAGGCGTTTGGCAGGAAAAAAAGAAGAAAAAAAGTTGGCGAACCCTGGGTCTAATTGATCATCAGTCACTGCAGTGGGTCTATCCCCTGTAGTCGCTATTCAGCACTTCACTTGAGTTCTCAGTATCTCTCTCTGCCAGCAGGCCCGGGATAGAGTCATTACAGCCAGACAGAAAGGCTCCAAAATGACTGGTCTAAATCACCAACTCACCTGGAGCACTTAGTGATAAGCTGGGAAGGGATGGAGCTGTGTGTGCGGGGGAATGAAAGAGAGGAGGAGAGGGAAGGTAGGGACACATTTCAACAAATGAATTCCGATTAAACTTTTTCTTACTTTTCTCAGCAACCTTTGCCTCTTCTTTAACTACTTCAAAACATACAGTAAACCCACAGTTTACAGTCAGTGCTTCAAGTCAAGTCAACGTTATTTGTCAATTCTGCAATATGTGCCAGACATACAGAGCAATTGAAAATATGTTTCTCTCTGACCCTCGGTGCAATAAGGACAAGTATAACAAGTATAATATAAAAGATAAATATATTCAAATAAAGATAAATAAAGATGAGTAATATGTACAAATAAGATAAAGAAAGATAAGTAATATGTACAATTAAAAAAGATAAGTAATATGTACAATACAGTAATACATTCTAAATAGTGCAAATGTAAGGCAAAGTCAAACGGTACAGAAAACTAAAGATAAAGATATTGAAATGTGCAATATAAAAGAAGAGTTCCTGAGTGTCTCTTTTTATATAAAGTGGCCAGTCCAGGAGAGGTCCTCACTGATGTGCACCCCTAGGAATTTGGTGCTGCTGTGGAGAGAGGGAGCAGCACCAAATTCCTAGGCGTGCATTAATAGTCAGTGGGGGTTTCGGGGTGGGACCTCTCCGGAAATCAACCACTTCCTTGGTCTTGTCAACGTTCAGGAAGAGGTTATTTCCGCTGCACCATGTGGCCATGTGGCTGACCTCCTTCCTGTAGTAGGTGTCAACGTTGTTGGAGATGAGACCCACCACCACGGTTGTGTCGTCCGCAAACTTCACGATGTGGTTGCTACTGAAGGAAGTTTGCATCTTAAGATGTCCTCCACAGACAAAAACAACTCTTAACACTAATGATACATCATATACTCTATGACACTATGAACCGAGCGTTGTACATTTAGGCATTGTGCAGGTTTTTGTGTTTTGTAGTCTCCTCTTTTGGCCCCTGAACATTTATTCATTGTTTTATGCTCCCTGTAGTTTCTATTACACTGGCTACATATACATATTCAGTGGTATATGTGTACATTTATTATCCAGAAAATGCCTTGTGAACAGTTTATGGCAATAGTTTATTTAATAAATATTAAAACATCCTTAATCATTTTATAGCTTGGTTTTTGCAAAAGAAAGATTGGCTTTTCCCATTTACAGTTACAATGTAGACACACGAGATAACCGTGTCCTAAACATAAGAGAAAAGCAGCGTTACTTTGTGCAGTTCTACCTTGAATAGAAAGCAAGAAGGAAAAAAGAAAGAATATGGACTTGCATATGAGTGGAAATGCAGATACAATTATCTCTCTCCTCTGCAGCAAAGGTCAAATTTAATTCAAGGCACAGTCTCTGACAGTTTGAGCCACTACATGTACAATACTACTACAATAATCGGACCACAGAACTGCTTAAACTGCAAGACAGCCCACCAAAACATTGGACATGGCAGAAATCCATCTGATCGTCTCGCAGCCAGATTGTTAATCAGGCGTTGTGTCCTCATCAAACTGAACCTTAAACGACAGCCAATCAGCCTGAAATCTGGTCCGATTCTAAAATAAGTCAGGAGTCATTAGTTCAGGTCATTAAATTCAATAATTTGGATAAATCCGTACAGTGTCTACCCAGCTAAATCTGTTTCTATAAAACCACATACTGTGTGTATCATTTTGGCCGTGATAATTGCACTGACATTGTCCATAAGCTTTAGCCACCTGCTATATCTTTTTAATATTTCTGATGCATTAAGGTGATTCAATATATTTCTCGTGATAGAAACGTATCACTTGTAAGGCCTGATTTTTCTCATTCTTAGCAAATAGGTGAAAGAGCATGTTTTTCAAAACCCAAACAATCCCTTTAATTGACTTAATGAGTTGTACTTTATAGAAGCACCTTTTCAAGACTTTCTTAGGAGTTCTAATACTTGATACTATTTCTGATACTATGATGATACTTGTTTTAATGTATTTGTTTTGATGTCCTTTGAAAATGTATCACTCTGATGTCTTGTTTGAACTCTGGAGTGTTGAATCTCCCGTCTGCACAACACATTTACTAATAAAGATGCCTTGAACCTTGAGTTGGACAAAAGCTAAACAATATGTTAGTTAACTTCTAACATAATCTAATACTGTGGTTTCTGATACAATTCAATTATTTAATGGAGTATTTCCCTGTCAGTAACACATCAGTCTAGCTCTATGGATTTAGCAGTACACACACACACACACACACACACACACACACACACACACACACACACACACACACACACACACACACACACACACACACACACACACACACACACACGTGGCTGGTGGTCTCAGGCTGCAGAACACACGCCCCAGTCTATACTGCAAACTGATCAAAAAATGGCAGCCATTCCGTCTAGTGTGTTTGTGCGTGTGCGCTCTTTTCATTTAAAATTTTCTTTCACGCTATGTCTCAATCACCATATTGCAATTCAACTCGTGATTATTTCTACAGCCGCATGCAGTTTGAAGACAACACATTGCTCTGAGTGTAAATTATTTAATGGAGTATTCCCTGTCAGTAATGCATCAGTCTAGCTCTGTGGATTTAGCAGTCCTTGCAAATCATGACCTTCACCATCTAACACACACTTTCTGGTGGTCTCAAGCTGCAGAACACACACACACACACACACACACACACACACACACACACACACACACAAGAGAGGTTATCCTATAGGTCAATGAAAGAGGTCAGTAAAACTTCTTTCTACCTTCCCAGTACAGCAGAAGACTAGAATACTGATGTGTGTGTGTATCTTTGTGCACTTTGTAACTTACTGGATCTTTAGAAGACAACAATCTAACTCTGTGTGTGTGTTGTGGTCTATTAGCTTCTGTCTTGTCAGAAAAAAAAGCTTTAATGGTCTGTGTGTGTTGGTGCTCCCTTGTTCTGTCTAATCTGCTGCAGTTTTCTCTCGACGTGCTGTCAGCTTTGACACCAAACAAGTAGAAGCGTGGACCCCCTTGTCAATCTCTATGCGCACTCCTGCTGGTGCATCTCTGAAGTAGTTTAAAGGTTTCAAGGCGCAGAGAAAGTTCTTTTTAAAAAGGAGATTTGTTGGTGGGTTGGAAAGTTGGAAGGGAGACCGAGCGAACGAGAGACAGAGATAGAGTTCACTGACTCTGTCTGAGAAAGCTGAGATTTTTTTTTCTGATTGAGCATGACGCATTGACAAGAGAGAAGCTTTAAGGCAGGCAGGCAGGCAGGCATGCCAAACAGGAGAGGCGTCCCTCAGGATAGAAGACTCGGTTACACACAAACAAAGACAGCCAGGTATGGTGGAGGATGGTAGACATTTCTCTGTACAGGTCCCTGACATTTGAGACAAATTCAGCCAGAAAACTAAAAATACAGCTGCGTAATTGATGATGTGAAACATCATGCAGAAGTAAAAATTATTTTGTACAGTTCTGATCAATGTGTACTGATCATTAATTAAAATATTACCATCACTGGTTCCTAAGGTGATAAATTCAAATTGGTTGTTTTGTCTAATAAGTCCATAAAGCCAACAATAATCAACTTACAACAATAATAAACGGAGAAAATTGGCAAATTCTCCGGTTTTCTTTTCATTTAAAGTCTTAATCCATTCCTGGTTGCTTTGGCGACACCTGTTACCGTTACCCTGTTAACATAAACTCTCTTTAAGCAGCTATTTTATTTTATTTTTTTAAGAAATGCAACAGATTATACTAGGGTTGGGTACCAACACACACTCAAAAGATGCTGAATATGTTGTTTTGTAGATTTTTAATAAACAGTCATGATCAATACTAACTGCCAGGACAAACATATTGTGTTTCCTGTGGCTGCTTTGCAATTAAAGCCACCCTGTGTTTTGCCAGTTGAAGGCTTTTATTGAGAAGCAATGGATCACATGCGGCATTGTTTTTGTGTTAATCCCCCGTACTACTACCGGTATATAGACAGATAAATGCTGAATGTAAATACATTGAGTGGATATTGCAGATTAAAAAAAACCCTAGATAGAAGAAGTTTGATTTGATGGAAATAGTAAGGATTCTAAGCAGGGAAGACCAGGCAGTGCTCTGAGATGGCAGATGGCATGTAGAGGGGTGGTGGCTGTGAAGTTAAGGGGACCCTGCACTTGATGTTGAAAAGCAAGATGAGTAATGACAACTGGGAATGTGTAGAAGACAGACAAGGAAATCTGTGGTGATTTCACTTGGACAAACTTCAATGACTTAAAGAAAATTCTAAGTGAATATGAGACACAAGTCAAGTCAGCGTGACAAGGAGATAAAAATGAGGTTAACTAGATTGTGAAAGGAGCGCAAGGAATTCAGATCTGTCCAATATGAATAGAAGGTGCCCAAGGCAAGGCTATTAATGATGGCAAGTTATAAGACATTGATGAAGTCATCTATGGAGGGCTTCAATTTTGAATGTTGTAGCTGAAAATGGAGGGACCAGAGTGGGGTTTCTTCATCCTGTGGAACCAAGGTTCAAGATAACGAGAAGAAGAGAAGAAAGTGACCCAGCGACCAACTGAGCAGGGAAATGAAAGCTGGGTAAGAAAGTTTAGTGAAAATGGAGATTGACCTTTTTAATTAGAATACGGACTTCTGCTGGTAGATGAGTATTGCTTTCTCTGATTGTCCATGTCCCCACAGGAGAACAACGATCGGGTACATTTTGTAAAAAGACAAAGGGGTAAAGAGAGTCCTAAAAGAGCTTAACTGGATTTAGGGGATTCATTCAGCAGCCATTTCTCTACCGTACCCCCCCAGAAAGCATCAGAAGTAGAGGCATATGGACAAAATTGGATGTCATCCAGACTTATCAAAAAATAATCTTTTAAAAGAAAGGATCACCGTTGAAGTAACCAACAAAGACTTGCCCTCCATGGAGGGAGTCCTGGGTTGCTTGGTATGGGGTTCTGTTGATTTCAATGAGTGTTTAGCACAACTTGGGACAGCTTTTACAACTAAACAGGAGTCTGATGACTAATTAGTAGGCCCCTTTCCAGCAAACTTTGAAAACAGCACAAGTAATCAGAAAGAATTGGAAGTACTTTGAAGCCACTACCAATTTCAGCTTCAAAGACCTTTTATTGGTTAGCTTGTGGGGGGAAAAAAGCATGATTGAAAGTTGAATGATATAAGGGAAATCAAATTAAACAATATACTGTGTGATTTTTGCAGACAGGATATTGATTACTAAAGTGGAGAGAAATTGTGGGCATGGGTGATTACAGAGTGCTTCTTAAGTGGTGGGATATTAATGGTGGGGGGGTTACCAAGACAGTGATTGGAGTGGAAGGGTTCTGGCACAACTTCACTGAAAGTACTTGCAAGGTGCTGGGCAAAGGGAATCTGTCTTAAAGTGTCAAAGTTCGAGCAACACCTGGACCTTCAGGGTTATCCATAAGATATTAAGGGTCGGAATCACCAGAGGCCTCACGGTACGATATCATCGCTACTTATGTCACGATATGATGTAATTGCAATTTTTAACATGTTGCAATTTTCTGCGATATATATTGCAATTTATTACTTTTTTTCCAACTTAAACATTTTCCCAATTTCAAATTATGTCCCCAAAAGGAAACTTTGTCAACACCTGTTTTATCTAAAAAGATACATTTTTCTGTTCATTTCACTTCACTTTTATTGCCGCAAAATGGGATTGTCAAGCAGACAAACTGACCAACACATATAAAATAAAAGATCGATACTTGGCGTATGTGTATCGATACTGTATTGCCACAGAAAATATCGCGATACTATGCTGTATTGATTTTTTTCCCCACCCCTAGTACTGTGTCCAAGTGTTGACCCATCATCTCAAAGTAGATGCCTTATTTAATTGTTTAAAAATTAAAAATGTTATTTTGATGAAACTTCACAAAGTTCCACGACTATTCATTTCTGACTGTTGCAGAATTTTCTACAGCTAAATAAAACATTATGTACACAAGTGTAGTGCTGTGTGCAGTTTACTGAGTACTTTAATCCTCGGGACGAGTACACCTTATGGCCATTTGGGCCATCCAACACGCAAAAGCTACATAGTACTACTTGAATACTGAGCGTGAACACTATGAGACAGACAAGCAGACACACTGACCAACACATATAAAATAAAAGATTGATACTTGGCGTCTGTGTGTCGATACAATATTGCCACGGAAAATATTGCGATACTATGCTGTAACGACCCCCCCCCCCCCCCCCCCCCCGACCCTAAAAGATATAATCTCTGAGAAGCTCAAGTGTTACTGGATCTTTTTAAACTTTAAGGTTACAGAGACATGTTGAAGCATCACTTTGAAGGATGAAAGGGGTCAGAAGGATTGACTTTATTGGTTCCTAAGTGTCAACTACCATTCGAAATCATTCAGCCTTCTCGGAGAGGTCACCACCTGGGCATGACTAAGTGCTCGGGACGTGAGTGCTCATGTAAGTAATGCTGGATGAACCTGGGAAGAGTGATTGGTCTCATCTGAAGCCAAGTGGGGTTTTTAGGTTGGACTTGTGTGGTAGTCATTGGCTGTCCCTAAAACACACCATATCTGATCACAAGGTTCATACATGTACTTGGTATCAACGCAACATCAAAGAAGATGATACTTGGAAGACCTGCTAAACCCTGGAGATGTCTCCCTGTGAAGAGGAGGAGAGCCTGGCACAGACCCACTAGGCAGCATATCTCATCTGGCCGGAGAACAGGATGAGCTATAGCCAGCCACTGGGGGGTAGGATTTCTGGGCTACCTGCTGATACCTGCTGCTAGAAACTAGACAGATTTTTTTTTTATGATAAAGCTTTGGCTTTGGGGCTCAGCTGAATTTATTTAGATGTTGGGCGTGAGTCAGGAAAAACATGAGTCAGGTTAGGGTTGAACTTTCAGAATCAGAAATACTTTAATAATCCCAGGGGGAAATCTTTTTTGTTACCACTCCAGGTATACAAACAACATATACAAACAACATATATTGTCCAGACTTTTTACATATATAATAAAAACTAAAATACAGTAATAATATATAAAATATGAAATGTACAGTGTCAAATAGTGCAATTAAAAGATAAATGATTGTCTATGTTTGAGATGAGATGATTTCAGGCTGTACTCTAGCTGCATCATCTCCAACATTTTTCTCCTTCACACATACATCTGTTTGCTTTCCAAACTGGATCTTACATTATCCAAAAATTAGAAAGGTATAAAAGAAATGCACTGATGTTGTAAATGGGGAAAAATAAAAGAGAAAAAGAAGCACAAGCAATTTCTTCTGCCACTGGTGTTTGGGAGATGAACACAGCCTCAGGCAAACCTGCTTAAATGTTGGTTTACCCAATACCTCTCCATACAACCAGTGTCACTTCAGTGTCTGTTCTGCTGCAAGCTAACAATAAAGTGTTTAACGCACACTCTCCCCAGCACACACACTATTCAGAGGGCATTCGTTGTCGAACGATGTTGCGTTGCTGTCCAGCTCAAGTTCACCCTGGTTAAAACATTTTTGTTTGGAAAATTGTATGAGGGCAAGTTATTAAAAACTGGTAAGATATGCATGTATTTGATGTCCATAGTATCAGATTGAAATCCAAAGAACCCTTTTGATCAAACCAGTTTGGGTTTTGGGCAGTTTCTGCAGCTTTTTTAAGCTTTTCTTAAAGCCGGCTCCATGTCAGTGCTTCACCATTCAAAGGACTTAGAAGTAGGAAGCCCTGACAGGCTATGTGTTACAAAATCTGTAATATCGGTTTCCAAAATGTGTCTCTGTTTGACACAGTTACCTCTCACACCAGCCCTTTTTCATTTAGGGCCACGGACAAGTGAAGTTCTGTACGGCTAGAACTTTAATTTCAGTTTGACAGCTATTTCGAAATGCATCCTAAATGTGCCTTCTTTGATCCAAACTCTGACCGTATCTTTGTAGGTAGAAATTCACTGTTAGTCAGGTGCTAAGGGAGGCTGATTTTATTTTGATTACAGTACCTGATCTTGTCCTGAGAAGTTATGGACCCATCTCTAAGTACTGCTTGTGTGTCACTTGCTTTAGCGGGGGCCTGTTTTATTGTTATTTTGTGCAGATTGTAATTTTGCCATCACTAGAGCAATACTGAGAAGAAGGACTTGTTTATGGCTAATGAGCGCTGCTGTTCTGTTAACATCAAGGACAAAGATGTGAAGTTAGAAGTAAGCCTATTACACCCCCCTATTTCATCCTCTTTATCTGTAAATAGAGTTTGGACAGCTGATTATTACAACAGATTATATTCCACCCTTCAGTGATGGCAGTAATCTTTTCAAGATTGCTCAGGCAACTTGTGTATATGTGCAGTAGAGGATATAGGAGTGTGTTTAGCCTGAAGATATTCTAATGTGCTATGCTTTTGTGATTACAATATAATAGCAAGGCACGTATTACAATTTATCATGATTACTGTATGAGCTTATTAAAGGACTAATATTAATTTTAGTCACCAAAGAAGATACCTAACCCCTTTTTGTACATTATGTATTCTATGGAGAGGCGTTTGTCAATTACATTTATTTTTTTAATTAAATTAAAAAAACAAACATGTTTTGTATCAGGTTTTGTTAGCTGATACTAGGGCTGGGCGATATGGAGAAAATCAAATATCACGATATTTTTGACCAAATACCTTTATCGATACCGCAACGATATTGTAGTGTTGACTATTGGTGCTTTCACAAAATATTTACACTGAGATTTTTGATAAATAATTATCAGTAATGTGGATATAATGACTAAGTGGGTAAAGGTAAATAATAGAACAGTTACAGTTGAACAGTCTGGTAAGTTAAAAAATAACATAACTTTACTGTAATGCAGCCTTTAAAACCAGGAACAGACGCCACTTATGCCATATTACGATATTCAAAATCGAAGCCGATATCTAGTCTCATATCACGATATCGATATAATATTGATATATTGCCCAGCTCTAGCTGATACACAACTCACTTAGCTCTTAGCTAAATCTAAGGTAGAAATATAACAGTCAATTAAACATGATAGAAGTCATCCGCTGTGAAATAAACGTTATCCTGGTCAATCATCGAAACGGCCAGTTTATAAACAATCCAATCTCAGAACAATGTTGAAGACACTTCATATACCAATACTGTCATTAAAGTTTAATAATGTTGGCAGCTGTTTTTAAGAGGAATTAAACATGGTCATGATTGATCACAGGGCCTTCTGCATATATTCAATAAATGACTCCTTATACTATAACAGCTGGTGCACCATCACTTAATCTCCCCAAATGACAAAAATACCTTGGTTGCATCCAAGTACAGTTGTACCATGAATTTAGAACACCAGGATCTGGACTAGCAAGTTAATTCATGTGAACAAATCCTCGTCAATGTTAGCCGTGTTTACCTATTTATCATCAATGACATAACAAGGCTCCAGCCAGTACAAAACAGAATTACACCTTGTCTATACTGTACTGAAGTTGAATGAACTTAGCATCAAATATTTATTATTATTTATTTGTGTTATTAGTGTTACAAACCTCATAACACACACAGCTCGAAATCCTGAATTAATTGATTCATATGTATAAATCACTAGTGCAGACACATGCAGATGGTTGTGGTTAAAATGGCCAGTCTGCACTGTTGGCTGTGAGAAAATAGAAAATTATCTGAAAGCTAGTTTTATGTCTAAAGATGTTGAGGATTGCTCGCTGTCTTACTTTGGATTGATTACATCCCAGGACTATAAGTGTGTGTGTGTGTGTGTGTGTGTGTGTGTGTGTGTGTGTGTGTGTGTGTGTGTGTGTGTGTGTGTGTGTGTGTGTGTGTGTGTGTGTGTGTGTGTGTGTGTGTGTGTCAGGTCGAGCACAACAAATGGAACAGCAGCAGAATGTTCTTGTGATGGCTTGAGCCCAGAAGGATATAGTAGCTTTTATATTAAGAAGAGTAATGAACAAGACCTCATTATTGCAATTGATTTATTGTCTGATATTGGCAGAAATTAATTCACTACCTCTATGTAAAAGTACTATACCAGGAGATGTGTGTGGAGCGTCTTCTGTAGACTGAGACTGTGCTGACGGCATTAAATGTACGCGGAGTGTCACTGTGAGTGAGAACTCTGCCAGCTCTTGATCAGTAGATTCCCTCTCCACTGCTCATCCAGCTGTATTATTGGCATCACTGTGATCATTGTGAAGTCCACTCTGCCTCCGTTCCATATCCTTCACACCAATGTGACTTGGAAAATGTGAATTTTCCGAGCCCAAGATAATGAGCAGCTGCTGCATTGACTACAGTTCAAACCGCTATTAGACAAGTACAATTTTCTGAAAGCTGCTATTTTTTGACTATTTCTGAGTTTAACAGCTGAGGCTGTGATCACACCTCATCTGTCGTGTCATCATACAACTGGTGTTGTATTTAAATAAGATGATCCTCAACCACAACAGCTTGGTATGGCTTAGATTTGTAGAACTTAAAAAAAAAATGCATCTTTCAGCCAACGATGTTATTATAAAATCAGATGTTATTGAGAAAAACTTTATAAATGGGGATAACGCCCGTTTTCGGACAGTCTCTCCTGGAAGATGTTCATAGTGTTGCGCTCGCTCAGTTTTGAAAAGTCACAGAAAGTTACGCAGTTCCACCCTATTCTGGCATAGGAAAAGTGTCAAGCATCCAACAAGTATTTCTGACGGAGGACATTAGTCCCTAGGGACTAGAGACTCAGTAATGGCATGTGAACCCCCTTTCCACCCACACCTTTCTGAAGTCTAATTTGGATGGATTGTGTCCGACTTATTTAGTAACGTTCCAAGACCAACAAGGTCTTTGGGTGTGTGGCTATTCAGAACAGGCATAAATCCCTCTGCCGTTAGAAGTAGTCAGACAACATGTTGTCTGAACTAGTTTGTTTAAATCATACTGAGCCCTTAAGACATCAGCACACCTGGAGAAAATGCAAACTCCACAAGTTGCCAGAAAGGCTGTGTTTTTGAATCGGTGTCCTGCACGATAAAATAAATTTGCCGAGGGCTACCTCTACTAAAATACTTCCTTGAGGTACATTCAGTATCAGGCAGTAGCAATGCTGCTGAACTGTTTCTCCAGGCAGTATTTGGTGTATTTATACCACAGTAATCACAGCAGATATTGTATGTCTGTATGTAGATGGTTTCCATTAAGTTGTTACAAGAGAGGAACCAGTCTTTACACTAGTAACTCTGTAAATATGAATGCCACCAGTAAAAAGAAAAGAAATAAACGATGCGAGCAGTATGTGGCAGCTGATAAAAATGTGTTATTTAAATTTGTTCATTTTAAAGGCTTCAAATAAATGGCCAATATGGATCATCTAGTACTGCAGCATATCCACCATATCGGTGCTAATTTACACTGAATGGACTCAGGGTTTCCTGCAGCACTTTGCAGTTAAGGTGGCCGCCTAAACAACACACCCCTGCCGCCTTAACTACGTCGTCCAAAAAAAAAAAAGAGAGAAAAAGTTAATGATCTAAATCTAATTAAGCAGAAATGCTTAATGTCAGATAACGTCCATAATAACTGGACAGTGAAGTTACGTGCCCTGGTTTTATTTCACGCATACTATCTGCTTTGAGTGAGTGAAGCTATGGGCTGAGCTCTGTTTATCTCAGAGCGGTTTGTTTTGGAGAAGAGTTGTCAGGCAAAGTGGAAGAGAGCGTGTCATGGAGGATAATGGGAGCCATGCGAGTAACACTGTTATAGCACGTTTTTTAAATATTTAATAACAAATTTATATATAAAACATGTTCTGCGGGAAACCCTGGGACTAAAATATTTGTCATAAAAAGCAAATATCGTATAGCAAACAAGATATATCGACACCAACTTCATATATCAAACTTCAGAAGTCTGAGCACATATTTGGTAACATGAAATTCCACTGGCAGTGTGCAGACAGACACTCAAATACATGAAGTCAATATTACCTTATTCTAGCACACAGTTTTTGACATACGTTTTTAGAAAGAGTAAGGTGAAGGCTGGACTGTCTGCTCCTTCTTGGCAATGGAAATATGGTGCTGGAAGGAGCAGAATATCTTCAGGTAGACATGAAGGTAACCTGTTCAACCCTCCACAGAGCCAGAGCGCTGCAGGGGAATGTAATTTCAGCATGGAATTATGATTGACAGGCTCGGAGGAATGATAGGCATGCCTTATCTTTATTTTTATGGAGAGTAGAGGGAAGGAGGAGGAAAGAGAGGGAAAGAAAAACTGAAGACTTGGTGAGTCATTAAACATAGAAAATGAGGCACTGATACATTCAGAAGATTTTTTTTTTTAACTTTCCTCCATGTTGAGTAGACAGGCAAGCATGGCACCAGAGATAATACCAAATTGCATACATTTTAATGGGCTTGACAGCGAGGGATCAGAGAGTATTAATCCATAGCTTTGTCGTGCCACATACTGCTAATGTGGCTCTTTACAATAATTACCTCACTCAGACACTGATGAATGGAAAATAAATGGGATGGATATGACTTCCATATTCACTTCATGACAAAGACAGCATGTGTGTCTTTAGGGTTTAAATGGATAGTTTGGAATTTTTAACCAAAGGTAGTAGGAGTTACCGGTAGGGATGTTGTTGAATGAATATACTGTAAGCTTTGGCAGGGAATAGAACTGGGTGCCATTTGAAATATTTTGATACCAGCATGATTTGAGTTTTGGTATCCGTACCAAAACAGTTATTTCTAATGCCTTAATTTAGGTAGTATAACATATTTTCTACTAGGGGTGTGCAAAAAAATCGATTCACATTCCAATTGTGATTCAAGCTTTACCGATTCAAAATCGATTCATAGAATTCCAAAAATCGATTCGTATTTCTTTATTTAAATTTTTAAATTGTATGTCTACTGCAATCACATGGTAAAAGTAACTACATTTACATACTGTGAGTAATTTTTTTAATCGAGAATCGTTTTTTAATCAAATCGATTTTGAATCGAATCTTGAGCCTAAAAATCGAATCGTGACATTTTCTGAATCATTCACCTCTATTTTCTACAAATAAATGATAAAGTACTCTCCATCAGTCCGTCTGTAAAATATTTAAAATGTTTCTGGATTGTCTTCTTGTCTAAAGAAGAGCATCACTCAGTGCACAGTTAACGACATATGTTGTTCAAGTGACAAAAATCTTAAGCAAGTATTTATTTTAACCCAACCCCTAACAAAGTTGTTTTTGGGCCTGAATCTAACCAAAGCTAATTTTTTTATGCTTGTTAAATTCTCAAGAACATTTGTTTGTAGAAAAGGGGTTAGTGAAATGTGTTGCTTTCAGCCCTAGCATCTCGGTGTCCTCATTTTGGACCCTTAGGACTACAAACTCATTGTTCTTGTATACAAGCAGCCGGACAAGGACTTTGCCCTCATAAAATATTCTAAAATGATCAGTTTCCTGACTTCTTGATTAGGAATCAGACCAAAGAATAATTAAACAAGGCTAACAACTTTAGGGATAATAATGTTTTTTTGCAATGCTACAGACACAATGTGGTTGGTCCTCATAAAGTATTGATTTTCTGTTGTCAGGGAACTGATTAGATCAACCTGAGCTACAGCAGACGGGGCCTTAAAACAAATACATTTCATGCCACACCACAATTTGGAATGGAACACTGCAACCATTCACAACAATAAAAAAAATAAATAAAAAAAAAAACCTCTACAGTTTTTTTCTTTTGCTAAATTCTATCTCTCTGCTGTCATTAATTAAGAACTACTTTTTGTGTATTATGTATATATCATATTAATATAAAGAGAGAGAGAGAGAGAGAGAGAGAGAGAGAGAGAGAGAGCATTCATAAATACATGAAACAAAAACCTCAGCTCCCTGTGTTGCAGCTCAGAGAGTAATCATAGATTATTAACATTTATATTGAAAGATGAAGCCCCATTAGAAAGCAGCTGGTAAATTACATTTGGTTAGGCCTGTGTGTGTGTTTGTGTGCATTTGCATGCATGTGTTTGTGTGTAGAAAGAAAAAGAGAAAAAGAAAGACGTCTGGTTTATTGCAACATGGCGGACCTGGCTCATTTTGCAAGTCAATATCGGCACCCAAGGGTAATTTACATGGCACTATTTATGAGCCTAAATTCGCCATCTCAGTACAGTTGTTAGGGCCAACTGAGAAAACTGCTGCTGACATGAATCTGATGGAACAAAGACATCTTGTTGTGTCTCTGCTTGTGGAGCGGAGTACTGTGTTTGTCTTGTTTATGGTGTCAGATCAGTGGCAGTTTCCCTGCGTCGGTGCACATACATCTCACAGGGTCATGGACGCCTTTGGATGTAGTCGTGCTGCCTTTGTGTGAGTGCATTAGTGAGTGAGCATGCTTGTTGTGGGATGGGCTGGTTCTCAGGTGACTTAGTAATTGATTTGATGCAGAGCTGCTTTAATTTGCAGGAAAAATTTGCTTTTACAGGAAGACGATCGATCCTCAGCCAAGTTGTATCACTTACAGGTCTTCTTGAATTTCTCTGCAAGTTAAATTTTTATAGAATCAAATACAAAAATACAAAGAAATACACAATGTACATAACAATAAGTTAGTGGTCATGCAGACCAAAACAAGCCGGTGGGTGTGAGCACGGCCTCAAGACTTTAACGTAGTATTGTTTTCCATAACTCCTTTCAATGCATAGCTTAATGACTAAATATTGATGATGTATGGCTTTTTCAATATTGTATAATTTTATCAGGTCAAAATGCAAGACTGGAATGTGTTCTGCAAATCAAGTCTCACGACTGTCAAATCTATGTCATAATTCTATGACTTAAGCCCAATCCAGTTAAATACGACTCTTAAAATGTGACCATGTCACTTCCTACTTCTTCTCAGGGCTCTGTTATTATATACGTTTGTCTGATTGACAATCCCATTTTGCAGCAATACAAATGTAGTGAGATTAACCTGTTTAAATCCACCTATTTTTGCTTGATTTTCGTCTATTTCCCTTTCCAAAAGGGAAAAGCTTACTTTACTTTACTTTTTTTACTTGACTTTATGACTCTGTACTTGTGCCACTATTACACTGTTTTATCTTGTAATTGTCACTGTTGGCCACAGGCGCCACTGTACCACAAACATAGGTAAGCCCCCTTTAAATCTACAGCACTGTTGGGTATCGTCATGAGTAGAATCTGTCCAATGATACTTAATATTGTCTGACATGTAGCAGTTTAACTCCAGAAGTCAGTTCTCAAAAACTCAAATTCAGGAGAGTCATGGTTTAAAGCATTCAGGCTGTTATGTTCAGCATTAAAGGATGTCTGCTCAAAACTGAGAGACAAGAGAGAACAAACTTTGATAACGGCAAAGTGGAACACAGTGGGCGGTGTTGCAGCATGAATTGGTATCATTGATTATTAACAGCGGAACTAAAAGAAACAAAGTTGTCTTGCAATGCCCATGAAATCCAAAAATGCGTCAGCACCGCTGTCATGGCCATTTACATTTCTAGAGACGCATGACCTCTGCTGTCAAGTGCATTAACACAGAGCACACAGAATCACTGTCATCTCGTCCGTGGCGAAGACAACATTCAGTAATGGTGGAGGATGAGTTAAGTGCTAACTACACTGAATTACCATTTCTCTAGAGGAAGTCTGGAGAGAGCAGAGTTGCTGACAGTCCTTGTCACCTCTGCTGCTAAACTCCTATTAACCCCCCCCTGGCATACAGCATAGTAAGCTTTTAACAGAATTCAATAATTATCCCAACAGCCTGGCTCAGTGTGTCCTTTGCCTCAGTCTGGCTGTCAGTCACTGTAATTACTCTTGTTGTAAAACCCATCAACCAGCGACCGAGTGCATTCAATACCAGTCCAACAGGAGCAGTGTCTGTAAAAAGCAATTTTCTTCAGCTCCTCTCATGGAAATTTTCTACCGCACCACATTTTACCGCAAACTTGCGACTAGTTAACTTTCTAAAGCAGGCACAATCACTTGTTTTGCGGGTCGGGACTCCAACATTAACACACTGACAACATTGTTTTATAAAATATTTTTATAGCACTTTTTTATGTGTTGTGTAAAGGTGTTCACAAGATACCAACCTTTTGTGAACTTGTGAATTTCGCCAGCCGTCTTCTCTCGTTTTCATGGAGACAGATGCTGTGTGTGTGTGTGTGTGTGTGTGTGTGTGTGTGAGTGTGAGAGTGAGAGAGAGACGCGAGAGACGGAGGAGAGCAGGGAAAGGAAATGCAGCTGAACGAATACACTGTTTTAAATAGCTTAAAAAAAAAAATTATAACGAAACGCAATATGTGGCGGCCAATATTGATTGTGTGGCGCACCGCCACAAATTAGTCTATGTGTGGGGAAACACTGTACTCCACTTCTCTGTTGTCTTTTCTATACGCTGTTGGCTAATATTTTTGCTTAAGTACGCCACATTATGGCTGAATACAGCGGTTAAATTTGCCGCAAACACGGCTAGCTGTTGAACTTTTTGTTGTTACTTCATAGGTTTTTCTTAGACTATTCCTTTGACTACTATAAAATAAAAAGTAGTATTTTATCGCCAGATCCTTAGCGGTGATCAAAAATTCTAGTTACATTTACACCTTCCGAATGTTGTTTTATTTGTAGCGCTGCGTCCCGTCCGTTGGCTGTGTGGCTTAGTTGTGTTTGATTTAGAGCTCGCTTGAAACGCTATAATGATCATGTTTCATTGGCCAGTTACCATACCAAACCCTATGGAGCGTACCATGTGACGTGTGTGCATATTTCAACAGAGTGACAGTGTAAGTGAAGAAATAGATAGACAACAAAACGGAACGAGTCAGAGAAAAGACAAAAAAGTTGTGTCCTGTTCTCTTTATTTATATATTTTATACTGTACAACCAGTAAAACATGTCCTGTTCTGTAGACATGGTCCTTATTTATTTCTTCATGTTGGACCAGTCCAATATGACCATCAGTTGAAATTAACCTTGTTGTAAGAAAACTTGTTTAATTTGTTATGAATCTATTTTGATGCGTTTTCCCATAACGTTTGTAATTTTACATATGTTTAAAAATATCAAAATGAATATTGATATCGCAATATTCATAACCGATATGGCGTTATCACATTTTGTCAATTTCGTGCAACCCTAGAAGGCACTAGTTTTAGGCTATGGTTAGGGTTAGGGGCCTTGAAGTCAACGGTCGCAGCGCTGCCTGAAAGGAGACATTGGGGGCTTAAAACACCAACGAGACAAACGCACACACGCACACACACACACACACACACACACACACACACACACACACACACACACACACACACACACACACACACACACACACACACACACCCCATCTGTACTGCTAACTGATCAAAAGATGGCGGCCAATCCGTCTGGTGTGTGTTTGTGCGTGTGCTCTCTTTTCATTTTAAATTTCATTTCTGTGCTATGTCTCAATCACCATATTGCAATTCAACTCGTGATGATTTCCACAGCCGCATGCAGTTTGAGGACAACACATTGCTCTGAGTGTGTGTGTGTGTGTGTGTGTGTGTGTGTGTGTGTGAGTGTGAATGGGAGAAAATTGATGCATCTTTCTCCTCTCTGCACCGTCTTCATGCATAAATTGCTGGGCTGTGGTGATGGCAAAAGGAGGAAGAAGCACTCTTGTGTTTGTGCATGTGCGAGTGTGTGCGTCTTTGTTTTCATGTGTGGAAACAATATCTTTTAAGTATCTGTGTGTGATTTTATTTTTTTTTTTTTTGTGAATACATTGCTTGGGTTGAAGGAAAGCTTTGACTGATTTTGTGCCACACTACCTGCAATAGAGTCAATGTCCCAATCTGCATACATGAATGTTAACAGCTGCATTCTACTGAAGTATTCTCAGAGAGTGTGAGAGATGTGATAAATATAAATTATTTCTTAGATTGAATATATATTTATGTTTTGAATAAAAACGAATGAACAAGATAAAGTTGGGCGGGTGCTTTAAAGTCTTGTACATTTCACTCAAAATGATTGAATTTTGTTGAGTTGGGTTTGCTGTAGCTTCACTCAGCAGGTCAAACCGTAGGAACTTGAAATTGCTTAGTATCCACCACACTGTGGGAGGTTACTGTCACAGGATTTCCTCAAAAAACACAGTCAAAAAGTGACATCAATTTGCAGCATGTGCACATCAGCGAGGGGGAAAGGGAGAAACAGACAGCAGGCTACAATAGAAATGTACATCCGTGCCTAATGAATAAAGTTTCTCGTTAGCACAGTAACACAATTACATGTTATGGAATGATTACTGAAGGGGCCGAACAGGGATGAGGAAGAATAACACTACAGGTAGTTTTAACTTAAAAATCAACAGATTACATAAACATTCCTGGTGAATACTACAGTCAGATTGATAGACGCTTGTCAGTGGCAGTGCTTATTTCTCCATCCTGATACTTTCTGGAGATGCTCCCTTGGTATTTTCTTTACACACACTATTTAAGTCAGTTTCATTTATTAAGGTCTACAGAGTACGTGGGATATCAGCTGTCACATAACATAGCCAACGTTAGCCTTCAGCTGGTCAGATGACGTGCTGTTTTGCAAGAAAGGAATATTCTGCTATTTTAGAAATGTACTATTATCTGGATTATCATCAATGGTTTAGGGCTGCAGCTATCGATTCTTTTTGTAATCGATTAAACTAGCACTTAATCGATCAATTAATCGGATATTTTTTTTATTTTTTTTTTACGTTTTTAAACAACCAAAACTAGACCTATATGTAAATATTAGTTATACTTAACCTATTTTCATTTATATATTTGATTATAATATCACACAGCTCTGTTACACTTATGCTATTAGATCGTTGATCAGCTGTTTCTCCGTAGAGAGAGAGAGAGAGAGAGAGAGAGAGAGAGAGAGAGAGAGAGGCGCAACAATAAGCTGTTTTTCTGAAGGATAGTCAGCGCGTCAGCTCAGATCGTGGTCACCACTACGTATTTTCTTGTCTTTGATTTTGGTAGTTGTTGTGTTTGATGTAGTTTCATCGTTCATACGACTGTGATTTACTTTTGTCGGTCCTCTTCGTGGAATGGATGATTAAGTTAGACTCAATGTTTTCTGTTGAGATGCTAAAGCACTGACGTCGTGCTATTATTGTGCTAAGCTAGTTTGATTTCGCAGTAGACACACTGTACAGAGTTTTAGTTTTAATTACGTTTGAACGGATTCCAAACTTTGGACCCTTTCTGTGGTTTCCTCCAGCCGGTCTCTTCTCTTAGCCCCTCACTATTTACCTCTGGCATGTGTCGCCAGCAGCAGACTGAGCCGTCTGGTGTGCGACGGTAGCGGAAACACCGTCCGTCAGCGATACAACGTTTGTAACATTGATTTAACGAAGCTTCGAGGCAAGTCATTTTGCATCGAGGATTTTTTGTAATCGAATTATTCGAGTTATTCGAGGAATCGTTTCAGCCCTACAATGGTTATTCTTTCATCTGGAAGCCTGGTGTATGTACAGATGTCGTCTGTGTCAGAAGAATATTTCCAAATTGGGATCACACTAGAGTGGTGTCACACTGTGCAGCACTTTTACTCCAATTAACTGAATTATCATCAGTCTGAACATTTATTTTCCATCAATTTATCTGGAAAGCAAGTGCATAAAGAGCAGAAGTTCAAACCATGATGAAAGTAACAGAAATGCATTGAAATAGAAACAATCAAATGGATCCAGTCATTGTAAAAGACGGAAGAATCCATCACAGGTGCCCTCAGGATTTCAACAAAAGTGAAACGTATAAGGAAGAGTCTTAGATTTTAGTAAGGAAAGTAATCATGAAGACCCACAGCGCTGTGTGAATCATGTTCCAATTTGTACTCCATAATTTATGAGCTGCTACCTTATCAGATGGAGAGTTTTGTCTGCTGTAGGAAAAAGAATGAAGAGACGAACCAAGGTCAGCGTGTTGGCTGAGAAGTGGAGCACACTGCAGTACACAGGAAGTCCCATCGTGAATCATGCATGAAACCTGACTTTGATTTTACTCCAAAATATTGACATGAACATAAAACCTAAAATTTAATCTTTATTCTTGAAATGTTAAGTTCAGTCAATGTATGATGCACAGTATATATACATTGTTTTTTTTTATATTGTTTGGTATCCATATATGTTAGAAAAAGTGACCAAAATGCAAAGAAAAAGCCAACGCTGTACAAACCAACATAGGTGAGTAGGGCTGCAACTAAGTTATTTTCGTTTTTGATTCATCTGCAGGTTATTGTCTAAAATAAATGTTTGTTGTACACAATGTGCAAAAATGCTCATCAGTTTCCGAAAGCCTGATGCGACATCTGTAGATAGCTTGTTTTGTCCAACCAACAATCCAAAACCAAACTTTATTTAATTTACTATTATATATTACAAAGACAAACAGCCTGAAAAATCTTCAACCAGCTTAAACAGTTATTTAAACTGTCGATTAGCAAAATTCTTGAAATACATTTTGTGTCGATCAACTAACTGATTAGACGTAAATCTGAGCTCTACAGGAAAGTGTACTCCCAAACAAGTTAGGCTTAGTTTATACTCTAATATATCATATAAGTATTTATTTCATCTCACACGGCCATTTGAGGTTATTGTTATTGAGCACATCAAGCTAACCATGCTGTGTGTATACCCCCTTCAGACTGATACGGTGTCCAAGGTCTGAAATTGGTCAGCACGTGTCAGCATCTCAACCAGGATCAGGTGCCGCCTGGCGTTGGTGAAGTGGATTTTCTAACAGGGTTGGAAATAAATTTTAATGACGATTGCTCACAATGACTACCAGAGTAACAACTGTTTTATATAAAGCGGTCAAACGCAGGTTGGTGTATTGAGTAGACCAGCATCATCTCCGGTGTAAAAGAGTGTCATTACCAGCAGGGAAAACTGAGGATGGTTGATCACAGGTTGGGGATTACATTTGCATGTAAAAATTGTATCCATAAACACTTATTTCACACACTAAAGTCTGATTCATGGTTCTGTGGAGGCTCCACGCAGAGCTTTCGCTGTAGCCTACGTAAGTGGCCTGAAGTTTGTACTTGTGCGTTGGTGTGTGCGTCGATCTCTTAAAGGTGCTGTAGGTAGGATTGTGAAGATCCAGGATTTAGCCAAAAAATTTGAACATCATCTCAGTCCTTCCCCCCCCTTTCTGCTAAAGCCCAAAATGGTCTCCTAAACCCCTCCCCCCACACGGGAGAATGAATGCGTGTGCATGAGCAGTGATTGACATGCAGTTAGACACCCCCCCCCCCCCCCCCCCCCCCCCCCCCCCCGGCCCTGATTGGTGCATCTGAACAGGGAGTGGTGGTTTTTTTCAAATCACACTAAAAAAATGTTTTAATGAACTGCATCATGTAGTTCTACTGGAACATAGGGTCAGTTTTAGCAAATATAACAAAGTTAGTTTTATAAGGCTTACCTACTGCACCTTTTAAGGAGAATAGCTGTGTGTGTGTGTGTGTGTGTGTGTGTGTGTGTGTGTGTGTGTCTGCATGGGGAGTGTGTGATAAAGTGAGTCAGAGTGTGACTGTGATTAGCCTCGGAGCGAGTACCGACTCTAGAGGCATAGTGAGAGAAACAAAGTGTCTTCCCTGTGCTTTCTGACTACGGTGGGAAATCTGGAGCAGGAAAAGTTAACAGGAAAAGTTTCCCCCTCTCTTTCCCCTTTCTCACCTAGCTGTCCTGTCAGTTAAAGGTGGAAAAGCCCAAAAAATAATCTTAAAAGAAAAAAAAAAAAAGAAGTCTCTGCTGTCTTGTTTTGTCCCTTTTAGTGACAGAAGATTGTTCTCCAGTTCTTTCTGTTCTGTTCCTCTTCTTGATTTCATGTTGTTTATGGAGAACCGGGAAATGCAATGCTACCAAGCCATGGCCAAGCGACGTATAGTAGGCGTATGGTCCGACGTAGGGTCGGCATGTCCACTTATCTACTAGCGTAGCCATGGCGTAGATTTAACGCAGAAGCATACATTGTCCTTTAGCTTTAATAGCACAAGGCGGCTACCACTTCTGTAAACCCTAAACTGCAGACCTGTTTTTCTCTTAATACCACATAGTCCACCCTTGGCAGTGTTGTGGTGCTACAGCAGTATTCTAGCAGAGGTTAGACTAGGGAGAGAGAGAAAAACATGGTGGCCAATGTTTAACTGGCCAAAGTGGCCTGAATTGAAATACATGACTGTTCTGTGAGGGCTGTTGTTCTCTAACCAGTCAAGTGTGACTGGAATTAAAGCAGAACTTGAAAAGCAGTGGGCTTATTCATTGTGTGCCTTGGCTACAGTACCCCAGTGCCCATTAAACCATGCTTTGATACCAAACGAGGTCTAAATGTTTCCGATTTTTTGTTTGTTTGCTTGAAGTAATCTCTCAGCCTTTAATTAAAAGTTACCAAGTGATGAAATGCCTGCACACATGCACTCTCACATACGAACCCACTCACACAGATTCCTTGGTTGCTGTTCCTTGACAGAGGCCATTTGCTAAATCCTAATGGTATTCATTAGTTTCTTCATTTGTGTCTGTGGAGGCAGCTTCGCGATGCACTGCTAATCACCTCTCGGCTTGACTCACTGTCAGCCTTTGGTTTCTGTGATCTAAAAATCATTCCCTTTAACTTATTGAGCTGAATCTATTTTATTGGACTACTGTGATTTAAGTTAATTGCAAAATTAGGCTTTGCACGTTTTAATACAGAACCTTATCCATAATTATAGCAATCTTGGAATATTTCAGGAAAGTTTAACACATTTACCATACATTCTTAGATTGTGGTTGGGCCTTCTTTTCTAGGACTGCAACTAATTATTATTTTTGTCATCATTTATTGTATTGATTATTTTTTTGTTGTACATTTACTCCATAAAACGTGAGAAGAAAGTTGCCCAATGAGACATCTTCAAATTCCTTGTTTGTCCGAACAAACCGTCCAAAACACAGAAATTAAATTCACAATGATAATGCAAAACTGTCTCCTATTCGAAAAATTGGTACCAGCATTTTTTTAATTGATTTGTCTTGATAAATGACTAACCAATTAATCAATTATCAAATTAGTTTTCAATACATGTTCTGTCCATTGACAAATAATTTCAGCACTGTTCACTTAAACTGAAGCCTCTCAAACCAGTCCTGATTAGAGACGGGCTGCATTTAGAGACGTCTTTGTTGACATGTTCAGATGTCTGTGTTAAATTTCCTCTAAAAAAATACATCTTTTATAAAATTGTTAGTAAGAAGTCTGGTTTTTGATCTTTCTGTTCTGCTCCTGTTTGTCATATTGATTTGCTGTTCATGCTGTCTTGTATGAACTCTTCTATCAACACTTAATTAAAGCGCTCCATCTGTTTCACAATAATACTAAAATGTACGGAATTAAAGTTGTGAGACATAACAACGGCAATTTTGTTTCCCAGCGTGGAATACAAACTAAGAGAGTAGGGAGTGGCAATTATATTTATCTTTAAGAGTAACACCAGTTGGATGCTGGTGTGCAGGTGGGACAGGTGACATGCTGAGATAGTGTGTGTGTGTGGGGGGGGGTGCAACAGGTTGTTGAGCAACATCATCTGCATCAACACCGTTTGCTATATGAGCAATGACAGAGTCCATGACAGCTGAAATAATTGTAAAACCACCTAAACTACAGAGTGCTGCAGCCTCAATCATATACACTGTATACACACACACACACACACACACACACACACACACACACACACAGAAACAACTCCCTGTCAGTGTGCCTGAGTATATTTCCCTGTACTCTCCATCTCTGGTAATTTGTACAGAGACAGTCTGGCTCTGTTTTTATTGCTTTAACTGGATAAAACTGGACTTTCCTTTTAGACTGCAGCTTTATTTCTCCATGGGACGAGAGGGCAGGAGTTGGAGCAGACCTCCCTATTGGTAATGATGAATCACATTGTATGGTATTAGTCACAACAGTTCTGTTAAAGCAAATACAGTGAGAAGAAAACTAAGAAGAAAACAAAATATACAAACACCTTTTGAAATATTTATGAATAGAGCAGCCTAATAATAATAATCTCATCAGTCACATAGTTGAGACTGTCTTTGTGCTCTTTGTGGTTTGACTACAGTCGATTCTCGAAGGTCATGAGGATCAAAAATGAAACGGCGTCTTTAATTTTATTTTCACATCCTGGTCTACTTCTTAAACACCTGATTACCTTTTTAAATTCAGCTTTTCCAACAACAAAATTATTTGCCAATTTGTTTTTAGTTAAAGACTGCTTCAGATGTTTCTTACTGTAACACCAGTTTATTTTCAGTTCCGTTAGCTTCACAGAGTCAGAGGCACAAGCAAAATTGTACAGTAACGGGCACACTGATTTTTATTTTCATAAATGATGGCATAGAGAGGCATCAGTGAGGATCTCTAGAGTTCCTGATAGTATCAAATAAACATTAAATAACTAAAGCAGGAGAGCTTTAGGCACACTATAAAATTGCTTACTTGCTGATCTGACCTGTTTTTACCAACTTGCAGTACAAACTAAATTTATCATATTATCACAGAGGCTTAAAAATGAATTCTGAAGTACGTTTTGCTTGTTCCTAACTAAAATGAAACAAAACATGGCATGCCTTCAGGATTTCTTTAATCACACTGCCAGGTAACCAGTGAAGAAACCAATATTTTAGCTTTAGAGACTGACTGTTGTACAGTCTCTTAAATCTCCTGTTGTGCAGACTAAAGATGCTCAGACAGGACCATTTAGGCAAGTTTATGATGAAAACATAATGTGACCAGATCTTTTCTTCATAAACAGGTAGGAATACTAAGTCTTTTATTCAGTAAATACAATATAAGGAAGTCATTTTCACTTTATCAAAATTAACAGACTTTCTGTGAAGAATACCATTACCATAGGCAATATTCTGAATCTTGCTGCTTGCTATCTATTTCTCTCGGGGATATTGTGCTCTCCCTTCCTCTGTAGACACTACAGCATTCTGGTTTGCATGAGTATTGCTTGTTATAATCACTTTCCTACTCTGTAGTCATCTTGGCATCTGTGGCCCTCTGCACTGCGGTCACATTGAGTATGTGGACAAACTTTTGAAAAGGTTCGAAATGTAGTGGTTGACAAATATTACATCAGTTCTCTCACCAGCCACAAACACACACACATGGACTCACTTGCACAGTCGTAAGTGTCCAGCAGGCACACCCCTGCTGCAGCATAATAAGAAGCACCTCTCCGTGCATCAAAGCTGAAAGCTGTGCAGATGGCCCCAAATAACACATAATGCACGGCCCTTTGGTGTAGTGCCTGTCAGGAAGTCCATTACTATAATGTTGGGATCTAAGGTGTTCTTTGCAGCACCTCACCACTCAAAAGCCACTTTTTCCTTTTTTAAGTCATAGTCTAATGTGAGAGGTTTTCCCTTGATGTCAAGTGCAATTTCCAGGCTCATACCTTCACATTTTGTCCTATCATCTCTCAAATAGAGAAGGCCACAGATGGGTGTGCAGGTAGAGGGTCAGGGTAGTGATTCTTGATTACTCTGAATGGTTAAAATCAAAGAGACAATCGTGTGTGTGTGTGTGTGTGTGTGTGTGTGTGAAGACTCCATGTAAAGCCTGGGGAAATGGAGCATACAGTAGATGTGTTTGAATGCAATGAATACAAAATTACATTGTGAATTGACACATGGGACATTATGTGCTTTTCTAAAGTGTAGCAATGTGTAACATACTCACATATTGTATATATGTACTGGTTCTTCCTAAAGAAAAAGTTTTGATATGGATGACTATTACTAAAGATTATGTTGGTACACAATGCACCAAGCAAGAAGAAAAGGTTTAACTCTGGTCTAGGGCTTCCCCATCTTAGTAAATTAGTCGACTAATCTGTCGTTTTGGTCTTAGTCAACTAAGATTTCTTGTAGATTAGTCATGTTTTATGCTTTTTTCATGCTGAATGACTTATTTACAAGAAATGTACGAGCACATCTCTGGTAAACACAAGAATTAAAGTGGTGCTTTTGCATGACTCTTTGCGGAGAAACTCAGATTTACAGATCTGTCGATTAAATCAACTAATCGATTAGTTGATACAATTGAATGAGTGTTAGTCGACTACGAATTCCTTTAATCGAGCGCAGCCCTACTCTGGTCCAGTGCTTCCAAACCAGAGCCTGACAAATAATTTGGTCGAGACCATGTAAGTTTGTCACCGTTGTATTGTGTATACAGTGAGGAAAATAAGTATTTGAACACCCTGCTATTTTGCAAGTTCTCCCACTTGGAAATCATGGAGGGGTCTGAAATTGTCATCGTAGGTGCATGTCCACTGTGAGGGACATAATCTAAAATATAAAATCCAGAAATCACAATGAATGATTTTTTTAACTATTTATTTGTATGATACAGCTGCAAATAAGTATTTGAACACCTGTCTATCAGCTAGAATTCTGACCCTCAAAGACCTGTTAGTCTGCCTTTAAAATGTCCACCGCCACTCCATTTATTATCCTAAATTAGATGCACTTGTTTGAGGTCGTTAGCTGCATAAAGACACCTGTCCACCCCATACAATCAGTAAGAATCCAACTACTAACATGGCCAAGACCAAAGAGCTGTCCAAAGACACTAGAGACAAAATTGTACACCTCCACAAGGCTGGAAAGGGCTACGGGGAAATTGCCAAGCAGCTTGGTGAAAAAAGGTCCACTGTTGGAGCAATCATTAGAAAATGGAAGAAGCTAAACATGACTGTCAATCTCCCTCGGACTGGGGCTCCATGCAAGATCTCACCTCGTGGGGTCTCAATGATCCTAAGAAAGGTGAGAAATCAGCCCAGGACTACACGGGAGGAGCTGGTCAATGACCTGAAAAGAGCTGGGACCACAGTTTCCAAGGTTACTGTTGGTAATACACTAAGACGTCATGGTTTGAAATCATGCATGGCACGGAAGGTTCCCCTGCTTAAACCAGCACATGTCAAGGCCCGTCTTAAGTTTGCCAATGACCATTTGGATGATCCAGAGGAGTCATGGGAGAAAGTCATGTGGTCAGATGAGACCAAAACAGAACTTTTTGGTCATAATTCCACTAACCGTGTTTGGAGGAAGAAGAATGATGAGTACCATCCCAAGAACACCATCCCTACTGTGAAGCATGGGGGTGGTAGCATCATGCTTTGGGGGTGTTTTTCTGCACATGGGACAGGGCGACTGCACTGTATTAAGGAGAGGATGACCGGGGCCATGTATTGTGAGATTTTGGGGAACAACCTCCTTCCCTCAGTTAGAGCATTGAAGATGGGTCGAGGCTGGGTCTTCCAACATGACAATGACCCGAAGCACACAGCCAGGATAACCAAGGAGTGGCTCTGTAAGAAGCATATCAAGGTTCTGGCGTGGCCTAGCCAGTCTCCAGACCTAAACCCAATAGAGAATCTTTGGAGGGAGCTCAAACTCTGTGTTTCTCAGCGACAGCCCAGAAACCTGGCTGATCTAGAGAAGATCTGTGTGGAGGAGTGGGCCAAACTCCCTCCTGCAGTGTGTGCAAACCTGGTGAAAAACTACAGGAAACGTTTGACCTCTGTAATTGCAAACAAAGGCTACTGTACCAAATATTAACATGGATTTTCTCAGCTGTTCAAATACTTATTTGCAGCTGTATCATACAAATAAATAGTTAAAAAATCATACATTGTGATTTCTGGATTTTTGTTTTTAGATTATGTCCCTCACAGTGGACATGCACCTACGATGACAATTTCAGACCCCTCCATGATTTCCAAGTGGGAGAACCTGCAAAATAGCAGGGTGTTCAAATACTTATTTTCCTCACTGTATGTCAGTCAGTACAAAACAATAATACATCCTATAAGAGCTGGAACTAGAGCTATGCAAATGCATTAAATATAACACCAGATAGTCCACATTTTCACTTGCTGCTACAAAATGCACCAGCTGTGTGTTTGACTCATCAAAATGTAAAATCAATAAGTTAAGAGAGAGGTTTAGCAATTATAAGAGTTTTTTTTTTCTTTCCCCATTGTCAGTGCTTGCCACATTTCAGTAACTCATGGAAATAACAATCTGCTCTAAACTGTACAGTGTGGAGAAAGCCATTTTCTCATTTGACTCTTTGTTAGGCCTTTGCTAACCACTCTATGAGCTCATTGACCCTGGATATCAGATAGGCACTGAGCTCAGTAATTGCATTTAACCTAGGGTAGTCCACACAGAATCAAACTGTCTTCCAGGCTTTAGCACAGTAGAGTCACACCACTGTGAGAGTAGTACTTTCATTTTTAAACACTACTTTCAGTTCAGCTTGAAGGACTTAACTTGTATTGAGATAAATGTGAAGGTTATCACTTCACCTAAAAACAATCTACTGTGCATCATGCAAAGACATTTTTTGAGGATCAGCATCTGGCTACATTATTACACTATTAAAGAAGACGTCTCTGTGGCCGGGTTGGGTCAGTGGGTAGAGCAGGCGCACATATACTAAGAGGCTTATGCCTCGATGCAGAGGTCCAGGGTTTGAGTCCTACCTGAGACGATTTCCTGCATGTCTTCCCCCTCTCTTTCCCCTTTCTCACCTAGCTGTCCTGTCAGTTAAAGGTGGAAAAGCCCAAAAAATAATAAAGTCTCTGCTGTCTTGTTTTGTCCCTTTTAGTGACAGAAGATTGTTCTCCATTTCTTTCTGTTCGTCCGTTGTGACTGATAAAAAGGGAGGAAGTCTGCTCAGTAGAATAAATGCCATCTTGTCTGTTATGAGCGCTCTTCTCTCTGCAGTCTCTAATTAATGTTGGTAAACCCAGGGCAATCTAGCCTGAGGAGATGACAACAACCTCACTTTATGCTATGGACTTTAATTTCATCTATTAGATCTAATTGGAAGGTCATTTCCACTGCTGCCACAGGACACTGGTGAATGCACATACTCACATCATCAGTGTCTCACCAGATGGTGTTGGATCATGAGAACATGAAAGCATCAGTACCTGATGTTTTATGCCCTTGTGTATGGGGGAGGGGGAGAAGGTTGGAAAGGTTGACATGCCAGTTTCAGAGCCAGATGCTTCCCTTCTGCTTCTACCTTTTTAGCATGGCTTTGACTTCAGTGTTTCTCATACATAGGTTCTACTTGGGCGCCCCACCCAGGTTGATAAAATCCAAATACATTTTTTTCCCCAATCAACGGTGTATTTTTTATTTTATTTTATTTTTTTACAGCGGACACAGACCAGCAGCCTCCAAGCCCCTCCCCATTGTGAAGTCACGTTCCGTGTTCATGACGGCGTCAACGCTGCACTTCAGGCAGAGGCTATCGTTGGTAGTAGCATGCTGCTGGTGGTCTTGTGGTGGGATTAACTGTACTAATACAACCAGGAGAAACAACACGGCCACACCGCTGTGAAAGCTCCCCGAATATCATTTGTCAGGGTCTGGTTGTTACCCCTCTTCACTGCAATCTCCTCCGCGAGCATATCTTATAACGGAGCTAACCGGAGCTGACCAGAGTTAACCGCTAACAGAGCTAATCGTTGCTAACCAAGCTTTCAGTTCTCCGTGCCTGTATCCATTAACTGTATTTATGGACTCAAGCCCAAATAAAACCCTTTAATTTTATTAAATTGGCTGTACAAGTTTTAAACTACATCTCAGAGTTGTTAAATGATAAGGATAGCTTAATGTGAATGTGGCAAACGGATAGCTCAGTTGGTAGAGCGGGCGCCCATATATACAGGGTTTGAATTATAATTTCATCTTTGTGGGGGTCTCTTTTAAAAAAATAAAAATAAATAAATAAATAAAAAGTCTATGAGCAGCAAATTTTGAGCATTAAACATTTCATTTCCTGCATTCTGGTGAATTTTTATGCACCTATTTACCTTTTTCTGAATCAGTGTATGCTGGAAATATCTTTATGTAAAAGGAAACATAGATTACAATCCAAATATAAAAACAATGGAATACAATAAGGCTCTCAGGCATTCTATATTGCTATTTATTTTCCTGTAGATCGACTTTTCTAATTATATCTGAGTCAGCACACATGTAGCCTAGCATCATTTACTCTTCCCTCCTCTTTTGCGTCTTTTGTTGAGGAACTAACCTCCTTAAATGCGCATATGACAATTATTCACCTCAATGATACATCATTTTAATGGATTAATAAAGCCCTGGACTGTAATATTTCAGATGTGTTTGAGCAAGATTACTGCTCCTGTTCAAAACTTTGTGCACATTCAAAATATATCCCATCTGTGCTCTCTGTGATTTGGAGGAGTCGTGATATTTTGAGAAAAATAAAGTGATAATAGTTAATAGTAATAGATGCACCGATAGACTGGTTAGAGGCTGGTGACCGGAATTGGCCGGTTTTCACGTGCTCGGCCAATCACATTTGATAACAAGTTTGCAATATGCAACACCTGCAAGGACAAAGTAGGGCGTGGAGAGATGACACCAAAAACCGAAATCACATTTTTTTAGTTGGATATTGGACGTGAAAAGAAGGAAATGGTTCGAACATTGCACTTTAGAGGTGTGTGAATTTCCCACAGCAGGCGTAATTTATATAGTTCTATAGTGATCCATTATATGTTAAAAAAAATGTCTATGTTCTGTGCAAAATGTTCTATTAAAGAAAAGATAGAAAAAAAAAAAAACATTTGCCTGTGCTGTAAAGTGGTTAGAAAAAATTAAATCGGAATCGGCTAAAATCGGTATCTGCTGGCCTAACTCACTGGAAATCGGAATCGGCCTAGAAAGTTGTAATCGGTGCATCTCTAGATAATAGGCTATTACAAGAATAAAGTCACTATATTTCAGAAAATAATCTTCCTGCACCATAGTCTGCTGTGCATTACGTGATTGCTCTGCTGATACAGTAGATCTCAGACCTTCTGACAGACACAGAGCCCCGTTTGAGACTTTGAGAAGTTTAGGGAAGTGGCTGTACGCTGTTCTACATCGGAGGTGGGAAACCGAAACTACGACAGAAATACACGAAGCACAAATGTGACACATCTGCCACAGCATGTCGACAGCAGAGCGCGTACATTATAAACCTGAAGCTGTACGGACGGAAGGCGCGCTGCTCATCTCTATTTTTACAGCAAGAGTGGACACAAAGCAACGCACAGGTCTGCTTCAGAGCTCAGTGTGTTTTGGAAAAGTGCCTAATTTGTGATTTAAATAATGGTGCTGATAAATTTTTGGAGACCCCCACAGCTGTATGATTTTACTGCTTTCATAGGAGCTCATCCTCTCTCTATGGGAGCTCAGCTCCCACTGGCTCCCATATAATTCAAACCCTGCATATATAGAGGTTTACTCTTCGACGCAGCGGGCCTGGGGTTTGACTCCGACCTGCATCCCTTTGTTGCATGTCATTCCCCCTCTCTCTCCCCTTTCGTGTCTTCAGCTGTCCTGTCAAATAAAGGCCTGCAAATGTATCATAATAGACTGATTTGTGAAAATAAAATCTGTCAAGTCAGACCCATGACGACCAAGAACAACATAGTTTGTACCATGTTAGATGGTTGATCAGTAATGCATGGAATACTGACATTGAAGATCCATGTTAAGTTTCAGTCACATCAGCAATTAAAACCTTTAAAAGTGAATTAAAATACCGATTTAATACATTTTCCTTTAACCTTACCCACATACAGTAAATGTGTGTCTATTGGCCATATCACAAATGTGATTGCAGTCCGTCTCGAATAATTCTTGGATGCATTTACACTTGGCTTTTTGAAATCTGATAGCTATCCAATCCATCAGTTACCCATGAAGTGTAAATGCAGTCCGACAAATCTTGGCTGGGCAGACCTTTGAGAAAACTGAGAGCCAAAGAGTCTGAAACAGAGGAAGCTATTGTAGCTTATTAGCTGTGTTGCACCATCCTACTTTAAATACCTATACTTTGCTTAAATATAACTACTCTGTGAATCAATGGTACTTGAAATACGCTTGAATAAACTGCATGAGTCAGCTTGCTAACTAAAAGTTACAAGCTAGCTAACTTGTAAAGCTATGTGACTGACTAGCACCAGGATGTTGCCTGGCTGGCTAGCGTGTTAGGCCACATTTAGCACCAGCATGGATTTAAATGACACTACTACTACTACTACTACAAAAAAAAAGCAGGGTAGTCTGGCAAAAAAGGTGAACCTAGCACAACTTTCAATGCTTTCTGTTCTAACATCATCTTTCTAGGCACTACATTGGCCAGTCCAATAAATACAAGCCCACATTAAGTTGTCAAATCCTGTTTTAACGGCTTTGCAGTGTTTGGCCGTCTGGTAAACCCTCAAACTCATGCATTTGTTACTCGAACTGGACTTTCTGGATCATACTTTCGTCACTGATTCCTAAAACAAATCTCCACCGACGCAGCCCCTTGCATTGTTTTAATATATGGTTGTTTGGGTCTGAACTCCAGCTTAGCGATGAACGCTTAGCAGCTCACCAGTTAGAGTAATTCACCAATTACTGCACATCACCAAGCTTCTACCTATTGACCAAGGGCACGTAGATACCCTTCACTGTTCAAAACCAACCTTTAAAATCCTTCGTAGTCCATATTGCTATCACCTTTATGTCCATGGTAAACTATCATCTCTTATTCCTATTATTTTCCATCAATCTTGCTAATTTGAGACAACAAATATTTTAATATTTTTAATATTGCAGAGCAAAGCAACTCATAATTATTTCTTTTGATGTGAAGAAAGGAAAATGCTAATTTTCTCATGTCTTCAGATGGATCACACATGACGTCCTTGTTCCGTCCATAGCCTGAATGCATATTCTCAGTGTGCTGCTGTCAGGTCTTGTACAGAACCAAATAATGGGCCAAATAGTTAAAAGTAGTATGAATAATTAGCACAGTGTAGCGAGTGAGCTCCTTACCTTTTCTCTCCTCGAGTTTCCTTTCATGTACTAGTTGGCCTGAGGGTCTGAGCAGTATTTCTGAGAATCATTAGCCACAGTCGACTCCTTGGAGATGACTCTGATTGCCGCTCTATGAAATGACACCAAGTGATACATTTGGTCACTTGAGCTGATGAGAGTGGAGGAGAGAATGGGAATGGGGGAAAAAAATGTAGGTGAGGGAGGTAATGACAAAAGCTGAGTATAAGAAAGTGGACAAGAAAGAAATTACTCAGGCAGGCGGGGAGGGTTAGAGTCTTTTAAGAGATCTATAGGAACTAATGGATAATGTCAGAGAGAGCACCAGACCTGATAACGAGTGCATTTGTGCAATGCGTTGACAGACGATTCTGGTAGAAAATCACTAGATCTAAATGGTAAATAGAGGATTCAGTGATACATACACAGCAGACTGCTGTTCATCTCTTCCTTTTCAGAATAAAGTAAAATTAAAAAAAACTAAGAAATTCCCCTTTCTTTCACTGCTTCATGACAAAAATTAGACATTTTTGCTGAGTCTCTTTGTCTTCCCATACTTTGTCTTCTTTCTCCTCCTCCTCCTCCTCCTCCAACCTTTCTTTGATGCAGCAAATCTTTTAACTATACTTTCGTCATCTGTGTCTCTCTCCCCTATATTCTCATTTCTTTTCCTCCCACCTTTCTTTAATCCAAGACGCCTTCTTCTACGTTTTTTTGCTGACCACCGCAGAAGCTTTTGTCTGCGATTCTCGTTCACCATCCAATGCCTGCATCTTATCTCTCCCAATTACCAAACGCCGCCTTCTATGTCGTCACTGTTTTGCGGAGAAAGACAGAGCAGGAAAACAAAGAATCAAAGGAAAATTCTTGGTGCCCGAAACAAAGGAGAGTTCTAGCAAGGGCAGTTCTGTAAAGTCTCTGAAAACAGGTTACAATGCAGAAAGAGAGAGAGGCGGGAGGAAACAGAAGTGCTGTGAAACTTTAAAAAAAAAAATTCAATAACCAAAGCACTCTAAATGCACTTGCTTGCTATCTTTACCAATCTGTTATAGATTCTTTATAAAAAGTTGCTAAAGGGGTCAGAGAGGCAAAAGATCAGCTTTGGCTAGATTATGTATGTTTGTATTTCAGTCCTAATTTGTGATTCATCACTTCCTGTAGGCAGGGAAGTGACCATACACATCACCAGAATTCAATTTTGTGCAAATTAGATCTGGGGCATTTCAGTACTGAGCACTGATGCAGCTCCACTTTGTAGTTCAGGCTGGTAATATGTTTTTATTTGTACATAAAAATCTTGGTTAGTGTCACTTTAATCCTTGAAGCTGCTTCGGTTCTTCAGGTTTCCAGGCAGCAGAGATTGGTCTGTCTCACAACCCCCCCCCCCCCCCCCCCCCCCCCCCCCCCCCCCCCCCCCCCCACACACACACACACACACACACACACGCACGCACGCACGCACGCCAACCCAACGTCAGATAAATCAATAGCTGTGGACACAGATCCAGTCTGCTGGGATACGCCTGCAGACTCTAGAGCCAACAACACAGAGACAAAGACGATAAAACACACATGCATTAACCAACGCACACACAGAGACAGGATAAATATTGCTGCTGCCAAAAGAGTTAACCGTCCATCGCCATGTTAACTTGTTCTCTTCCATTTTCTTATTCCTTTCTTATTTAGCACTACCAAGGTGCCCTTGAGCAAGGCACGGAGCCCCTAACTGCTCGGGTTGCTCCTCCAAGGAGCAGCCCCCTCACTCGAACATCTCTCTATTAGTGTTTATAGAATGTATTGTGTGTAATTCAGGCCTGTGTTTAATGTGTGTGCAACTGTACTAACGGTGAAAATTGTGAATTTTCACTCGCGGGATAAATAAAGGCACGTCTTCTTCTTCTCCTCCTGCTTTATTGGGAGAAGGAAATAAGAGAGCCAGAGCTTAGGGCAAATGGAATGGCAGCCAGATAAAGATAAATGATGTTGTCTTATTTGCCAAAGGTAACATAGTTTTCTTTGTGTTTGTGTTGTGTGAATCACTTTATAGAGCACATTTCTTTATGAAGAAACAGAATATAGACTGTTTGGATGACTGAATCACAGTTTTCCAAGCATACATGGAATATGTTAACACATCTACAGATGTGCTCTGCTGCATTATATTATTTTCAGTGGAGCTTGAGACTTCAGCCTACATTACTTAAGGAGGAAATTGTACAGCAACCAAAAACATGGGTAACACTTTACTTGAAGGTATTGACATAATCGTGACATGACACTGTCATGAGCGTGTCATAAACGTTATAAACAAGTCATAATGACAACTTGACATTAACCAGGATGACATTAGCAGAAGATGTATTTGTCATGACAACTTGACATTAAATTTTTTTGGAGTGTCCTTATTAAGACAACTTGACATTAAACAGGATGATATTATGTCAAGTTGTCATGACATTCTCTGGTAATGTCATCCTGGTTAATGTCAAGCTGTCATTACAAAGACATCCCAAACAAATGTATCGTCAACTTGTCATGACCAAGACAACTTCTGGTAATGTCACTTTGATTAATGTCAAGTTGTCATAATCAAGACAACCCAAACAATGTCAACTTGTCATGACAAAAACCGAATGACACTTAATGACAGAAGTCCTAAACGTTTATGACTTGTTTATGACATGTTCATGACAATGTCATGTCATAGTTATGACAGTGTCATGTCACGATTATGTCAATACCTTCATGTAAAGTGTTACCAAAACATCAAATTTGTTTTCCAGTTTGCTGCTGTACAGCATTTACGCACCAAACAAATATTTTTGTCATGCAACCCCTCGTGTATTCAAAAACAATACATTTGTTTCCCATGTAACTGAACTCAGCAATTTATTTCAGCTTGTCCTTGTTTAACATGTCTAATACTTGCGTAGTTTGAGTTCAGCAACAACATCATTTTCATTTTTATGAAGTTGGCTCCCTCTGGTATTATTGTGTTGCACTTTTCCAGCATCCACTGGAGGAAGTGAGGCCCAAAAGTTGAGAAACATTGGTTTTAAGCAATTCATCAGAACTGCTACCCAAAAGCTATCAGTTTGGGTGGTTATACTGTAGTAATAAAGCACTGCTGTTGTTAGACACATGACCTAATAGGACCCTGAAGAAAAGCACCAAAGGTGAAAGGAGCACATACTGTAATAGAAGCTACAAGCTGAGAACAGTTGCTTTGATTGAAGGGCAAACCCCCAATCTTGACTACCATACAGTGTAAATGCACACAGCCATTAGGGCTGAAACAATTCCTCTAGTAACTCCAATAATTTGATTACTAAAAATCCTCGATGCAAAATTCTTTGCCTCGAGGCTTGGTTTAATCAATGTAACCGACGTTGTACGACTTAGTGTTTCCGCAGAGATTAGTATTTCTAGCGCACAACGGGCTGACGCTGGACACAAGACTGACGGCACAGATTACAAAATGAAGGAAAACGGCGAAAATAGTGAGGGGCTAAGAGAAGAGACAGGCAAGAGAAAACAAAAGTTTGGAATCATTTTAAGCTGCAAACATGCTGCTACATCATCTCAGTAGAAAACATCCAGTCAACTCCTCCATTCCACGGAGCGAACCCGACACAAGGTAACTAGCGTCTGCTGCTCTCGTCTCGTCTCTCCGCGCTGTTTTACACAACTAGGCTACAGCATGCTACTCTGCATCTGCGATGTTTTACAAACAAGCTAAAATGAAAGCTGAACTGTTTATTAGTTTGCTACTAATCTTGAAATTTGGACACATTTTTGTAAACGTAACTGTTGCCGGAGACAAACCAGGCCCTCCCCCCTGGAGCGGTTAACCTCATGGCTACTTAACATGCACGTGAATAACGTCACCGGACCATGCCGGTGATGTGTGCATTCTTTATTCTTTCTCCTCACTCAGTATTAGCCTTCTTCAAATGTGTCCCCCTGAACAGTGTAGTTGAATAGCTTTGATGTAAGCTTTGTACAGTCAAATTTACCTGGGCTTAGTGAACAGCTCTTTTGCATATCCAGTAAGAGCCGTGTACATTTGCTATTGCTGTTTACTGTAAAGCAAAAGTATTTCTTATCCGATTACTCGATTAATTGATGAAATAATCTGTGGAATACTCGATTACTTAAATAATCGATAGCTGCAGCCCTTACAGCCATATTACATACGTACAAATACAGATTTCGATACCTTTTTGTGAGATAAACAGACACAGAGACAAGTAGGCTCTTTGCTGTACACCCCTACCCCAAAGTACTCCCAATGTATGTGGCAGGGAAGATGTAAATCCCTTTTTACAGCATTTTGTTTTACTGGTATGTCATCTGTGCAATGACAACGTTGAATCACAGTTTCCCTCGTAGAAATTGTGCACTGTTTCATAATTGTGATATAGTTGTTTGATCTGCTCCACCCACTGCTCCCTCGAGGGATGGGTTAAATGCAGAGAATGAATTTCGCTACGTGTATGTGACAATAAAGTACCTTTACCTTCATCTCGGGGACTTTACAGAAGAAGCATATTACAGCATGCATCATTTCACATTGAATTTGAATATGATGTTGATATGATTTGGCATCTCACATAATGTTTTCTCTCTCAGCTAAATCTTACTTGGGTTTGTTTATTTTCCCAGAGGCTTTTTATGTATCATGGATCATTAAGATAAAGATGATCGGTTCCCTACAGCAAATCAGCCAGGGAATTGAATTTCCATATTCATTTTTTATGATTGGTGAATGAATGGCATGCTGTCCCTTATGAAATAACACATCCTACCTCTTCAAAAAAGAAAAAGGAAAAAAAAGGATTAAATCATTTAATAGTAGCCTGGTATGACCAGCAGCTTATGGTGGCTAACATTAACTGTTGTCAGCAGTCTTTGCTGAGTAACTTGACTTTTTATAAAATGTAGCACCAAATCAACTAGAGCTGAAGTGATTAGTTGACTAATCAATTAGTCCATAGTAAGAAAAAAATCTGTTTTATGATCAAATTATCATTCTATAGTTTTCTTAACCCTTGTGTTGACTTCAGGTCACATTGGCCCGTTTTAAATTTTTGTTTTATATCAGAAAATATTGGACGTAGAAATGAGCGCTGAAAATGTGTAGAAGAAAAATTTTACAATTTAAAACGTTGGAAAAAGCAAAAACAAATTGTTAAAAAAGGCGTCAGAAAAAAAAGGTTAAAACAAAGACAACACAAGGGTTAAGTAAGGAGTGAGGATTTTTTTAAATGTGATATAAACTGAATATATTCGGTTTGACTGTTGATTTGATGACCTTAGGGAATTATGATAATTTTTTTTAATTTTGGTCAGGCATTTTACAGACCAAACAACCCCAAGACCAGTCCTGAACCTTTAGGTTGGAGGCTCAAAAATCTAGGATTTTATTTATAAGATAGATATGTGACTTTCTACAAATTACATTAATACGTTTTCATTTAACCTGCATTTACTTTTCTTCCTTTCATCTGAATTCATTTTTATTTCAGTGCCTAAATGCTATTTCAGAGTCTTTTACACCCTGGCGAGAATACATATGTCATTGTTCGCCATGAAAATGTAAAGATTTAAAATTTTGGGATAAAATATTGTTTAGGACCGTCAGTCTGACTCTACCGGCATTGTTATAACGCCTGCTAAAAATGTCAAAGAGGAAAGGGCAGCAATGGAAGGTCCCTTGAGCAACAAAAGGGGAAACTTTATAGAGCGATGTATCGATATTGAATGAAGAAGCGCTACAGGGACAGACGCAAGCGGTGCTGTGTTAAAAGATAAAAGTCTTGCTGAGCAGAAACGCATACAAACAGTAGGCTTCCCCTCGATGTTTTCTCATGCCAAGCGATACCTCCTTATTGATCAGCGTGTTGCTCTGAGATCTGAGAGGATTGAGTCGATTCCTCAACATGAGAGATCCTTTCATGTTCTCCCATCTGTGGGACTTTGGGACTCTGCTATAACTAATGACCTGCAGGGGGGATAGTGGGCAGAGAATCAAGCGTATTTCAGGTTTTAACGTTAATTTCAGTGTGAAAATAACGGTCTTTAAAAAAACAGCAGGTGTTGGGGGGGACTCAGGCTCTTGTGGTTGTTTGCCAGTTTGCTCTTCTTCTTTTCAGAGAAGTCTGCTAATTATGGCAGACAACACAATGAAAAGGAGACTGCCACAAGGCCTGCAGATCCCCAATGCGTGCACGCACGCACACACACACACACACACACACACACACACACACACACACACACACACACACACACACACACACACTCACTGTATGTGGGTGTAGAAAGACGAGTGACAATTATCTCATTGCTCCGAGCGCTGCTGCTGCTTAGGCTCATCAGCAACCTGAATGAGATGAGTTGTGACAGAACTAGGAGTAAGGAGGGAAAAAAGAAACCGAAAAGGAAAACAAGTCACATTAATCTCTGTCTTCACAGCAAACTAAAAACATTCAGGCCATCAGCTGCAAACATAAACAACATTTTTCCACGTTGATGAAAATGACACAGATGTGTCAATATGGAGTCAGATTGAACTTAATTTAACAAAACTATTAAGAAAGGACGAGGAAGTATAGTGAAGAACCAAATCTTGAGGAGAGGTGACAGTTGGAAACTTTTTTCATCCATCAGCCAGAGCAGAAAAACGTTCCCTTTCCCTAGCTGCCCCCTGGACTTCCTCAGGTCCTGTCTAACAATGAGCTTTTACACCATCAACATATCCTGGGTCTGCCCCGGGGTCTCCCTCCAGTCTGGCCAGTCCAGTACACCTCTGAAGGCAAACTCCCAGAGGGGCATCCGAACCAGGTGCATGCACCACCTAAGATGGCTCCTCCCGTAATGGATGAACAGCGTTCATAAACTTTTACCAATTTTGCAAAGCTTTTAAATGTTATAAAGCTTTTTAAATTCTGTGAATGCATGGATAAGGAAAGTGCAGCATGCAGTTAAATGTTAAAGGAGATAAAATCCACTGTATTTTCTACAGAAGTACAAAACACACCTCACTTTCCAATTCTGCTTAGACTAAATATCCACTTGGATGTAAAGAATGTGTGATTACCTCTATTTAATTCCGTTTAATTTAACTAATAATGATCCAGGAAAACAACCTTTTTTAACCACTTCTAAACATTTAAAACGAAAGACCGGTTAAGAGGGACTCAAGGTAGTTTTGTGCTAGGAAGGGTAATCACATTGAGTGTAGGTAATGCCATTACACCTTACATTGTAGTTAATATTGTGTTAAAATGGGTTCGATTCCAAGGCCCTAACATGCTGGCCAGCATAGGGGTAGGGGTTGAAAAGTGAACAGGATGCCTGAAGAACCTCATATGCCAGTAGGTCGGGCTTTTGTGTGTAGATGGGAGAGCAAATATTTCTGAACCCGTGTAACATCAGTAGTTGGCAGATCAGCGTACCCCACACTCCAACCCAAAAGTAAACTTACTTTCATTGGCTGGCCAGGATTGTTGCACATGTTTATCTGCCTATCACGGTGAATACCTGGCTCCAACATAGAGATCCACCTGAGAATTAGCAATACAATACCACAGTATCACAATTATAAACAATACAGTAGTAAGATGGTAGGGAAAAGACAAGTTGACAATGTAGATTTGTATCCACATTTTGTAAATTATTTTTGCTTAAGTTTTTATTTTTATTAAGGTGTTTCAAAAACTGAATGTATGCAAAAACTACAAGGGCACTCGGAGAATGCAGAATGCATCAAGGAATGTGCTTTCTCGCAATGTTATTGTTCCAACTTGAGTGGGCATTTTCCCAGTCGGTATCTCATTTTTCCGATTATTATGTCCCCACATGAATGCAGAACAAATGCACTATCTCCCAATGTTAATGAAAAGTGAAAAATAAAATAATTAATCTGCTCTGTGATTTGGATATGCTCCAAAATTCAATGTGTTCTTCTTTAGCCCATGTTACACCCACATACCTCCTTTTTTGATTAATTTCATGTTCCTAAGAACATAATCAAGCAAATAAACAAAGGCATGAAAAAACTTTTGTTTTAATTTGGAACTTGACTTAGAAATAATAAACCATAAGTCACTCATGTGTGTCCAGCAGGCTATGCTCACTATGCTAGCTGTACAGGGCCATGCAGCCACTATTATTCTGGTTAACGTAGATGCCAGAAAAGTGTCCCCTTCATCAGTGACAGTCACCTACTGTACAAGGAGTGGTTATCTTGCATTAAAATGTTTTATAAAGTACCTACTGGCCCCTATATATGCCATGGCGCATGAGTGACATTAGTTATACATGGCACACAGCAGTGGTGTATGTCAGCAAGTAGGGATGTCGCAATCAGCTTTTTTTTGGTTCCGATCCGATAAAATAAGTAATTTCTGCCGATACAGAGTCCCGATCTGATACTTGTTTTTGCTCAGATAATAAAGCAGCACACCGTTTTTTTGTTTATAAAAATAACTAAGTAAAAAAAGTAACTAAAATATGTCTTAATACAAGCTTAATACATTTAATTTAGTGCAGCAAATGTCTTTTCTCTTAACACCACAACCGTTCTCTTTAGGATCCCAGCAAACCCCCCCCCCCCCCCCCCCCCCAACCAAAAAATAAAAGGTCTCAAGATCCCCGCTGCATAATGAAAACTAAACTTAGTGACGCCTCTTGGCTTATTAGTCTACCTTTGATTATATTCTCGTGTTTTAATCCAGTGTTGGCTCCAGGGAATAACAATCTGATTTCCTGGTGGAATCAAGGAAGAACTGTGGAGGATTGGCGTAATCTGCTTCTATAAAACGGATGACTAAGAAAGACACTTTTTTTACTCGTTGCCAAGGACTGGCAAGCTACGAGCCACTCTGGACTGACACTGATTGAGTGGCTGCGCACCATCTTGGTTTGAAAGTGCCGGTATCCAGGCAGTCTGGCGGTGTGTCTGGCGCAGGGCGTGTGTGAGTAAAGGCAGCCGTCACTACAAGCTGATATAAATGACCGGCGTGAATGCTGATATTGACTCTGATCAGATACTTGAGATCAGGACATCCCTATCGGCAAGAATTGTAAACATAGGAGTTATTTGGACTTTCATTAGCATGTTGTTGCCAAGACATGCTCACTTCCAAAATGGCTGCCAAGAGCATTTTGTCTCCTGAAAGCCCCCCCCCATAAAGCTGTAACAGCCAGTGATGTGTTCTCTTAAATGTCTGAAACCTGAGATAGCCTTGTGATTTATCAACCATATCTGTCACATATTTCAGTGCTATCTGTGTACCTGTGCATTCTCGGGAGCAATTGGTTCTCGCACTGTGTGAACTCTCTATAATAACGCCTCATTCACTCACTCTGATGGAGGAGTTGCTATATACAAACCCAGGTCAGTGCAGTTTGATATTAAGATGCATTTTATGGCACTTGCAGGGTGTCTTATAGGCTGAAGATACACCACCAAGGACGTGAGAAAAAGTACACGGAAACAGCAATAAACAGCAGTGCAGAATATATGGTCTACTGGCAAGCAGCAAAATGGGAAATTGTGAATATTTAGTTACATGAAAGCTGACTATCATGGATTGATTTTCAAAATAAAATGTTAACAATTTATTTTCTTCCAAGAATGCTATGAAAAAGTGAGGGACTCAAGCATAGATAGGTAATGTACTGTAGTAACAATGCTACCGCTTTATTTTTTCCTGTTTTTATTCATCCAACTCAAACAAAGCATAAAACACTGAGCTTTTGAGATGACAACGCCGTCACAAACTTTACTTAAGGCGCAGGAAAAAAGATGTTACAAAGCAGCAAATGAAGATAAATTGCCAAGTTCAATCCAAATCCCTCTTTTTAAGAAAGAAAATAAATGATTTACATCTTTAAAAAAACATCTCCTCTTCGTTTACCAGCACTTTCTTCCAGTCCTCTTTCTCCTCTCCAAATCCTCTTCTACTTCCTCGCCACCAAATTTGAACAAGATAGAATTTCCCTGCTTTGTCTGCTGTTTACAATGGGTATTGAGCTAGAAGCAACAAAGCATAAAGCATGTGGGCTGTTTGGCTGAATGTAGTGAGCTCATAAATAACCCCAGGGGTGGCGGTAAAGACCCAGTAAAACATCAGTCTGTTTATCCCAATGTTGCATGCTAAACAGGCAAGGCCGGTCTATAAACATTTGCAGCTTTCACATTAGGGTCAGCCCGGCAGGGTATTTGGAGCCTGACAATACAATGCCTTTAATGTTTGGACTGAACTAAAATGCTGTTTCAATATCTAAACATACTGTCTTAGACGGGGAATATTTAATGTCATTCCTGTCTAGCACTGTAACCATGCAGCTCACTATGATAACTGTGACAGATCCCCATCGAAATATTTGAAAACATGGGTCCTTGATTTCTCTCAGCGTATGGCGTAGATCTACAGCACAATTAACCCTTGATGTTTCTCACTGTTGGCAAAGACACAGGTCTGGAGTGTAGTTCGTACATGCAGCTTCATGATCAAAGAAAGTGTTTGTTTCATGTCTATTAAACGGCAGTTTCCCTTAAAGAAAAGCCCTTACCCCAACCCTGATGTCCCACTGTATCAACCTAATCTATCTAACCTCAGTTCACATTGACTCAGGGGTAAATGCATTCACACACACCTGCGGCAAATTCAGATAACTAATGGATCAAGAAGCCTCATAATTACATGCGCGCCAAACTCTTTTCCACCTCATTTTGCAGCCAGGGACTAGAGGATGGATACCCGAGCTGAGCCCTTCGGGACCCATCGGGACCCATCGGGACCCGGCAGTACCCGCCGGGCCGGGTTCGGACAGATATTTAGAAATTATGTTCGGGCTCGGTCACATCAGCGCAATAAGGCATTGAACATTTGAAATTAAACAGCTTATTAACATGCAGTTGTTGCCCCATGTGGGCTAATGTGCTCATCTGTTGACATTTCTGAATGCCTTCCTACAGTTGCTTAATAAAAGTGGGCTTTCCACACAAACAAACATACATGTCATTAGTATGAGGGAAAAAAATGAGATTTTAACTGTGTCGGGATAGGGGCCGGCTCGGAAATAAATATCTTAATGCCTGTCGGGCTCGGGCCGGGTTCGGTTACTGCTCTGTCGGACGCGGGCCGGGCTTGGACAGAAAAATGCGGCCCGATCCACACTCTACCAGGGACACCTGGGATTTGGGTAAAGCACTTTCACACAATCATTAAAGAGCTTGACCTTAATTAATGAGGACAACTGGCTAATACAGTTTTTCTTCTGCCTTCCACTTTTTTCTTCACACTTCGTTTTCACTGCACACTCATCCACTCTATCTCTCACCCCCATCGTTCTTTGGCTTTTAACTTTTCTGTCCCAGTCCCTTTCACTCCCCTCCTCCTCTCTTGTCGTTGCCTCCATCTCTCTTCTCTTCCTTCTCCGTTTTCCCCGAGCGGCTTCAGCGTTCCCACCCAGCTGGAAGTCTGCCTTTGAGCCACTGTGTCTTTCTGTGGCTTCAAGCAAAATAAGCTGCGCATTACCAATATGAGTGAGAAATCCTAATGTCTGCCCTCTGCCTCCAATCCAACCGTTCCCTCCTTAGCTTCATTGTGTGGATATGCTTCACCCTCGGCATACATTCATAATTGATGGATTCCTTCGCAGGGCACTTGAAAATGCTGCCTTGTATATTGTTTGAGACAAGCAAGACCCATCCTTTTAATCCCTGCTTGTTTTTGTTGTTGTATTTGCCTCTGTTGCTCCTTCTGTTGTATTTTGAGTGGTTAGCCACTTTTTTTTCCAGAAGGAGGGGGCTTTTACCCAAACTTTTATTCCTGTGTAAATTATAGAAAAAACGAAAACAGAAGATATGGTAGGGATTCTACCCAGGAGATTTAATTATAAGATCCAAGCCAGAGTTTGAGGATTCAGTCATTCATCCATGCACTTTATTCAAGCAGGATAATACTCTTTGTAGAAGCTTTCAAACATCTGCAGTGACATGTGATTTTAATGAGCATCTGTAGCATGTATATGTGACATGCAGGATGTGTTTGAGGTAGAATAGCCAAAAGCAATATATTGTAATGAATCTGGTTCTGTGAAGGTGAAGCAGGCATGTAATGTGTGAATGCTGCTCAGGACATTGCATAAGAGAGCTTGGACCCAGGACAAATTTGGCATAGTTCAGAAAGGAAGACAGAAATGTCCATCTTTCTATCTAAAAGGGTCAATATAATAGTGGTTCAGTGCCAATCAAAAATATTGTGTGATGACTACTTAGACCAGTAAGATGCTGAAGAGCTATCCAGGCCTTCTTTACATCACTATGAAACATCTTTCTCTCAGATAAAAACTTGTTCTCTCGACTCAATGATGAAAATTCCGTTCTGACTTGTTTTGTTGCTTGTTATCTATTTTTGAACTGATTTCCCTCCACTGCTTAATATACTTGTGTTGGCATCTTTTGGGTTTTGCAATACGTATATACCACATCTCAAAGATATGTGTCTGGTTTTTGCAGTTTCTGTGTTAACTGAGTTGACACCATTCTGCAGGATTCACCAAGACAGCATGCCAGGGAGCAGAACTGTGCTGACAAATATAATAGGGTCACCAGTTGATGAGTGAATGTTGAAATGACACACATTACTGAAATTCTTGCACATGGAGTTAGTC
>CM042332.1:26350777-26655777 GCA_023566125.1 Zingel zingel | reverse complement strand
AACCTCCTTCCATCAGCAAGGGCATTGAAGATGAAACGTGGCTGGGTCTTTCAGTATGACAATGATCCCAAACACACCGCCCGGGCAACGAAGGAGTGGCTTCGTAAGAAGCATTTAAAGGTCCTGGAGTGGCCTAGCCAGTCTCCAGATCTCAACCCTATAGAAAATCTTTGGAGGGAGTTGAAAGTCTGTGTTGCCCAGCGACAGCCCCAAAACATCACTGATCTAGAGGAGATCTGCATGGAGGAATGGGCCAAAATACCAGCAACAGTGTGTGAAAACCTTGTGAAGACTTACAGAAAACGTTTGACCTCTGTCATTGCCAGCAAAGGGCATATAACAAAGTATTGAGATGAACTTTTGTTATTGACCAAATACTTATTTTCCACCATAATTTACCAATAAATTCATTAAAAATCCTACAATGTGATTTTCTGGATTTTTTTTTCTCCTCATTTTGTCTCTCATAGTTGAAATGTACATATGATGAAAATTACAGGCCTATCTCAGCTTTTTAAGTGGGAGAACTTGCACAATTGGTGGCTGACTAAATACTTTTTTGCCCCACTGTATATAAAACACAAATATTGAACATGTGGTTACCAAAGGGGGCAACCAGAGATCACAAAACGGTTGCCAATTGACTCAATCTGGTTAGCAAGGGCAACAGTTACTGTAGAGCCCTGGTGAATATTAAGTAGCCATGTGTTCCGCTAGATGTGAGAAATAAGATGCTGGTTTAGCAAGCTGCTGAGTGAAAAATGTTTTGCTTACTAAGAAACTTTGGTTTCAGCATGTTTGTTCGCTATACACAGTTCCATTATGTTTTACAGTAGTCATTTGTAGTTAACTAAGCGCTACAGCACGGCTGTCTCGCCTTCAAAACAGCCTAATAAAGAAGTAAAAGTGTATCTGCTACGATACTAGATATACGCAGCAGAAATACCATAAATACTATAGATGTATAGATATAGATATAGATACTATCTGCTTTGTAGAAGATACTATTCGTGGCCAAAACCATCATACAGATGAGTTAAACTTGCCTTACCTTTCAGGGCTTCCGTACCTGCAAGTTTCAGAGCAAGCAAGTGTATTCTAATTTAATACTTTTATCTAAAACACATGCTGTATATAAGGACATTAGTATAGAGATGATTGGCATACAAGAAACAAAGGATGAGTGTGCAGAGAATGCCCTTGTATTTTATTAGATGACGGGGTCTATCAGACAATTAGTATATAATTGACAAAATAATTTAAATGTTATTAGAAGTGAAACGTGTTTTGAAAAGAGATCCGAAAGTTACACTAAATTAATAGTGCTTTCCAAAAATCTAGTGCTGTTCAGAACATGTGGGCAGTAAATATTCAGTCAAATGCCATCATGAATATATTATGTTGTATCTGCACAGTAAAGGTTATATTTTCTATAAAAAGTTGATCTTTGCGTTCATCTTTGCTTATAATCTTCCTTCAAACTGGTATTATCCATCTTTCTCACACTCAAGCAGAAGCACAGACACAACTGACAAAAAAGGCTTTTCTGTGTGCAGAATCAAAGCTCAGAAGTTTGTCTCTACCTATCAGCCGGCAGGAAACTGAGAAACTCACATTCACACAGTGATTGGCAGGTGTAGGTCTCTGTGTCCTTTCTGATAAGGTCTTCAATGTGGTGCAATTTTTCTGGAGATTGAAAAGTCTACAGAGTGAATCATCTCAAAAGTCAAAGACACAGCATGAATGTCAATGGAATTTGCCTCATTCTTCCCATGCTTTAGGATTCAGTTGGAAATTTGAGACTATATGCCCAAATATTTGGAAGTCAACAACAAAACCTTCCAATTGTATCATAAAAGGAAGTTTTTCCCACCACCCAAAGTTTCTTCCTAAAAGGAGTTTTTTTCTCGCTACTGTCACACTAAATGCTTGCTCTTGGGGGTATTACTGGAATTGTTGAGTCTTTGTAAATTATAGAGTGTGTGGTCTAGACCTGATCTGTAAAGTGTCCTGAGATAACTCTTGTTATGATTTGATACTATAAATAAAATTGAATGGGAGTTGATAATTGAAAGTTTGTGTTAAAAAACAGCATATAATAGCATTAATATGCAGAGTGGACTCTGTTTTGTTAAACCTTTCACAGAAGAAATGCAGTTTTACAGTTCATCAGATCTGTCTCATGACCATGTGGTTTTTGTCTTCATATAGGAGACAGTACATCAGTTGAATTGTTATAACATGAACCGTTTCACAAAATAATGAAACACTTTTCATGTTATTATGACATATTTGGTTTTTATTACTAGATACAGTACCAAATTATTCTGAAACGTTTCTTGTTATAACAAATCACATGGATCGGGTGTAACTTTCTAGGTATTACACAAAATCAACAACATACCTACTTAACATGTAATGAGACATTTTTCATAAGATACATTAATTTAGTGCAATAATGAGTTCCTTGATACAAGTTAATGGGATGTTTTTAAAACAAGAAAAGCCACATGAATGCAGCAAAAATGCCCTATCTGACACTGTTCACTAAATGTGTGTATCTGCCCTGTGATTCGGATCCACTCCAAAGTTTAATGGTTCCTTCTTTGGTCCATACTACACCCTTCCACCAAATTTCATGAGAATCAGGCCAGTCAGTTTTCCAGTAATCGTGCTGACAGACAGACTTACAACCAAACACATAAACTTAGCTCAAAACATAACCTCCTTGTAAAAATGTATTGGTATTACATTAAATAATCATGTATATGGTACACATGGTGTATGTGTATATCCGTAAAGTGTATGTGTACTGTAAATCTTTAGAAACATGCACATACCAACAATAAACACGCTTTGTATTATTAATTATCTTTGTTAATAGGAACTATGTGAAACAAATGTGTGATCTAAGGAAGATTAAAAGGTTTAGCTGAGGGTGAGATTATCTGTTTATTTCTCTCATATATATTTTCCTCCTTTTTGTTTTTATAGAAACAGCCATGAATGAAATCTCCGGATTAGAACCATGATGCATGAAAAAGCTTCTTATTCAAATATTTGTGGGTGACACACACTTTTATTTCCCCGTCCCTGGAAGCTCTACTATGTGCTACAGTAGGAGTTATGGATAATCCTTTTGGAAGCACATGCAGACTCATATGGTGTAATAATTCTCATGGCACGGTGTGATTCCAATTTTAGAATTGAGATGCATTCCTCTGCTGAATTCACACTCGACTGAAACTTTTCAGTTGAAAGGATTTCTTTGGAAGATACTTTGTAAAAAAGATATTTGAAATTAATAAATGGCACCTATGTACAAGCTTCACATAACAATTTAAGTGAGTACTAGTAGGCCTATTTCTCCCTTTCTTTCACTATAACATAACATTTTGCATTGAGAGCTGTAAACCATGAAGAAGCATTATATTCCAGCCATTCACAAGCTGTAAAGGTGGAAAGGGAGCTAATGGATGTTAACAAAACAATCTTTTCTTTTATCTTTGTTACTGTATAATAATGAGCTGTTCACCGTACAGTGAAGCTGTAGATTATTATTATTATTACACATGGCAATATTTCTCCATTGATTTGCCGGTCCAGTCAGAGAAACAGGGGGGAAATGACACAAAGTTGAAGGTATTTTAAAAACCCAAAAGATTCTGGGCTTTTTAGAAAACATTGGGTGCCGGAGCCCTAGAAGCCAACCCCCTGCTCCCGCCCCTACTTGGACAAGTAAAACTGTGGACCAACGTTTTTATTGCCTGAGGACCAAATGTCCGGACCAAATTTAAGGGAAGATCATCCAATAGTTGTTGAGATCGTTCAGTCTGGAGCCAATTGTTGGACTGGTATTGTTACCTAGAGCTGCCTATATGCTCGCATGGCTAAAAAAGAAAAGTACATTTTATTGTACTCTGACTGGCTCCAGCCCAGTTTCACCCATGAGCTACTGACAAATGGCACAAGATTCTGTCTTGAGTTTTATCAGAGCATTCAAGCTGATGTGCTGTATAATCAGGATCAAAGCTGTACGAGCTGCGTAGGGATATACGGATAGTATTGCTCAGCATTTATAGTACGAAAGTAGGTCTCATAAACAAGTGTTTTCGTGCTTTGGTCAGCATTTCCAATCGAAATCCCACCACTAATTAGCTTAGAGATGTTGCATAGTTGCACATTATTTTGTCAGATTCTCTAAATGCGCACACACACACACACACACACACACACACACACACACACACACACACACACACACACACACACACACACACACACACACACACACACCCCCAGTGTTTCCTCTATGTTGATAGCATAGTGGTGGTCCGCCACGGTAAAATGTCTAGCGCCACGGTATCAGAAATAGGGCAGACGCAGAACAGGGTTTCCGCTATGTACACCGCCGCTCCTTCAACTGTTTATGAAAAGTCATAAACTCTGCAGAGCTGTCTGCTCTACTGAACTCAAGCGAACTGTCATCCGCTCTCTCTCCCCCTAGGGTGAGCAGAGCAACTGGAACAGTGACAGGACGTCATCACTCGCCAAGTTATGGCAACCAAATAAACAACAGGGCGAGTACTACTTCACTCAATAAGTGATAAACAGCGAAGAAAGCCGCGACATGAAATCCACACTCACGCCCGTGAAATATCACAGCTACAGTTTATTGGAAAATAGCATTGTGGACACTGAAATTGATGAATTTACTGTTTATCAGACCCCAGATGAGACAAGAAGCTAACGTTAGCCACGCTGCTGTGACGGTCCCTCTGCCTCTGACTCGCCGCTGCAGGAGATTGTGTGTATTCCTCCGACACGCTGTAGTAACGTTACTGATTTAAAACCGTTTTCCAGGTTAGTGGGGGTGCGTACCGCTCAAAACCAACATGAAAAATGTAGCTAGTAATGTTCACTCAGCGTTTTGTTTTGTTAAACTGTGTGTAAAATGAGCGGTGACGTTAAATCACCCTACGGTACCGTCTATTTTCTGGATGGTTTCAAGGTGGTTTCAGTAGCTTACATTAGCAGATAAGCCCGTACTCTGACATCCAAACCCCTCACCCCGCCGAAAAAAATTCTAGAGGAAACACTGCGCGCGCACACACACACACACACACATACACACACACACACACACACACACACACACACACACACACACACAAGTCGGTTAGAGTGTAAGCCCATGTTTGCTGTAATTAATCAGCGTTGTGGGACTCCATTCGCCAAGCAGAATGTAAAACACTGAATTTAAATGGGGAGAGCACATGGCATCACTGGCCCTACATACACAACAAGCTCCCCTCAGCCCTCTCGCCCACCTCGTATAATAAGCTGTATTTTATTTGATTTTGTATTATTGATCCCTACAGGCTTCGCTCTGTAGGGATCAACCTGTTTGCCTCGTCAATAAAAGAACTGTGACTTTTGTTGTCTCAGAAGTATCCAAGGAGCCATCAGCTTGAAAGCATGCAAAAGGTCAAGACCAGCGCGGTAAACCCAGGGATTTACTGAAATGACCCACTGAGACTAGAAACTACAGTTTTGCCTCCTGCAGACACGTCAGAGACCAACTTTTTAAAATGTTGTCCTTTAAACGTGCAATGCTAGGTGGCTGCATTCATGCACTTTATGATGGAGGTGAAATCATTTTGACTGTTGTTGATCACTGCTTAAAGGACTAATCTGGCGCAAAATGAACCTAGGGGTTAATAACACGTGAATAGCGATTTCTTTTTACTTTACCAGTGCCCCGACCACTAGCGTTATAAGGTAATTAGCGGTTTGCGATAAAACTGGTCACATTCGATTAGCATTAAAACAAATCCCAGAGAACGGTCTAACTCGGTACACGTGTTATTAACCTCTAGGTTAATTTTGCGCCGGATTTTTCCTTTAACTGGCAATGTATTAGAGGCTGTCTGTGAACTTTTTTTTTGGAGTGGCTACTTTTAAGGAACATTGAGAACATTATGCTGTCAATATACTGAATCATCGATGTCGCGCTAACAACAATATTACTTCCAGTTGACAAATGGCAGTTGATTTGAATTGAGGAGAAAAAAGAAGTTGGCAGAAATCGGCCAACTTCTTTTTTTTTTTTTTTTCCTCATTTTCAGCTGTAACTGTAACGTTTAAAGATGTATAGATAAACACAATAGTCTGACCTATCTGACATTTCTGCTGCGCTTATTTTCTTTCCTGTGTTGTTTTGGTAGCGTCTTTGATAAATCAAATCTAATCGTCTATATAGCCACATCGCATCGCCGGTTGGGCTGACTTCTAGTTTCGATGGGGTCATTATTTTTAATCTGTGGCCCAAAAGGTGAAAGTGAAGGTGTTGACAGTGTTGAAAGCATCAAACATGCATTTTAGATGAATGAGATAAGAGTATATCCAGTTGTTCCTTGTCCCTTTTTGCTCAGCGCAGTTAAATTGTATGAACGGGAGTTTTCTACCCAACATTGTGATTGGGTCTGGGTAAAAGCATAGTGTATATTTAAATAATCTTGAATGTCTGACCAAAGAATAGCCTTTCTTTAATGTTTAACTTGACTTGTTCCACAATCACAGTCCCTGGCATGCCTTTAGCTTGGTTCCATGTGATTTCTCATTTCTGTTTACTGGTGCATGCAATATGTTCAGTCTTATAATGATGTTCTCGTGGTCTAACGCAGCACAACATTATTACCGACCCCATATCGTGCTTCAATATATTAATGAAAACAACAATTTTTTGTTCTTGGAAGTCATTTTTTATTTCATGTGTGTCAGCGTGGGACTTGTTTGTGTATCTTATCATTGAACCAATAAAACATAGTTTATTGGTGTGTACAAACCAAGGACAATACAGTTACAGTATATGGCAGTGAGAATGGCCTTGGAAGGCTATGAAATGACATATCTCATATTAAAAAAACCCCGGCACACAGAGAGAGTAAGCAATAATGCTTTATCTCTTCATGCTTTCTCTCTTCTTGGGAGATACATATATCCCAAAAGGAAGTACAAAGCACTCCTCTACCCTCGTTTCCAACATGCTGTGAGCTCAATGGTAGATAATCATTTCTATGACTCGGCCTTTTACTACCGCTGACACCTATTGTTGGACATATATAGTGAGTTGTGTGTGTGTGTGCGTGTTACACAAACAAACGGTAACAGCGGTTTCTTTTTAATTTTGTATTTCCTTCCTGTGTGTGTTTTTATCTCTGCCTTTTCGTGTGTGCACCACACTTCCCAAAGTACACTGCAGAAGTAAATCAACAGCCCCTGCAGCCTTCATGTCCCATAAAGCAAGCTCCCACACTCCCTTCACATTCCCCCCTGTGTGTACTTCACAGACTGGTCCAGCTCTCCTCCCTCAACTCATCTTTTAAATGTGCGCTTGTTTCCTTCAGCCCATGAATAAGACTTGAATAAGAATCACATAGAACTTTAAGTTGGTTGAAGGTACTTGTCTAATACAAGAAACCACACCGCTGCATACAAATATTGTATGCTCTCTGCAGAATCATTTTGTTCTGTTGTATTTAGCTTCTTCAAAATACAACGGGTAGATATTTTGTTATGCCAGGATCATTCTGCACATTATTAACCCAATAATTGCCCAATCCGAAATATGTGGGATGTTGGGAATGTGAATGAGTGTCAAGCATGACTATATTTAATAATATATGAGCAGTGTTTTATTGTGTAAAACAACAAATTCTGAAGGAAAGAAGTCCGAATTTTGCTCCATGATGCTCTTGGTGCCATTGTTTTTGATATTCCTGTTCCTGAATGTCCAATGCCCTTTTTACATTGTGCAGATTGTGACAGAAACCACGCTATGATTGTTCGGGGTTCACTGTACAGTTGAAACAATTCATCAATTACAGGATTAAAAAATGAAAACAACAAATACCTACTTTGTTAATAAGGAATCATTCCAGTTATTTTCAAGAAATAATGCCCATCATTCTGTTTTATGTCATTGCAAACTTAAAGGGGCTCTGTGAGTTTTTTTTTTTTTTTTTTTTTTTTTTTTTTTTAAAGGCGTGTTTACAAAGTTACAAATATGTGTTACATTTAGGACTGAAGCGATTCCTCGAGTAACTCGAATAATTTGATTACTAAAAGTCCTCGATGCTAAATGATTTGCCTCGAAGCTTTGTTTAATCAATGTTACCAACGTTGTATCGCTCATGGTTTTTCCACACGGTTGATTATTACTGTCGCACACCGGGCTTGACGCTACTGGTGACACATGCCATGAAGACTAACAGTGCAGAATACAAAGAGAGAGAGAGCGTAAATAGTGAGAGAAGAGACAGGCTGGAGAAAACGACAGAAAGTGTCCAAAGTTTGGACTCAGTTCAAACGTAATTAAAACTAAAACTGTGTACAGTGTGTCTACTGCAAAACCAAACTAGCTTAGCACAATAATAGCACGACGTCAGTGCTTTAGCATCTCAACAGAAAACATTGAGTCTAACTTAATCATCCATTCCACGAAGAGGACCCGACTATGAAACTACACCAAACACAACAACTACCAAAAACAAAGACAAGAAAATACGTAGTGACCACAATTTGATCTAAAGAGCCGACTTGTTGACTATCCTTTCAGAAAAAACAGCTTATTGTTGCGCACCACTCTCACTCTCTCTCTCTTCACGGAGAAACAGCTGATCAACAATCTACTAGCATACGTGTAACAGAGCTGTGTTGCATTGTAATCAAATATATAAATAAAAATAGGTTGAGTATAACTAATATTTACTTATAGGCCTATATACAGATCAGTCTTAGGTTGAAACTTGTAGTTCTTAGTTTGAGGTTGTTATTGCATTTCAGAAAATGTTTTCTTTAAAAATAATGTAATATGGCACTTAAATGCACCTAATATGTTTAGTTTTTTTAAGAGCTGATATTGTAAGCAATGTAGGCAATAAAAATGTTGCTTTTTCCGAAAATTAAACCAAACTCTTGTATATTACTGCTCTTCAATGAAACAAAAGTATTTCTTATCCGATTAATCAATGGAATAATCGGTAGAATACTCGATTACTAAAATAATCGATAGCTGCAGCCCTAGTTACATTGGAATTGCCATGAGGCACAAGTGTGCACTTTTTGCACTCAAAACATTCAATCTCTAGTTTTGCATCTCAGCAGTTCAGCCTTTTGCCAGTTTGTAGCTTTTGACATTTGAATGATGTACCATAACACTCAGAGCTCTTTGTCTTACTCAGTCTCATGTCCTGCTTTTGAGAGTAATGCAGATGCCTTGCAGATTAGTGCATGTATTGTCTGAAGACCGATGCTGTACATTGTTATCAGTGGCAAAAATACAGCAGAGGGTTTCCCTGTTATCTCCACTCCTCTAGTATCATAGTAGATGTGACTTTTCCTCCCTGGTGGTCAATGAGCCACACCTAATCTGACACCAGGTGTTGTTCCTCCTATCAGCCATGAACAACAACCTGCATGACAACAAATATCAGCCAGCTGGCTGAGACACGTGTACTGATACAATCTGCAAATCAAATGCTTTAGGTTACAGACATTACTGTTCATGTAAAAGCCATGGTTGGAATTTCTGACTGTATTATTAACTATAAATAAATATGATATTAGGCTGTAAAATGGAGAAATTCCAAACATTCCTCCTACTGTAAGGCAAGGCAAGGCAGCTTCATTTGTATAGCACATTCAGCAACAGGGCAATTCAAAGTGCTTTACATACAAACAATTAAAATACAAGAATAAAAGTTACAGTGCCGTACAAGAAATGAAACAGAGCAGTTAAAAACATTTAAAAATATAAAAGCAGATAAAATACGAGATTTTATGGTGCTAGTATGGGACAATGTATAAGCCGTTGCTCTATACACATAATCCACCCGCAATCCAAACGGGCCAGTTCCACCGGTCTTACGGTTTAATTTCTCTTTATACGCTTATATACATTTTCATACACTTTCAACAATGCAACTTAATAGAAATTAATAATTATTTAAAGAAAGGCAACATCAAAAAGAAAAGTCTTCAGCCTTGATTTAAAAGAACTGAGAGTTAAAGCGGACCTGCAGTTATCTGGAAGTTTGTTCCAGATATGTGGAGCATAAAAACTAAACGCTGCTTCCCCCTGTTTAGTTCTGAAAATATGTTCTGAGTAAATGTGTCATTGGAATCAATTAGGGTTAAAAGCTTTCCAAAGACACCCAGCTGATATTAATCAATAATGCAGTATAAAAGTATTGAATGAAATTACATCATATCCATATCAGAGGTGGACCACAGTGGCTGGACAATATCTGATTACATTTCCGGTGAAAGCACACATCATATGCCACAATGCCAGACACCCAGTTCCGCTTTCTTTTCATCTCATCTTTTCTCTGACACTATTTTGTCTGATCTCTTTGTCCCCCTATTTCTTCCTCTCCCTCACACAGCCTCTCTCTCTCGCTCTCTCACATTGATTAATTCCACAGGGCTGCCGTCTGCATTTCAAGCCCCGTCCTCCTACCATCGCCCGGAGCTAGGCAGACGACCGGAGGGATACTGACTCAATGGATTATAAAGGGGGAACTTTCTTTAACAAAGATCAAGACACTTCTTCCTCACAGAGATGTTGATAGAGAGTGTCTAAAAACCGCTCCGAGCCTTTGTTCTTCAGAGTAGCGGGCTGCTTGACAGTGACACAGCAGCATTTACAAAACATGGCCCAGGTGGTGGGGGAAATGGGTTGTTTGGACTCATGTGGAGCTGTGTGTTGGTTCAGAATAAACAAGAAAGGGCAGCGACTAATGCCACGTTTGTCATATTGGAGCCATCATAACTAGTAGTTTCAAACTAGTTTACAAGATCTTTATAAACTCTAAATTGTCTTTCGTAGCCTCTTTAGCCCTATTTTAGTATAATTATCTGTTTTTAGTATTGTTTTGTGTGCAATATTTTACAGTATGCTGCCATCTTGGCCAGATTTTCCTTGTAAAAGAGGTTTCCAACCTGAGTAACCTGGTTAAATAAGACCATATACTTCTTCCTTGACATATTGCCAGCCTCCCCGTTGCCGAGGGAATGACAAATAGTTCCCAAGGTGGTAGGTAGGTCCACCAATTACGTAGAAAGAGACAGATAAGAAGTGTGGAGAATTGGAGTAATCTGCTTCTGTAAAAAACTGAGACTAAGAAATACAGACTTTTTTACTTGTTCCCAAGGGCTGGCAATCTACAAGGTACTCCTGGACAGCCACTGGTGATTGGTTCTCTTAATGCATTCATGGTGAGTGGCCGTGCGCCATCTTGGTTTGAAAGTGCCGGCATCCAGCCAGTCTGGCAGTGTGTCTGTGGCGCACGTGTGTGTGTGAGGAAATGCGGAAATCCCTACAAGCTGATGTAAATGATTAGAGTATGGTAATGGGGGTAAATGCCGATCTCCGATCAGTTAAAAAATGCCCATGGATATTGATACATGCAATCGGGACATCCCTACAAAAGTTTGGATGCACGCTTGCGTCTTTAAACCGCAATGCAGCTTTAATATGTGTTCACTTTTGAAGGTTGAAAAGATTTTGTCCTTTTGGTTATAAAAGGACAAAATCTCAGTTCCTCATTCAGTCAGCGTGCTCTGAGAGTTTTCAGTCTGCAGGAACTACCACTCTGATCGAGCATGAAGTGTGTGAGTGGGTTGGAGCACAGAGCACAGTCTGTCACAGACTGCAGCAGATCAGCGTGGTCCTTACCGAGACATGATGTAAAATCTATTGGAAACCATTATCAGTGCAAATTTCCATTTCAATAAAGAGTTCATCAGGAGCCCTTTTTCTGCAGGCACTGTCCTCCTTTGATGAGAGGGAGGCCCATGACAAATGCTTCATAATCACACCTACCCAGGGAAAATATGAGTGCACTAGTTGCTCCTAGCAACAGCTCATAAATGGCATGTGGTGAGACTGTGTGGTTGTGCACGCAAATGCTTTTTGAATGCATTTGCATGCAAACTTGTGACTATACTTGTGCACTCACCTGCTATTGGAATAATCAGTATTCATATGACTTGGCCCTTCTTGGATTTATATTTCATTTTATGAGATAAGGAGGGTGAGAGGAGGGAGAGGAGGAGAGTGAGCACAGATTAGGACATTACAAACCCTGTGGAAGAGCCTTTCAAAGGGAAAAGTACTGTAATACACCCGCTCAGACAGAATGTCAGCCTCCACTGATCAGGGATCAGTTGTTCATGCTCCTCGGGATGTCTGTCATTTCTACAGAGATCAGATTTGAAGCCAGCTAGGGCGTATGATGTGTAGCTCTAGACTTAGAATGAAAGCAACAAACAAGTCACAATACAGATTCCTTCCATCCATATTTACGGGGAAATGTGCAGGTATATCAGAATGTACTGTCACACAAGGAAGACTGGCGAAACATATTTCATGCCCTTCTATATAATCTGTTAATCCCATTTTGCTCATTCAACCAATGAACATATATAATCAAAAAAGAAACTAAAGCTATAGTCTACATCATTTGTTCTCAACTTTGGGGTCAGGAACTTGCAAAAGGGTCCCAAGATAAATTCAAAGTCACAAGATGATAAAGCGGATGACAAAGAAAAACAATATTTCTGCAATTGGCAATGTCTAAGATGAGCTATGTGTCCCTGATTGGTGTGCAGCTGTAAAGTTAGCTTAGGGTTGCTGTTCTTTCTTATTCCATAATGACTTGTTTAGGATTCAAAATCAACTTCTCAGACTTGGTCTTGATTTTGAAGTTGACTCGTAACCAAAACTGGCAAAACAATTCCTTTGTCAACCCTCTGGTGCACGATTACCTAAAATTCATGGCCATGCATATATTTCCATGTTAAAATTATTATGGCAGCATCTGTCCAGTTTTTGTACATCAACAATTGTTGCTCATCGCTCACTGAAGATGACCTGGCATGTAGTCATTCAATGGTCTGATTTACACAGATAGGATACACCTCACAGCTTTAGATTCAGCTAAAAATGTGGAAATACCGCCAAGAAATGTTTGCGTTGAACTCTATGCACTCTCAAGGTGACTTTCCAAGAATCCAAACTGAATTTAAAGTCCTCCCAACATGGGCTTTTAAGTAGGGCAATAAAATGTGCATACAATATTCAAGGCTGCAGTGAGATTTAAAATGTTACTTTCCTGAGCGTCAGCTGCTAAAAAGAAGGTCATAAGTCTCTCTAAGGAGAGCAGCCTCTGTGCTCTGAGAGGCTCTAAAACCAGATTATTATGCTTAGAAATTATGTTGACTCATAAAAGATTAACTGGGTTGTGACACACGAACAAAACGTTGAGAAGAGGAAAGGAGTTCTGGCAGTTAGGAAGCACATCGTTTTGAAGAAATGAAAGGTCAGGAATAGAAGCAAATTTAAAATTCATTGACAAGACGCCAGTGGTCAAGAAGTTAATGAAAACGCTGCTGCCGACTGAACCGAATACCTCATTAAGTAACAATACCTGGGCGACAGGTGGAGGACACAATCTGAGATTTAAGATTAGAAAGAAACGGCTTAAAAAGATCATCCCAGTGGATTCAACCACTAGGTAAAAGTGGATCTGTTTATATCCTTAGGAGGATTCCCTTCTTCTTCAACATTTTAAATAAATAATATTTAAATAACCAGTGCTCAGAGGATGCTGAAATACAGATACAAATATGACTAGAGGAGGGAGAACAACTGAATAAATAACACTGAAAAGCACCCTAGAGTTAAAGTGTTTCTTGAAGATAAGATTACAGAATCTTGCATCATTAAGCTTGCATTTGGCATTTTTACATTTTGGTTTCACAGCTGGATTGTTATGGAGCAATAGCAGGGGTTAGTTCTCTAAACGAGCAACAGAACAGAGGAATCCCATGTATCCGAGCAGACATTTAAAGTCACCATGTTTGAAATATGTACAACATAATTTGTTTACAGTGTTAGATGTACCTTCAAAACCATGCATGACAACTAAAGGATGCTTAAAGGGATACTTTAGATCAAATTTTAAACCAGCTCTGTGTCATGGCTGTGTGGATAGTGTGTGCAAATAAAGGACGTGTGGCTTTCCTCCGTGGCACCAGTGCACCTATGAGCGGAGCAGCGGAGTTTTTGCGTAATCTTGGAGGATCTTTATGGCATGTTTTGCGTCATCCGGCGGATCTTGGCCGATCCGTTCCGCGGGGAGCTCTGCGCACTGGTGCCACAGATAGAAGCCAAACACCGTTCACCTGCGCACACTGCCCACACAGCTATGACACAGAGTTGGATTTCAATCAGAAAAATTATCTCTTTAAGGTATACAAAACACCTTGGTTACTGGTTAAGAAAAACAAGGGTTAAACAAGAAAACATTTAAATATCGACTGAAAAAGTTGCAAATCTGGGTCATTGCAATATATTAATTACTAATCTTTTATAAACATAATGGCTTAATAGAGCTCCATAACAGTTCAACATATAGGTGCATATAGTAAAATATAAAAAAGTCTATTCATTACGGTTTGCTGCTGCATTTGCACCAACAATGTTTTGAAATCTCAAAAAGTGGAACAACAACACATCTCTGTCCCAGAGGGCAATCGTAAATGTATAGTCCTCTGGAATGTTTACAATTAAAGTTAATCTGTAAGATTTTCCTTGTATCTTATTATATATGTGGCTAGAATAATTTAGTCCACCCCACTTTATCCCACTTTGGATTCATAAAAAAATGATGCATGCACACACTGGACATGATATGTTAGAGTATTTCACATTATGTGGAAGACATTTTTTGATAACTGCAGTATTACGTCGGTATGACACTGACAAATGTCAAATGTATCGCAGATGCAATGAATCCTTTCAGCACAGTTTTTTGAGGAGCAAAAGAACCTGAAAATGGTTGGCAAAACAATGTCAACGAAAGATAGTAGCTGTTCTGGAGCTTTTAATCATATCACATGATCTTCCTCAGCAGATGAAGTGTGCCCAGTTGTCTTGGAGCTATCTAGATGTTAAAATGTCAATTTTCCTCCTCATTGCATTTTCTCTTCCATGGTTGCTCTCTTTATGCCGCCGTGATATGATTGAAACCTTCAGATCAGCTACTAATGAATCTTGTAAGAACTGCTGTTTTTAATGTCAAGAATACATTTTCAGTTAAATTATTGTAACAAAAGCTATTTGCACAGGAGATTCACTTCTCATTCTTGGCACAACAATATTGTCAAAGACAAACTCTTTACACACCCATCCAAAGATTTTTTTTCTTTCAAGTTCACACTTCTGATCTTTGACACAGAATGTAAATATGTACTACAGAATATTTGCATATGAATTTAATTTGTAGGAGCCAGGGTTGAATTATTTGACAGTGTTCATTAATCTAAATTGGACAGCCGTCAGAGCTACTTTGACATTGTGAAACCTAAAGAATATGAATGAATTTATTTCTTTTGTGATTTAGACAACTTTCGGGTACTAAACTTCCTTTGTATATGAGATGAATCTGCTCATTGAGAAGTAAGAATCTAGGTTTACAACCATGCAAAGTTTACATATTAAGTTCATAAACCAGCATACTTTTTGTATATGTTGTAAGTAGGAGTTGTGTTAGTGAGAGGACACTTGTCTAGTTGATGTGTGTATTTCTGCATTTAATGTTGTCAGTGTAGCCTAATCCTGCCTGTCTTCTGCATGTTACAAACTCATGTCATGAGAGCAGCAGACAAAAACCAAGTAAACAACAAGCTGCTGGGCCATGCAAGCGACAGACAGGCTGCATCATACACGCATCTACAGTATGCATGGTAATACACACACACACACACACACACACACACACACACACACACACACACACACACACACACACACACACACACACACACACACACACACACACACACAAGACAACCGTGATGCTCTGGCTGTTACTGCTGGCTGGCGACGCTTGACGTTTGTTTTAGCTATGCACTCTGGGTTGTCAGAATTTCATCTTCTTGGGTTAGCAAGGGGAAAGAAATCTTGGAGGGAGGTGTGTGATGGTTGTTGTTGTGGAGGGACGAGTGGGCGAGACACATGACACAGACACACACACACACACAGACACACACACACCGCATAAAAGTATCTCTCCCGCTTGTTCAATCTTTCAGAATAAAGTGTTTCATACCATTAAGTCATAAGGCTCCCTGTCCTCTCCAGAGTGCTGAGTATTTCTGAAGTGTTCAACCATTTCTTGTGCGTGTTAAAGCAAGTAATGAACCCTACAAGGGCACACCAGCCCACCATGATAGATAAAGCTGTAATGGCGGTTGCTGTAGAAACCATATTAACTACCTGCAATCAAAGTATTGATCACCTCAGACTATGATCAGCATATACAATTAGTAAATGAGTATCCATAGGGGTTAAATCTAAAGGTGCTGTAGTTAGTTCATTTGGTCCGGAAATTATAATTGTTGCATTTTAGTTGTTGTTAGGTGCATGTTTACAATGGCTTTTTACAAACGCTCAACAGGGGTAAACATGAAGTTATACCGACTGACAGGTAACTTATTTATTGGACAGTTTTCACATCCTGTATCATCAGCGTTACATAAACCAACGTGGGCAAAATCAATTTGCAGTGACTGACCGCAAGTCTACTTCTTATGATTTTATTTATTTTCTCTCTAAAAGCCTCATGAAGAAATAACCAATTATTAGTTTTATTAGACTGCATGTTGTGACAAATAGGTAGAGACAGGGTGGGAAAGAGGCATCTTGCACAGCAATAAGAAGGTGAGGATTACTGCAGGTTCTTTTTAATGGACTTAATAAACTGCCAAAGTACACTTAGTAGGATACAAGCACAACAACTGCTTCTGACTGCCTGATAGATCAGAAAATCCCCACACTTGTGCTAATGCACATACATGGTTACCAAACAATTTACATATACGTTGCTTTTATCAGATTGCTCCCTAGTCCACATGGATTTAATAGTAGTTTGAAATTATACTAACATTCCATATCTGCAATAAAAAATGTGGCTTGGCGGGTTTTTTTAGTACGCATCAGGCAAGACACCACTTTACCGTGTCATGTTCTTTCTGCTTGTTCATTATTCACAGAACTAATGTTCACATTTCCACGTTTCTAATTATAGCAGTTTGTGTCCCTCACATGCAAAACTAAAACATAAATGAAATCAGGATATTGTGCTTCAATTCTGTCCGTGCACACTCTCCAGTCCTGACTTTCAGATTGATTGCAGTTTGTTTTTGTGCTCAACAGTTTTACATCGATGAGCTTCCATGAACAAATCTTAAACAACACAGGCGAGAGAGAGAGAGAGAGAGAGCAAAGTTAATCCATGAAGTGTAGTAATATTGCCGCCAGCATTGCTTTTCCAAGGTCAGTGTTGGTGTGTTGAAGCACATTGTAGGAACAGGCTAATTTAATGAGACTACAGTGAAATATGCTTCGAGCATGAACAGCCCTGCTGAGACTCACAAACAACAAACATCCTGTTTTGGTGTCAAGCTGTAAGACAACGTTATGTCAGCTGACATTTTGGAATGACATCCAATACTCGTATTTGGACATTCACAGTAGAAATATGGTTTTCATCATGGCCACCAGAGGATGAATCCTAAGGACATTAGTGATCCCCTGATCATCTTGCGCCACAATGAGAGGGAAATTTGTGGTTTTGAGTAAAATGTTTCGACAGCTATTAGATGGATTGCCATGACATTTGGGACAGACATTTATGTTCCCGTCAGGATGAATTGTGATAACTTTACCTTAACTTTTTTATCTAGCGCCATCATCAGCTCAAAATTTTGATTTTGGTTCTTTGGTTTTGTCACTAAATACCTTCCATTTAATTGCATTCCCATCAGTACTGCTGTACTGTACTTTGTGATTAGTACTAATCAACTAATGATAGCATGCTAACAAGCTAAACATGTTAAACACAGACTATATAAAAGAAGTGGACCTAGCCCCTGTGACGTCACCCATTTGTTTGCGGACTACCGTTTTAAAGCCTCAAGTTTGGCATTTTGCCCTCACCATCTTGTTTTTAGGAGCCAGAAGAGGGTGAAGCTGGGGAGGAGTGAGGGGTGGATCTGACTGAGAATCCGAGGACACTATGCCCGGCGCAGTGGTTGCGACTTGTCTATCACAAGATAGTCACGACCTAAAGCAGCCCCTGCTTTATCTTCTATTTTACTATAAATGGGACCAAATGAACATCATGCTGTATTGAAGAAGACTTGAAACTAGCGATTGAGGCCATAAACTCATTAGAAAATGTTTAGCGAGGTAATAAATCAAATGAGAAAAAGGATCATTTTCTTATACAATTTTATAGAAACTGATGTCTTTTTGCAACCAGTGGAGTCGCCCTCTGACAAATGGCCGTGGAGAGACTGTACCTTCTCACAAAAATGAGAAAATGTAACAGACATGTCGAGCTATCGGGAATAAATGAGAGAGTAGCAGGGTGGATTAATTGATGCAATGTGTTTGTGACGGGGACTTTCAGTCAACTGAATATCAATAAAAAATGTCTGTTGGTATTTGTTTATGTCATATTGTGTGTGTGTGTGTGTGTGTGTGTGTGTGTGTGTGTGAGAGAGAGAGAGAGAGAGATTGGAAAGGTTGATGTGAGAGGAAGGACAAAAAAGGTGCTAGGACATAACAGATGCTAACAATTACATGGTGATAACTAGGGTTTGACCAATATGGGGTTTTGAACAATGATTGCCAATATTTGCTAGTTATTATTACAGTAGGAAAAACAGAGGTGTTCCTTCTAATGTTAACAATGGCTCTGTTGTATTGAAACGGCCCGTGAAAGTAAAGGCCGTTTTATGGTTCTGCGCAGGCTCCACGCAGAGCTTTCGCCGTAGCCTACGTAAGTGACCTGACGTTTATACTTGTGCGCTGGTGTGTGTGTCAAGTCGGTGTGTGTGTGTGTGTGTGTGTGTGTGGGGAGTGGGTGATAGAGCGATGGAGAAGTGAGAGAGTGACGGCGATTAGCTTTGGAGTGAGTAGCGACTCTAGAGACATAGTGAGAGAAACAAAGTGTCTCCCCTGTGTTTTCTGACCAAGGTGGGAAATCTTTGGCAGGAAAAGTTAACCCTCTCCTTGATTTAATGTTGTTTATGGAGAAGGAGAATCAGGAAATGAGTCGGGGGAAATGCAACGCTACCAAGCCACGGCCGAGCGACGTGCGTCGCTGCCAAGGTTATAATCGTTAACAACAAAATAACGAAAACTAGGTGGGAAAAAACATTGTCTTTACAATTGTCTTTACATTAACTGAAATAAAAATAAAAATGAGGCATTACAAAAAACGATACCTAAACTAAAACTGTAATGTCTGTTTGCAAAACTAACTAAAATAAAATTATCGAGTAAATGTCCTTAGTTTTCGTCTTTGTCGATGTCTTTCACAGAGTAAATAACGTTATATCTTTCCGACCATGACATTTCCCGTAGACATGTATAGTTTCCGATTGGGAACCCAGAAATCCCGACATTCCCTGTCAAATTGAACATAACATAGTCAATGGCCCTCGCCTGGCATCATAGCGGTACCGAAAGTTGGAAGAAAGCGGGACCTATTTCATTATGATTGTGTCAGATAAAAGCAAGTGCCTTGCAGTGGAAGGTGGTAAAATATGTGGACAGGTTATTACAGGGAAAAATCCCACGAATTTGAAAGTACATTTGAGAAATGCACACAAGCCAGGAGGCTAACCTAGCTTACCTTAACAAGGTAAAGGAGAACGCAAAGCCCCTTTTCCCCGAAACAGAAGCTAACCCCGGTAACGTTACGGGCATGGATGTACGGCCATGGTTGTATGGATACAGGACCAGACAGCAGGACAGAGACAACAGCAGGACAGAGAACACTACAGGAAGGCTTTCACCAGGCTTTCACCAGATAAGCTGCTGGTTAGTAAATACACAGGAACACCAAAAGCGGGAGGAAGCGTGGGTTAATATGTGGATTGATACTGGGACGTCTACACAACTGTGTGACTCGATTGAGTTAAAAAAGTTCGCCACTTTACTCAAACCAAAGTTCAAAACACCTGTTCATGTATGTCTTCTTTAGTCTGTTGGCTATTTAGGTTTTTTTTCTGGAACACATCACACATTTTGCACTTACTGCAGCGTCTTTGTAGACTGTTTACATATTTATGACCATATTTAGGCTACATGGTGTTATTGTTGAATACATTGTGAATACATATTTCTAAAATGATATGATGTTTTTGTTGAGTTATTATTACACAATACTTTTTCTCTTTCTCGCTGACATCCTGTTCCGACTCCCCAACAGTAATTACTGATATTGTTCTGCATGCCAATCGGAGAAACTGAAGAATGTGTACTCTGAATCATATATAGTTTTTGACATGCTGAGTGATTTATTTGCGACCTCTCTTCCCTACTTACAAAAGAGGTTTGAGAAAGGAGGAGGAAACTGTGTTTCGATGAGATGTGGGTGGAGAATGAAACCCCTCTTAAAACCCGAGTTCAATTACACTCAGGAGACGGAGGATAAGAACAGGGAAAAGAGACTGGAAAACATATTTGAATGCTTTTGTTCTCAAACGTCTTTAACTCTAGAATAGAGTAGACCTCTGTTTTAGAAGATGCAAAACAGTTTTGTGTAGATTCTATAATCTTGTAGTGTTTTTGCGCTGCACTTGCCGAAGAACATTTTAAAATGATTTTGCCTGATTGAAAAAGGAGAGTAAAAGTATAGTTTTAAGTATCTTTGATTTGTATGTGTCTCCTTCAAACTTTTGCTAATTCTTGTGTGTTTTACTACTTTTTTGGCTGTGTGATGTCTGAATGTGACAGCTCCAGGCCAATATCATTAATTAGAGCCAGACTAATATATGACTCATACTAAACTTTCAGCCTCTGCAGCTGCTGTATTCTTTTTATTTCTGTCTTCTCTCAAACAAACAAGCAGATGCGCACACACACACACACACACACAGTTCCTCTTTCTCTCCATGTCTAATTAATGCTGCCAAATTACTAGTTGTGTCCATATCTTGGAGTGCAAAATGAGGGGTTTTCTTATTTGGAGCTGGTTGTTGAATATTCAAACAGTCTTAGTTTCAAAAGTGGGAGGAATACACGGTGCGTAAGTACTGTACCTTCAATACTAATGATGAGATATCTCATTATTTTGCATCACCGTTAAATGTACAAAGAACACATTTAAATTCACAATTTGGGACATTTGAACAGTCACATTTGGATGTGTGACTTTTACATTGAGTTGTTGTTGTTGTTGTTGTTGTACTTACTACTGTTAGTGCTGTGCAGACTTCTTAAGGTAAATAGTATTTTTCTTTCTCCCAGTTTTAGTTCATACTGATTTCCAATGTTTACAGTCACTACCAGCCATTTGTTGGGGACGTTTTAGACTATTGTGTTGTATTTTGTGGCCCTGGATCATTGTTCCCTTAGTGGTAAGGATCAATAAAGAGCAGAACCCAACTATATTGAAATCTCCATTTTTTTATGCAACTAGGTGTGGATAGGGTGAGGATTTTATCAATACACAGACTAATCAATACCTTTTATTGATGGAATGTGAGAAAGCAATTATTTGTTTTCTTATTTTTGGCACAAATGATTAAATTAAATGTATATACTTTGTTTCATTACAAATACACTTAAAGTATAATACTCATTGATAATCTAGATTTTCTTTGTCAACAAATCCATGAAAAGCATTCAATGACGTAAATCTGTAAACTAATACACAAATATTTCCTTTTTTCAACTGACATTCATTTCATAAAACAGCTGTGCATTGTAGTTTTAGTTTTTAATCTTTAAACGTCACTCAAACAGGAGAAAATAGTGCATTTGTTGGACTATTTTCAGCAGCCGATTAATCCACATTTGGTGCTCTAGTGAGTATTTGTGGCAGCAGGACGCTCTGTGTGGGATTGAGTCTGAATAAACTACAGTGTGTGTGTGTTCATGGTAATGAAGAAACATGTCACCCAGTGCAACAGTGTTGTTCATTGATGTGGTTTTAATAAGTTTTTGACAATATAGGGCATCGGCTACACAGACAATACTTTGGTATAGAGCTGGGCGATATGGAGAAAACCAAACATCACAATATTTTTGACAAAATATATTAATGTCGTCATTGAAGCGATATTGTAGGGTTGAGAATTGGTGCTTTCACAAAATATTTACACATTGAGAGTTTTGATAAATAATCATCAGTACCATGGATATGATGGCTAAGTGGACATGCAACAACAACAAAAAGCTAGAAAGTCTGGTAAGTTCAGAAAATGACATCCCTTTACTGTAATTTAGCCTTTAAAACTAGGAAATGACAACACTTATACTACACTATATTACACAATATCCCAAATATCTAATCATACAGTATATATCGATGCCGATATAATATTGACACTACTACTTTGGTCTTTTGGTTTTGGGTTTTGATGACAATAAGAAAAATGCAGAATAGCACTCTTATCCTTTAAATATACAAAGAGCTACGGCTTCTCTAACTGAAATATATAAAAAATAATACAAACAACACTCCAAAAAGCAAAGACATGTAAACAAAACAGTGTAAAACAAGGTTAGCAGGGAGACATGCCAGCATCTCTTTGGCATCTCTCTTGCATTATTAAAAATACATCAACAGTTTTTGTTTATTTTTATCTGACATGATATGAGTGTGCTTACTAATATGAGTTCTGGCAGGATCTCAGACACTGTACTTTGTTCTGATTTGTTGTTTAAAGCCTTCCTTTTTCATTGCTCATATTCAAGCCGTATGCTAACTTGTACTTGGTACTGTCACTGCTTCAGATATTTCCCACAATCCTCTCCACCTCCACCTGCATTAAGCTCAGCTCTGTTGTATGCATGCTGGAGGGTCTGCATTTCCTGGATAATTTCCTCTGCTCTCTGCACGCTGCTTTGTTGTATTGCTGCAGGGGAAAGCATCCCTGAGAGAAAAAACATGCTGCCAAGTCAAATCCTGTTGCCATTTGTTATATGGTGAGTGCTTCTGACTGAAGTGAGTTAAACTGCTGATCGGGGTAGACAAGGTCTCCAGAAAGCTTCAGCCATTTCATCTAAGTTACTGTACAGTAACATGTAGTTGTGAGGTTGTTTTGGTTAGGATTAATGCTTATTGCTGGGACTGAACCTGTTAGCTGAGACAAGCACTTTGAGTCAGCACACACTGTGGAGTTTGTGATTGTGATGGAGAGGCAGCATCCTGCAAATATCACCACACCACTGTGCATTTAACGCCTGCACATAATGAGTTGAATATACTGGTAAAGCAATTACACTTACATGGCTTTCTTAAGATCCCTCCTTTAACCAAAAACATGTCTTGAGAAAGTATAGTGAGACTTTCTTTTACAACAATTGCTGTTATACTTGCGCACTAGTGTATGTCTGAGATGGGGACTCGAGTCTGTGACTCGGACTTGAGTCACACTTACGTCGCACAAATAGTGACTTCAGACTTGACTTGCAACTCGACCCAAAAGACTTCAGACTTGCTTCGAGACTCGTCAACCTGTTTTCATGCAATTATTGCTTTTTTAAATCTAAATTTATTCATGTATTTCTATTTTCTGTTTTCTTTTATTGGCGCATATACGTTGAGGAAACTTATGACGAGCTGCATGTCCCCTGCTCTTTGCCGTAATGTGCGATCGTAATGCATGTGCTATGCCTATGTGTGCGCACTCATATCAAAAAATGCATTGACGATGGCGACACAAAGTCCTCCCGGAGTTGTGCCTTTTGTCATTAGTTTTGCTTTCAATAACTTCGTAAACAGTGGCAGTAAGCCAACAGCTACATGCAAGGTGTATGGCACCAAGATAAATGATGCCGGATCAACAACGTTGAATTTCATCAGGCATCTCCAAACGCACCCAGATAGGTCAGTTACTTGCTAATGTGAAAGAGACGTTACATTTAGCATATATCGTCACAGGTAACAAGCTAACCATCGCAAAGTGTTGTGCTAATGCTGGGAACAGGCAAATTGTATCTTTATAGTTGTATCCACATGATGTGATAGACTTGGGTTAATATTTCTTTTTTCAATACAGATGTTTCCGTCAAACTTTGAAAACTGAAAAATGTAATGCATGATGAGGTTGGGCTTTACAGCCAGTTAGTAACACAGACAATTCAGTATTATTTGGTACAGATACCAAAATGTTGAAAATACAGTTATGAAATTGAAACAGAGTCCTTAATTTGTGTTTCTTCAGATTGTATTGCAGTAGACCCCATAATGTTATCCTACAACTGATTTTGATACTGTACTGGATGGATGGTAGCTACAGGACATGCTTTGAATTAATAAGATTTAACAAAACAGTGTTAGGGACAGATCAGACTTGAGACTTGACTTGGACTCGTGGTAAAGACTTGAGACTTGAGCTCAAAGACTTGAGACTCGACTTGGACTTCCAAAAAATGACTTGTGAATGTCTCACTGTATATGCACACACACATTTTTAGAGCAGAAAACTACTGTGCTTGAGCTTGATGCAGTTTATAATTAAATGCTGTAACCTCACGGAAAATTCAAATTGCAGCTACAGGTAAAACGGAACAATGTGCTTCTTTTGTATAGGTGCAACATGGAGAGAAAAATAATGTTTCAGATTTATGGGCAATTTTTAGTTTTTCTTAAATTGGAAGCATCGGGTAGCTTTAACACTTCTGCTATTTTTAGAACTTTCAAACTTTCATTCAAAATGCTTTCACGTTAGAATTATTTGAAATGTTCTCCTTGGACATAGATTTCATTATTCATAGCTTTCATACGCCTCTCAAAAACTGACAAATCTTTTAAACTGACTTTAAACGTTGATCTGAAATGAAGACAGATTCAGCAACTGTATGGCCTATTTCTCGCTTAAAATGTTTTCAGAAACCCATTTCAGTGAACTATTTTCGTAAAATAAGAGAACGAATTTCGAACAAGCCGCCATTACCATCGGCTGGAGAAGCCAGACCCACGTGACGCGTTCGTCGTTTCCGGTTTTCTTTTTTTTTTTGCTCACGCGCAGAACGTACGCTCAAGACAGCGTCGCTTCGGTGTGTTCCAAGGCACTTGTTGGACCTCGGGGAGCCAACTGATCAGTCCGACTGCCTTTTCTGCCGATGGTCAGCCGTCAGGTTGTTGTGTCAGGGACTTAAGGGGGAGGGGGGTTGCAGTCACTGTGGTTGCCACATTTTGAGCCATTGCTGTGGAGTAAAGTTTGTCAGCCCTCGGGGGCCCCCTCACGGCCGTGACGGTAGTGGTGTATATCTAAAGTATCATTCCTAAAATGTGCATACCTCTAAGCTGGGGGTGTGCTGACAGATGCACTGTAGTCATTTCTCTGGTTAATATATTCTACATAAGCAGGTTCGGAGGTTCTTTTTTTTTTTTTTATTTTTTTTTTTTATGGATTAATTGAAATTACTTGATGAAACTGACACTCTGACAAGCATGTCCCCTTTATGCAGCAATTCGTGAGAAAGTATGCAGAATTATTTCTGTAGCTCTTCTTTCATTCTTCACACTTCTGTCACTTTTCGTGTGTAAGAAAGAACGAGTGCCACACAGTGAATGAACCTCCGATGAGCTACTGAAAGTGTACGTTACCACCATTTTTTTCGATTCATTGCGTCGAATCCCTCTCTATGTTGGTCGGCTTTTCACTCCGCCTTTGAGTGAGCCCATTCAGAACAAATATGAACACTTTTGCCTTAAGACGTGTTCAAATGACACTTTGTACGACCTAGTTAGTTTGAAGCATACTGATTTTAAAGCTTCTGAACCATTCACCTACAGTATTTTGTGTGGTCATGTCAGGACGTGTGGTGAAGATATGGTTGTGTTTGGGCGCTATCATTTATTTAAATGGCTAATATTATCTCATAATTTGGCACTCAGTCTAACGTCACTTTCAGAATGTAAAGCCCATGTGGTGCTTCAGATGGTCTAAGTGTTCATGTTTTCCACTCTCTCCGGCTCTTGAAATTTCTATTCTGGTCAGGTTTGGTTGAACTTTACGAAACCCTGCAGTGGATCATCATCCATCTTCTATTAATGTAGAAAGTCATTATGGCTGCATTAATATAGAAATGAGCCTGAGGCTTTAATGCTTTAATTTGTTTTTTGGGGCTGCCCAGCAATCATCATCTCATCCCCAGACTTAACAGCCTCGCTCCATTATCTGACCAATCTCCATGGAAGTATGAATGGCTACTCTTTTCTCACTTAGTGTGTGTGTCAGATGAAGATAGATCATGATGTGTGTGTGTGTGTGTGTGTGTGTGTGTGTGTGTGTGTGTGCGTGTGCGTGCGTGCGTGTGTTGGAGAGTTATTGTCTGTTTAGTCTCTGGGGTGGTCATTGTGATCAATGAAGATCTGCCCTCTTAGTTTAGCCCTTTTGATTGGCTTTCAACCAGAGCAGCAGCAACAGAGAGCCAAACGGTTTATTCTCCTCATTTATCTTTCACAGCATCTTGTTCTGCTTCCCACAATGTGGTGTGGCCAGGTGTGTGTGTGTGTGTGTGTGTTAGCAAAGGACAGTATTTATTTTTTACTTCGCTCCGAGATAGATAGGTCATAAGTCACTGTGACCTTTTCTTTGTTTTCATGAATGATTCAACTGGCTGACAAACTAATAAACTACCACCGTCTCAGTGAGTGAAGCAAACCACCAACAGTAGCAGCAGCAACGCAAGAGTCCACCAGAGTACCTCTTCAATACTTTTTTTTTCTTTTTTTTTTTTTCTTCAATTTAAGAGAAACGCTGAAGAGATCGATAGAAGGATGCAAAACATTTGTTTTCTATGTATGGCTACAATGTCGAGGGACTGGTTGTGAATCATACTGACTGCAGGTTTGATTGTTCAGCCTGTGTACGTCTGGTTGTCTGCAGGTCTTTAAAAAATCTCGTTGTGCACAGAGCTGGCATTTTAATTTATAAATTTAGTTTGAGGTCTACTAAATGATTTTTCTTGGTGTGCCTTTGTTAATGAATAATTTATAAGTTACTTGAAGCAGACCTGTATATTCTATGCTACAACATATCCTTTTATTGGGGCATCGTGGTGGCCGTATGGTGAAGATCCATATAATAGATCTGCAACATCCCCAGTTATTCCAGCCGGGACCTTCTGTTGTAGAGACCTCTTAGACCAATACAGACATCCATATTTGAAAGTTTTTTTTAAAGAATTAGGATTCCTACTGAGCGTATATTTTAGACACTTTCTCAAATTTACTTCAAACATATCATTGACATTTCTCTTGTAAAATCTCTTACTAACAGTATCGACCAACAAACACTGATACGATATATCAGCAATAAGCTAAGATCGTCTACTTTGTTCCCTGTCATTTAAGACTAGAGTTATTTTTTAGACTTAAAAGCAGAAAGTTCCTTTCCAACAGCGTCAGTGTCTGAACAATCCTATGCAATACAATAACCCTTCAACAAATACTTCAACAACTTTTAGTGATAGTTCAGTGGTATTTTAGCCAAGAGCATGTTTTTGATTTAACGCTGTGGTTTTCCAGAAGGAGATTAAAGCCATTCAGTACAATAAGTAACATGCAACACTTCAAAGCTTAACTAATCCAAAGCAAACTTGTAGTAACTCCAATTTTAATTCTTATCAAAATATTAGGTTATCTGTCATTTTTTGTGTAAGTAAATTGTGCAGTACGATACACTTCTGAAGGTTACTGAAACCTTCATTGTGCTTTTATACCCATCACGTGCACAAATGACCTGAATTTTGGCACTATTTTTAATAATCGAGTGACATTCAGATATGACCTTATAAAGGGAGTGAGAGGTGTTTCATTGTCCGTCATTTTCCCTTGACACGACCGCTGCCGCAGGGCTACACAGATCCCTCTCTTCTCTTTCCCCTCTGTTCAAGATCTGTGTGTGTGTGTGTGTGTGTGTGTGTGTGTGTGTGTGTGTGTGTGTGTGTGTGCGTGTTTTCTGCTCCTCTGGTCTCCAGAGTGGTGACATTCGAAGGCGAGCCGTGCCATGCCAAGCTAACACCCGGACACTGTCCTGACATTTCCCTCCTGCTGGCTCCCTCTCGCTTGCCCGCTTAGCCTCTCTGTGTGTTTGTCATGAAATTGTGTGTGTGTTTGTGAGATTTCTAACCCACTGTCAGTCTTCCACATTCAAAGAAAAGGGCTCAGCAGTGCACTAATGGCGTTGGGTCTGGAAAGGAAGTGCATAAAGTAATTTGCTGCTGTGGGAATGTGTGTATTTATATAAATGTGTGTGAGAATGTGCACTATAGCAGCACCCTTTACAATTTGCAAACTAATTGATATTTAAAAAAAGCTGCAGAATGAACATTGAGGTAGAAATATTAATGATCAACAGGTAAATGATTAAATGAACATTTCAAATATTGACATATATTGTACATACATTTTTATAAGACAAACATTCTTATGAAGACCTACAAGTCATGTGTATTCAGGGTTTAAGTCAAAAGCTTAGATTGTATGTTATTCTGTGGATGTCTGTTCTCCGTTTTGTTTTTAAACATGAGTGGTGAAGACATAAGTAATACAACTTTATTCATAAAGCATGTTTCTTGTAAAAAGATGCATTATAGTGTGCTTCAGAAAAGATGAAAGATACTCAGAAGAACACAGACACAACAAAGATGAACATTAAAGGTAAAGCAGAAAGGATTTTAATAAATAAGAGAGATATACATTTACATATTAATTTACAATGCTGTTGAAACAATGTTAATATTCAGACTTCTGAAAAATAAAGCCAGGTTTTAACTTTGACATAAGCATCCATTATACATCCATTTATCCATCACTCTGGTTAAAGGTAAAGCACCCTGATGTGAACTGATTTGTGATTAAAATGCTACACACAATCCAGTATTGGCTCAACACTTGTTCTGACACACTCCAGCAGTCCTAAATGTTCTGTCAGGAAACAAAGTTAGCCGTCCACACAGTCGGAGCAGCCATGGGGATTGACTTTAGGCACTGAGGAGTGTGAGCAGTCCTGACTGACTGTCTCGCAGAGATATTTTGTCTCAGGACCTGACTTGGAGGTCCAGTACTCCGTGGACCGTTGCAGAACTCTGTGTGCCACGGGGAGAGCATGTGGTAGATGGAAGGAAGAAGCTTAGATACACTGCACTGGCAGCCAAGGTTGGAGAGTCTCCGTAAGCCCTGAACAGATTCGGGGGCTGTGGATTCCCAGGCACATTCGGAAGTAGTTTACTCATGGAGGTTAGGATTTGAGTACAGGGATTACAGCAGGACCTGAGATCAGCCAGAGGCTCTGACTGAACACTGGTAGAACAGCAAGGAGCTTTGAACATTCAGATCCAAGATAGGAGTCTGTGTTGCAAAGGGGATGTACAATTAAAAAAAAACGGTATTGAGTAAAAGTGTTGTGCAGGGCAACTTTGTTCATTTACTTTAAAGGGACCGTCCACCAATTTTACACATCAAATTGATTGTTTGGTCTAGTTGATAGACATCCTCAAATGTCTTGTTTTGTCCACAACTCAAATATATTACGTTTACTGTCCTAGAGGAGTGAAGAAACTAGAAAATGTTCACATTTAAGAAGTTGGGATCAAAGAATTCAACAGATTAAACGATTAACAAAATAGTTGGCGATTATTAATAGCTCGATTAACTAACTAAAGGATAAATCTTTGCAACTCTAAAGTAGTTGCCATATTTTAAAAACAAGTCTTCCCCACATATCCGCTCAGTGTCAGTTGATGGTCAGCCTGCTCACATTGTGCCTCGCTCGCTCTGCAACAAATCACTCTCCTTCAAGAGTTCATAGGATTAAATTATTTAAACCTTTCGAGTGTTATGCAGCGTTGTATGTTGCAGTAGGGGCAACTCCAAGAGACTGGTGTAGAGAAGGAGAGTGCTCAACTTTCACCAGGCGTGCAGAGACTCAATATCAACCTTCAAAGAATGTCAAAGGGCTCGGATACTTTTATCTCACTCTGACAAACTAATGAGCAGGCTGCTGACTTTGCGCTGTTTTTTGGCAGCTGAATTGATGTTCATCTTTCTCAGCTCCTGTTGTACTTTTTTAGTTAAGTTTAGTGAGTTTGTTGTTTGCTTATATAGTCTTGAGTGCGTAGTTTCAAACTTTCAAGGTTGTGAAAGTAACAGTGTGTTGGATAAACGTAACACTTTATCTGGGAGACATCATGTCATTTCAGAGCGTCGTCTTTTAAATAAAATGTTCCAGTCGTGAGCTTTATACAATGTACAGAGCCTCCTCTTAGCTCAAACCCTAAAGGTCAGCTCATTGTTGCTAATTGTGGTATTAATTAAGTGGAAATCTCTCCATTAGAGGAGTGTTTTAATAGCAGTGTAGCTAAATGTCAGTCTAATCAGTGCTGAGATTTAAGGGGGGTTTAGACCACATTAATACCACACAATCTCAGACATAGGCCAGACATTATTAACCGTCACTTTAACATTATTCTTGGATTAGTAATGTATGTCTAATTAAATTCATGAAGGGACTCACCGTTGTTCCAATGATTATGATTACCAGCAGTCTTTTTTCAGAAATATTTTCTTTAAAATGTTTCACATTTGTCTGAAAGAGTCTTATTAGGTCCTCTTTTAACTTCTCCTATTCTTATTATTTCGTTGCGCGTTGCTTAAAGCAATGTTACTAGATTTTTGTGTCTTCTTGGCAGCAGTGAAAGAAGCTGTTAACAAAACACTGACATATTATCACGGCAAATGTGCAAACAACTTTCTATATTAAACACAGAGAAAAGCATTCATCTGGAGTTTTTGTCCACCTGATAAATGCAGGTCCAATATTCCAATAGTTTAGCTCTATTTCAGTCTCTACTACATTCCTGTGGGAAATATCTGGATCTTTAGCTGCTAAAGTCTCACTAAAGCTGCTAAATGTTCACTAGCTAATTGCTAACTTTGTCTGCCTATTGTAGCATGATGAGAGTGAACCCAAACAGTAACGTTGCAGACCGTAAAAACCAAAAGTATTGAGCTGAAAGATGCTAAAACACTCCATGGAGCTAAGGGGAACTGCAGAGTCATTGTGATAATAATTACACTTAGTCATCTCATCCATTGTTACTATAAAAATGTTGATTAGTGCAGCTTTAAATTGTGTATTTTGTTTCATTACAGCCCGTCCTCACCCAGAAAACGGCCTTATGCACAATACCAAGACCCTGAAACTGAAGCAGCTAAATGGAATTCAGCCATCCTTGATTTTAGTATTTATTATGCAACAAGGACACAGAGTAGTAGGCTGGGGAATTAATCATTTTGTTGTTTTTAATCACCTCTAGTTGACAAAATAGCCATTCTACAAACGAAAATCAATGCAGACAGGCTTGACTGTGCACATATAAGAGCCAAAGACAAGGGGAAAAAAAAGCTGAGAACGGCTCCAATGTCACACCGTGGTCATTATATTCTCATCTTCCTCCATCCATCATTTCCCCACCACTCCTCTGCCATTGTCTCTGAGTTTATTCACGTCAGTACTGTCGTGAAGTCAGCGCCCGGCTAATGATGCTTCTCCTCTTGCTGACCTTTCTCACTGCAGAATGAACTGACGTATGAGAAGAGCTGCGCTGACATGTTGGCCTCTGCAGTGCTTTTCTATAGCGCTTGGTATTCACAAACACACACATGCACAAATATGTCTGTTTATCAGCTGCAGTCCACACTTTCCATGACAACTTCCTTCCTTAAGGGAAATGCAGGTGGCAAGAGCAAGACGTGTGCTTATGTAGATAAAAAGCCATGGGCACGCACGCACTCACTCACTCACTCACTCACTCACTCACTCACTCACTCACTCACTCACTCACTCATACTCTCTCTCTCTCTCTCTCTCTCTCTCTCTCTCTCTCTCTGTCTCTCTCTCTCTCTGTCTCTCTCTCTCTCTCTCTGTCTCTCTGTCTCTCTCTCTGTCTTTCTCTCTCTGTCTCTCTCTCTGTCTCTCTCTCTCTCTGTCTCTCTCTCTGTCTCTCTCTCTCTCTCTCTCTCTCAGTCTCTCTGTATAGCTCGGAGAGGTCAGAGAGTTGACAGCAGCAGGATGACCCGGTGCTTCAGAGAGGATGTCAGAGGTTTTGGGTTCAGTCTCTGTATGATCACATCTGCTGACTTAATGTAGAAAAAAAATTGCACAGACTTATTGCCCAATACAACAAACCTGTATGGGGTTGATAGTGTTGGTGATCAATGCAGCAATGTGGTCTTTTGGGAGCTTAAACTAGCACGTCAAGCTGTCGAGATAAAGGCTTCTCAAAGAGAAAATGCCTGATGATGTTTCCCCACCGTTTGCCAAAAACTTAACTAACAAGGGATCGAAACGGAAGTTATTTAGTCATTTGTTTTATTAAATGCGTGAAAAATTCAGAAAAATACTTGCTAATATATAATATTATCATTTTTCCTCACTTCCTTCACTATTTGTTACCTGATGCATGTTTGAGCTGGCAATGACTCAAGAGAAGCTCTTGGGTACTGTAAACTGCAATGATCAGTGCCCCCTTGGAGCAGGAAGAAAAATGTGTGCAACGAATGTTTTTGAAAACAAATATACCAATTCAGGTATTTTTCAGATATCCAGGTTTAGCAGTAAAAATCAGTCACAGCTGATCCTTAACCTTTTAGTGCATTTGCTATAAAGAAACTTAAAAAAAAGTCCTGATACTTTTCATAGATGAGCTGCAATGTGTTTCTATTCTCTATATTTAGACATAAATTTGCCAAACCAGCCAAGTTTTTTGTCAAAACACAAAAATAGTAGTAGTAGACTGGTTGGAAGTAGATCAGATTCCTCCTGAGTGGAAAATACCCGGAAGGAAGGGAGAGAGGGAATCCTACAGGGAGTCGACGTCTCCCATTGGATGGAGCATCGTGTGCCAAGACGCTGGGACCAGACTGTGCACCAACAAGGAAGTGCCAAGTCTAAACCATGGTTGCCTCCCACCTTAGTATTAGCTAATCATAATATCTTGCACATTTCTATATAATCTCATGTAACTAGTATTCAGTATTCTTTTTGGAGTGTGAAGAGACAGAGTAACAGCGGCCGGCTGACTGTGGACTCACAAACCAAAAGGATCCTTGTACAAGTTTTTTTATTATTATTCCAGCTTTAATACACCACCTTAAAACGAGAGAAGTAGTTTGTTGTCTGTCCTGACTGACCAATTGGACCGCGTCAAGAACTGGAAGGTGTAGTGGGTGTTCCCCCCCCCCCCCCCCCCCCAAGAGGCAACAATGAGCTCATTTCACTCTTGAAAACAGCGTGGACAAGCCACACACAGATGAGATCTATGCTTTAAACGAATGGTTTCCAAACAGTATGCTACGATTTTTACAGAGCAAGAAGTGTCACGGCATAACCAACTCTGGCAACTTTCGTTTTGTCTGTTTTCACAACACATCAAACGGAACATGAAGGGTCATTCACTTCAATCTATTGTTTGAGAGCAGCATTAAGAGGTTAAACTGCTTCCCACTGAGAAACTGGGCATTACCTCTCTTGTGCTTGTATGGAAGGAAACGGAAAGTTTTCTTTTCTGTGTGCTACTGCTCTGAGAACACAGCTTAACCTATTCCCTCACTCTACTTAAAACTACTGAAAACATGAAGCTGGAACAGGAGAGGAAGTAACAATACTACACACAGTCCAGATAATGAGTGGGTCAGAGGTCAGTCAGACAACAATCCACTGTTACAGGGCATTGAAGAGAAATGTTTGATACCTCAAACTGTGCAGGCTTCATAGTGGAGACCTGGGCTGCCAGTTTGGGTGTGGCCTGGCCTGGCCAGGCTGCGACTAGAGAGAGAGATGTTACTTAAAATCTACCAAACTATCATAATCATTTCAAGATTTACACAGAGCAATGTGTTGGTTTCACAAGAGCCAACATTTGTGGAGAAACAAAACACACCATGCAGCTCATTTCTGGATGGAGAAGAAAAACATGTGTCAACACAGGTTTAAACTTAAAGGAAAAAAAAGAGAGACTGAAAATGACTGAGAGATAGAGAGGTAACAATCTATTATAATGGCCACCAACACATCATCATATTTCAGTCAGAGGCGCTTGATTTAAGTGCTACATACATTCCAGACTGAAGGGTGTGACTGTTTGACAGCAGAGAGCAAAGGCTGAGTATTGTTGTTGTCTGCGGTCGCCTCAGCAACAACAATGACAAAAACTATAGGATTCACAACATGCTCTTCAGCTGACGTTGCACAGTGTAAAATTATCACTGATACAATTCCCATCAGTCTTTAAAGAGTCAACGAGGTTAGCCTTTAAATTGGGCCAACCAAATACAGCCATTTCTCAAACTCACACGGCAGTGATATCTGTGCTGCACTGCACTTCCTCACACTAACTAATGTATGTGTTGCTGTGATCTCAGACTTCCTCTTGATAAGATTTGAGTTTTTTTTAGCTGATGCTATTTTCTGTTCAGTCACAAAAAATATGCTAAAGATCCAATTCATCTGGTAATTGGCCTGGTCATCAAACTGCTGCCACAAACAATATTTTTACTCAGGAAAGATAAATATAAAGTTTATCAGGAAAGATATTATTAAGTCTATTTTTAAATGATAGTAAAATAAGCATACAACCTTAGTTACTTTACCTATTGGGAGTGTCCTATTTGGTCTATTACCTTTTCCCTCTTTTTAAAGAGTTATTGCCCCATGCCCTGCTATGCCCGGTTACGCCCCTACGACTATGCCATGAACTACTACAACTACTATTTCTAGTCATTGTTCCATTATCTTTATTGTGACTATTATTGCCACTGTTCATCTAACCCCCAACCGGCACCATCAGACACCGCCTACCACGAGTCTGGGTCTGCCGAGGTTCTTGCTTGGTTGTGCTCACATATGATACTAGCCTGCTTAGCCGCCCGGATTAGCGCCCAGACTGAAAGGTAAGGGTTTGAGGCCTAAATCTTTAACTCCAGTCTGGCAGTCTAACGTTAGCTTCTGTGGTTTTTTGAATGCACAAGTAAAACCAAGCTCTGTTATAATCCTAGATGTAGCGAGAGTAATCCAGTTGTCCCAGGGTTGGTTATGCTGTAGTCTACATCCTTGACATTCCACTTCCGGGATTGCTTTGGTGCCGCAGGAAATTCCGCCAGATGCATGTATTTTCGCCAGTCAGTTTCCTTCCGCTTTCTTTGTGTTGGAATTTTAAACTCCGGTGGATTTATGAGGACTATGGTTGACTGCTAAACCAGACAGCTAGCTAGTCTATCTGTCCAATCTGAGTTTTCTCTCGCACAAATATTTTACAGCGACTCCGTGCGGAGCTTAGCACCACCCAAGACGATTGTGATTTGATTACAGAAATGCCAATAAACCAGAGCACGTTTTTCTCCCATCCCGGAATGCTGTGTGGGCTAGCCAGACCCTCCTGCGCTCCGCAGAGTGTGGATGGTCTGGCAAAGTGAGACTAGTTATGACAGAAGGCTTCAAGCATGAGGACTAACTGACTGATCTGTCAAATCAAGTGTGTTTAACTCTCTCAGTGCACAGCCGCTTCCCTGAGCTTCTTTATGGAAAGCATCCATGACTATCTCCCATGCAGTAGATGAGGCAGTCGCGAACAAGGCAATGTCTAATTTTAAACCATAATTTAGGGGCGAAAGATCAGAAAATGTTAATTTAAAACAACCAACCTTGTTTGTCTTTAAGGCATGGAAACGTATTGCCAGCATGATATATCTCAGTGTTTTGAGACCCTGTAACATCACATAAATGCTTTTTAGAGTTGTTCCAAATAGAACATCTACTTGTGATGCATGACGTTTCTCGGCTTTGTTTAATTAATGAAGATAGTCAAACAGTAATTTAATTTGGATCTGCTCAGTATTTTGCTCAATCTCTCAGCTGTAAACTGTTGTTGCGCTCTATTAACAAAATGGCTCTTCTGGCTCCGACTGTCGGAGAGAGGAAAGTGTGGAAAGAATCACAAAACTTTAAACAGAGTTTGGGTCCAACAGTAGTCATGTTTCCATCTAATTGTCAATCGAATTTTAAGCAAACTTTTAATGTGTCGCAAAAAAGAAAATGTGAATTAGAAGCGTATCCTTTAGCTGTTTTAGAGCGAATAAACTAGACTACGCAAAGTGTAGTTTGGTTACAAGTTGACGTTCCACATGGTTGTAGAACGCAAACCAGCTTGCTAAATCAAAGAGAGAAAGTTCTTTGGCTAAATGGAGAGAAGTAGCATTGTACAAGTTGGCCACCTGTGTAGAATACAGGGTTGTGGCAGAGACATTTGGTGTCAGTAAGACACCTGTGTATACGAGATGTGCAGGGCCATACGATTCAAGCTGTTGAACCAATTCGTCAATTTACCCAACGTGTCTGAGGAACAGGAAATAGCACACCGCAACTCCACTATGCACCTTGTGCCACAAGTGTCCGGCACACTGGATGGGACCCATTTCCCCATCCGATGGATACCGGGACTATAGTCATGTGAGTCATGTTCACTATGTCACAACTTATTATGCAAAGCTGTTTCCATCTCTCATTTTGCGCATTAACTCTTTTTCGAAAAAGGCAAAAACCTACTCAAGCGAGCGTAAAAACCCTTTTGCGAATTTGAGGTTTTTTTATTTTTTTATTTTGCCGTTTCATCAACATTTTCTAATGCGATACTTCAAAATACGTTGATGGAAACATGACTACCGTGTCTCTCTGTCTTTGAAATCTTTTTTTTATTGTTAGTCACCAACAATCAATGAAATCACTCTATCACATACTCTAAAACTGCAGTATATGAGGATCCCACTTAATGCACCTTAGTTTGTGAGTGTGTGACGTGGAGCTGCTGCTCTGTGTGTCGTCGTACCTCTTCACTTTTTCATTTCCCCCCTCCACTGGGCTGAGACATGGAGGCTGGCAGGTCACCATGGGAATGTCAGGGATGATCGCAACTTTGTCCCCAGACATGACAACGAATCAAAGCCCTGCAGCTGCTGTAAAATGTGTTCACCCACTTGATGTTTTGCAGGTTTTCTTGTGCTACAAAATAGTTGAATGAATTGTATTCATGTAGGAGGATCTTGGGTGCAATATTTGTCTATTTGGTTGGCTTTACTTCCCTCGAAGAAATGTTTTATCCTGGGTCCACTTAATACATCTTAATGGGATTTTTACGCAATATGTTTTTTTTCTTCAGTGTGCTGCAGTTCAGTACCTGTGTCACTAATGGATGCCATTGCAATTTGACTTCCTGTGGTGAAATATAAAGTATCCCCTTGTCTTTATGTGAATTATGACACAGTCTGAGTGTGAGCACGCTGACTTACACCAGATTTTTGTTATAACGTGAGTGGAAAAGGCTTAGCTAAAACTTCAACCGTCTGCATGAAAGGACTTGTTTGTTATTGGTCTATAATTGATCACTGCCTTATTCTCATAAAGCCACACCTTATTCCACGTTGACTGGGTCTCTTCAGCTTAACCTTACCATCTATTTTCAACAGCTATTAAGGAACAAATGCCACGGAGTATTTCACAAAACCCCAAAAAGATTAGAGGTGATGAAGGTGATGCTTTGTCCAATAAATCAATAAACAGAGTGACCAGAAACATAGAAAAACTTGTACAATGTAATGCAGCCAGATAAAATAGTCCTGTAAAAATATTACCACAGGCAAAAACATGATATAATGTGAGTTGTTTAGTAATAGTTTTTGACACTGTATTAGAGAGGTTTAAATGGACATTTGGACATTTGGCTCGTTGAGCCAGTAATAGAGCAGTGAAAACACTGAGCTCTCTGCAGCTCCCTGACTAAACGTTCCTGGTCGTTGGCCCTTAAATGGCAGCTTAGCCGTAAAGAGGTTTAACTGAGATTAGTTATAATACATGTGACTGTAGGGTGATGGCAACTAAAAGGTGAAGTTAGAGTAGAATTGTGATCTGTTTCTATGGTGTATAATATTTTAAAAAGCTCACTAACATTTAATGGATCAATGTCAAGATTTCAAACAGAGAGACAGCTGATTGTTTTTACGCATTTCCCAGTCTCATTTCCTCCCATGCTCAGTTCACACTCAACTCAAAGTTACATGACTTTCAATAACGGCATGAATTAAACTTGATGTTATTCAATATAGGTTATTGATATTTGTACATAACTTGATCCAAATGAGTTTTATGACGTCACCTTGCTGGAATTATACATTTCCATCAGCCCCCCCTCACAGAGTTTGCAGACTTGTCTGCTGAGACGTCGGTTGAGAGGAGCAGCATAATTTAGTCCTTTTTAAATAAATCACATTTTCCAATACCCTGGTATATCATATTGGTACACTGTCCAGCGTAATGAGGCATGGCGTCTGTAGGGATGTAACGTTATGAAAATTTAACCTCACAGTTGTAGTGACCAAAATTATCACGGATTTCAGTATTAACGCGGTATTTTTAAAAGTGCGTTCAATATGTTCAGAAAGCACTGATAGGCCTACAGAAGCTGAAATAGTTTCAAAAAGTGTAACTGTTTATTATATTACAAAAATATATGCAATAGGCTTGTAAAAACTATTGAAAACTGGCTGCTGAAACACCGGCCCGCTGTAGGGGGTCCGGTAAGAACTTGAACCAGAGATGTCTGACTTTGCAACCCGTTCTCATTCCGAACTCGTAAAATAAGGACGTTTGGACAGTGGCCGTCGGCGTCTGATGCGACGTAAAAGGCGTCCTTCAGCGTATTTATGTAACGTACCGGGGAGAGAAGCAGTTAGATAGGATTTAGTGAGTAGTATGTAAGGGCGAATTTCCGCACTGGGAGGGTGGTTGGGGTGGGTCAAACACAGGACTTTCACCCAGGAGAGTAGGGTTCGCGTCCCGCTTGTCACGCTTGTTATAGTCGCTTTTTTCTTTTCTCCCGCGTGTCACAGAACCGTACGCCCACCCACGACTCTTTCCTAAACCCAACCATCCTGTTCTTCCCGCGTGTCACGGAACCGTAAGCCCACCCACAACCTTTTCCTTAACTTAACTACATCAAAAGGGACGGCAATAGTCCCGACCAAGCGCCTTTACTTATAGCGCTAAAGGAGACCTTTAGCGTCAATAAGAACGACAAAGGCACCTGACCAAACGTCCCTATTTTACGAGATGGGTGTGAGAATGTGTTGGACTTTGAGATCCAGGAAGATTTATTTACAACTCCAATATGAAGTTAACTATGAAGTTGTATTTGACGTTACATGTGAAGTTGGATGTGGTTCTGAAATATAAACAAATAATGCACATTAATAAGCATCTGACTTACTATGAACATTATTTATCAAAACTAAATGTTATAGCCACCAGCATATAACAAGAAACAATAGTAAGAATTACATTAATTTCTCTGTAATAATTGAGAATAAGCCACATATATTACAGCACACATATCCATAACGTAGCAAACAGTGTAATACACCTTTAATAGCTAAGCACGTGGCTCCACAGCGCTAGGCTGTTTACTGGCGATTGCACCTTGCTAGCAAACACAACCTGAATATCAACACGTAGGTAAAGTAATATTAAACAATCTGCACATATATCACTTATGCAATAAGAAACACAGCAACAGCAATATTATCAAGGCGATAATATCTCTCTCTCTCTCTCTCTCTCTCTCTCTCTCTCTCCAAATAAATGTCACGTCGTAACACGGGCTAAACTTAATCCACATCGTAGCAGAACACTTAATAAAATATGAATAAACGTAGCTTAAACGTTTACACAGATAACGAGGCAGTAAAACCCATGACAGTTTAGCAAGCTACACAATAGTTTTAACTTACGTTCTGGGCTACACACATCACTTCAACAAGTCTGAAAACGGGAAAGGAACGATAAAGAAAAAAGTCTGTTTACAGCTGCTGTTCTGTCCCCTTCTCCTGTCTGAGCGCGAGTGATTGGCAGGAGATCAAAGCGATGACTCTCGTCACTGATTGGTCAATCATCTTAGGAGAGAGAGAGAGCAAGTGTTACTACGGCCTTTTTTACAAGGCTGATAAATGTCCTGAGCGCTGTCATCTCCTCCTCACGCCATGATTCCAACTCACCGTTGGAATCACACCGTTGGTGTTGAAAGTCAAGTGAATGAGAATTATAATTCTCAGCATCTCTCCGCCGTCTCTCTCAGACTGTCTGACAGGCAGCAGGGTTTGGGCAGAGGGACTCAGGGAAAGGATTTCAAACAAGAACGGGCCACACTTTAAATTAAAGAAAGGCCCAGCAAAGCCCTGAGATGGACAGAACAAAACAAAGAGGAGGTCGAGGGTTTCTACCATCACCTGCTGCAGTTTTGGAATCAATAAATAAGTTTGTCCTCTTTAAAAAGGAGCGGTGAAATGAAATGCAAACTTCTGATTGCATCTTTATTAGAGATGCCAATGACCTTCTCTACATGCTTATCAATACACCTTGTATAACAGTTTGTCATTGAGCTCCAAATCCCCAAAGTCATCTGATTCACATGCACACAATGAACAATACACTTTATTGTGGAAGAGTTTGACCATAGCCAATGGAAATGCTAATACAAAATTCCCTCAAGCTCTGAGCTGTTCCTATGCAGCAGCGTGTGCATACACAATGAACAAAATATGACATCTCTGGCTGCTAAAATTGGGAAGCTGCAAAGAATCTGCAAACAAAAGCATTACAGAGGCTGGAAACAAGAAGCTACAGTAGCCAAGAGAAACAAACTGGGAACGGAAGATAAAAAAAATGTAGATAAGAACCTGATAACGGAAAGAGCAGCAAACTTCCTGCAGCAAATGTAAGAGCTAAAGATTAAAATCGGAGGGAAAAAAAGGATGAATGTATAATCAAGGAATCAGTGACACTTATGAATGAGTTCAGAATAAACATCTGCGAGATAAAAGCCAATAAAGATAACCGCGCACAGTTGATAAAAGAAGAAGGCTCTAAGCAGTGCAAGGTGTGTCCTCGCCGCTGACTAATCAGCCTAATTACCACCAATTATCTGCTTCAAATTGCTTGCTGTCAGTTTGAAACGTCCATAATCAAGATCAACAGCACAACAGATCATTATACTGTAAAGGTTGCCATTATAGTCATCATCTCTAAACTGTATCCCCTTCTGAGGTCAAGTCAGCTCCCGTGACGATAATGAGGTTTTCGACGCTAATTGAAATAAACAGCCCAATTATGTCAAAGTGAACGAGTCTGTTGGTTCTGTGCAGTAAATGTTTGGGTCACACTGAACAGTGACTGATGGTCAAACAAGTGCTCTGTGAAGAAGGACAGAGAGGATTTTGGACTCTTTTTATAATTTGATAAACATACAACAGCGTTTGCTCACTTTTAGCTTTTTAACGGCAAGTCATATCCAACTATAAATTTAACTTTTTAAATGCAAGCAGTACAATTTCTTGATTTTTTTTATTTTTATTTTTTTTTTGGGATGTATTTGTCCTACCGCTCCAGGAATGAGTTTGTTTCCTTCATTTATTAATACATTTATGTACAGTATAATACAGTAAGCAGTTGTGGCTGACGATGTAAATGTGCTGCAATGCTGCTCTTGTACGGATATCTGAATGAATGATAATTTGATCTTTTTTTCAAACCATTTTGGAGCCACTGATAGTAAATGGGCTAAAAGGGGCAATGGCACTAGTATAGTCTGAGTTAGTCTGTTAACAAATGCCTAGGGATACACGGATTGCAAATTTCTCAGCCGATACCAATACCAATGTGTAGAATTTCCGGTTACACTGTTCTTGAAGTTATCTACATAAGAGTGACATGACACTGTCATGAACGTGTCATAAACATTATAAACAAGTCATAAACGTTTATGACATAACACTTCTTTTAGTAAGTGTCATTCGGTTTTTGTCATGACAAGTTATGGTTAGGGTTCATGTGTCATGACAGTTTTTCTCAGAATTATTTTCAGTGGTGCAATTGAATGCACCATTAGTTTAACGTGTGTACCAGCAGGCACCATAGAGTCCAGTTAGAGCCCACCATGGAGCCCACATGCTCTACCTTTCGTTGTTTGTTTACACAACTCACGAAAAAGCCAACGTTACTCTGTTTCTTTAGCCGGGAAGTTCTGCTGTCCGCTGTGAATTCTTTTACCTTCTCGGATGCTGTGGTTAACATGGGCTGAATCGTCCTGTCTGTCTGTGCTCTCTTGGCCTCCAGGTCATCTCTCTCTGTGTTTTAACAGCTGTCATGTAATCATTGTACACTTCGCTGTGTCTGCTTTTCAAACGGCGGGTGAGATACGCTGTATTAAAACTCTTGACTGCCGCACCACCTCTTGAAATGTCACAGGAACATTTTTTGCAAACTGCATATCACTGATAGTTCTCCTAAACCGCCGACATTTTGTTTGAAAACTCCAAAAGGATTTCAATACTCAGTATCACCAGCTAAGAGAGTTCCTCTCCTCTACTGCAGCACCAACTTCACTGAAAGCACTTTAACATGCCCACTCATCTATAACACAATGATGTCGTCTTGATCTCTTGGATCCCAGCCTGTCAATTTCTGAGAGATGTTTTATGGAAATATTAAAGTCCAACATCAAGCTGCTCATGCCTTAGGAACGTCCCTGAGGACACGTACGCACTGAATATCAACAGTCACCAGTCTTATTTTGACTCAGCTCTGAAGGTCTCTCACAAAACATGAATAGATGCAGTTTACAGCTGAATTAAGAGCATATTCATATTTTTGTTTTCTTTGATCTTACCAAAAAGAATGCTTTTCTGCCTTTTAGTTCCAGTTAATTTAGAGATCACGTTGTCTAATTAAAAACAAAGCAAGATATGTAAATAGTTAGCTATGTACTGAGAGGTAAATCGTTCTTTCTGCAGTTTTGTTGGAACTGTGTTTACGGTTTGATAACATTTTATATAATCTGATTCAAAACCCTTCTGAATCCCTTCAAATCCATTTGGATAAATATCATATGTAACTTGAGTTAAAACTAAGATTTTATTGACACTGTTATACGATTTTTTGTAATCCCACAGTTTAAAATGCCCCAGTAGTCCCTGCTTCAAATAACTTTTTTCTTTCCCTAACATAGAGACAAAACTTGGCTTTCTTTGTCTCTCTTTTCTTGAAAAGGTTAGCTGTCCCCCCAGTCTGTTAGCTGGTGCGCTGCCAGGCTGTTCATGTGTCATTTAAAAAAAAAAAAAAAGGGGGGGGTCAGATGTCCCCTCACTCCACAGAAGTTTGTACAGTTTAGTGAACTGCGGCTTTTTCGAGCTAGAAGTGCCATCCATCTAGCAGCTGTGAACATCCATTTCTCTCAGCAAAGTCGAGTTCTCTCAGCAAAGTCGAGTTCCCTCAGCGTCCTGAAGAAGAAAAAAAACTTCTAGATCATCTGCAGCTTTGACAGATTACAGCCCACCACTGTCTCTCCCCACTAAATCCATCTCCTGCTCTCTTCTACTGTGCACAGCGCTGTGCTCAATAGAAGCATCGTCCACATGGATTCAGATGATGAAAACAAACACGACCTGTCTAATATGGGCTGTATCAGAGCTCCACCGCTGACCCACAGACTCTGCTTGTGTCTCCACTGAAACTCTGGAGACTAGAGCAAACGGTGACATCTGGTAACAGCTTGACATTAAATTGTCCTCAAAGCAGACTGACAGGGCGCTGCTGACATGCTACACAGCCAAATAATGATCGATATATTCTGAAGGACATTTGGTATCTCAGCTTTCACTGTCCAATTACGAAAACAAATCGAGTCAAGCTGAACTCAGACTTTAGTCTAAAAACATTGTCCATGTCAGCTGTTTCCCCCATGGAGGCTTGAGGAGTGTGCATACAATACTGTAAAGACTTTATTTTGTCTGCTACTCATTCAACCAAGTAAAAACACATAAATAAACAAAAACAGTATGTACTTTATTTCTTTTAAATTGACAGGCCGCTTGGTAAATAAAGCTCTTTTGCCTCAGGGTTTTTTGTTTCTTCGGCTGTCTAAGTGAAGGCTTGAACGAACAAATCATTATCGCTGGCTCCCAGTCAGCCTGCGCATCAAATTTAAAACTCGCTTATTGGTTTTCACATTGGTTAGCGGCCTGACATCTGCATATCTATCTGATATCCTCGTTCCATATGAGACAAATATTACTTTACCGCCGGCAAAAACAGGAACAGCTGAGAAGCGGACTTTCAAGAGCTCCTCACTATATTATACAGTTTGTGTTTGTTTTCCTAAATTGTCATGTAACAGCCATGTTTTTTTCCCCGTTCATGTAGACAGACGGGCGCCATCTTGGGAAAGCGGTTACTGACAGTTGAACGACGAACGCCGTGTAACCAGTAACATAGCTCAAGCACGGCATTCGTCGTTCGACTGGTCATGGCTGTTTTTCTAAGATGGCGCCCGCCTGTATACGCGAACGGAACAGATTTCCTTTTCTGCTTTAAAATGAAGCAAGCAGCCCCCCCAACTTGCATGTGTGTCGCTGGTTGGTTGTAGGTCACATTTCGTTGCTCTTATTGGTTGTAGGTCTAATTGTGTCCAGAGGCATTTTGGTCTGCACTGTTGAATGCTAGATAACACCCCTTGGAAATTGAAAGTGAACTTAAGAGGTTCCAGACTATACACATTTGTTAATTAGTCTTTCAGCTTCTTGTTTTCTTTTTCTGGCCCCCAAATTGACTGTTTTGGTTCAGTCTCATGGCTGTTATCAGCCTTGTTTCCAGCAACAGAGCTCTCATAAACCCACTGCACAATATCTGTCCGGCACCAAATAGCAGACAGACAGAGATAGAAAGCAGTGGATGAACATGGTGGAACATTTATTATTGTTAGTAAAGATTGAACTGGACATTCATCAGGTCACCAGGAACACTTCTCCAAATGAATGCTAACGTTTGCTCCATGTCTGTCGGATGTGTAAATAGACAAGTGTTTGCTAACAAGTTCACCCTAACGACTTTAGAAGGCTGTAATGTCAACTGTGTGTGATGTTCAGCTTGTTATAAAGTTCTGCCCCCAAGTTTCCAAAAAAACTCATCAATCCTCTAAAGTTCAATTTTACGTTCAATACATTGTGAGCTTAACATGTAATCAGTTCCTCTCACTGTACGCCTCCACCTCTGTTGTGCCCCGCACATTCCCCTGGTAAACACGGTTGTTGTGGGTGAGAGATGGATAGATGTGATGTACTCATTTATTATTCAGCCGTTGGTGTGTCTGAAGAGGGGCGACAGGACGGTTGTGCAGGAGAGAGGGAAAAGGCTGTGGTTACTAATGAGGGTTTATCACCATGATACAACCTTCCTCATGCATCTTTCATACAAAGAGCTGCATAAGTACACAAGGCTGTGAGATGCATTGTTGCGTGTGCTGGCATTAATGATGTGTGGCCCATCGCTATGAAACGGCCAGACTCTACCGGCCTATAGAGGATCTGATACTTTAGAAAACCATGGCAACAGATCATTTAAAAGGTTTTTAATTTGTCTAGACAATACAATTTTTCAATATTTAATACAGAACAAGAACATCTTGTCGAACACAGAAAATATCTTAGATATTGACATTGTAGGAAAAAAAATAAATACAGAATTAAAACAGATTATCCAAACAGCAGCTGTTCATGATCATCACATACATTATTTACATCATGTACTGTAAAAAAAAAAGTATAACTTCTTACAGATACAACATTACGGTGTTACATTATTAGATTGGTTTGGTAATCTTTTGTGTAGACTCATTTAAGGATAAGGCTGGTGCTATTCTGTATTTTCATATTGTCAGCAAATCCCATGAAAAGATTAAAACCAATAATGTGTTAGTCTCTTAATATTAACGTGAGACCCTTTAGCAAATGCTTTGTACTGTGGCCTAAATTCTGCCCTAAAACATATTTATGCCTGAGAACCGCAGGGTTTCATTACATCAGGACATACACACAAGTACTGAATCTTAACCAAGCTGTTATGAATTTAAGGCAGATTAAAAGTTGTCTAACAACCACTTTAAAGACTGTCTGTTGTAATGTGTGTAAACACAGAAACTTGCTACATTTTCTCACTCGACAGGGTTGCGGATGGTCTTCATGTCGATGAGAACAACGTGTCTGTAGCTGCGCTCCAGTCCCTCCATAAGCTCCAGGTAGTCGCCCACCTTGAAGCCCTGGATTGGCTCCTCCTGCAGGTAAGAAGTGTTGGAGTTATTAACATTGTACTAAATTAAAAGGCCATTCCATCATTTCTTTTTACACATAAAAGGTCAGTTTATTGTTATGGGAGTACTACTGAGCTTCTGAACAGTTGTTTAATGTCATGTGTGGCTCTGGAGGAGTTAAAGACAAAACAACGTGAGCTCGGAGCCGACACACTCATAACAGAAAGTCTGCGTTGCCAAGTGGAGGCATGGAGATTGAATGACATGGGAATTTATCAGGCAAAGAGGGTGTAACGTAAAGATGTTATAGATGGAATTATGGGAAATGTAGGATCCAGCAATTTTGTGGAGTTTGACCAATACTAGAAACCAAAAGTCCGGATATCTTGGCCTCGGCTGCCTTTAGATGAAGCAATGACTACTGGCCTTGGTCTTTGTTTGGACATAAGTTGTGAACTGTTCAAAAAAAGAATGAGTTATACTTCTGTGTTGTTTCATTTGAAAGGAAGCATCAGTGTTTCAAAAGAAAATATTTTAAAGTTTTTTTTTTTGTTTTCCTGTTATCTTTTTATTTTATTATTATTTTGTGACCCTTCAGTTTTATCTTTGGTCCCCTTTATTTTTAGAATTATTTCTTGTCTGAGATGCAGACTGATAATAAAGTAATCCTCCTGCCTCAATACCAAACCATTATCTGTCACTTTGTTAGAAAGTGAAGTGTAAATAATTAAATATAATCTTTTCATTAAAATGCTTTATATTCAATCTATTTCAACGTCACAGGAAAATCAAATAAAATCTGCGGGAATCAAGTGCTGCACCGCGCCAGTAAACAACATCTTTGCTTAACGCTGTAATTAAATTGTATGTGACGGAGAAGAAAAACAATATCTTAATAAGCACTAGCATGTCCACCATGCGGATATACGCAAAGTAAGGTGTGTTTTAACATGCTGCGATATCTAAACTGTCTAAGAGACATTTAATTGGGCTCCTTTGTTCAGTCAGGATTAAAATTTTGGCCTGAGCTACAGTATGCATCTGTCATGCCAAATACTGCAACAGAGCAAATAACTGTGACTGCTGCTGTGCATCATGTTGCGAGTGGCATCATTAATTAGCAGCCCGAGAAACTCTGCACCGTATTTTAGAATAACACACAGCAAACATCATGATTTCACCCTCTGTCAGTATCCCAGCCAAGGCCTTAAAAAACCCGGCCACAGTTTATTGACTTCTGCATGTTGTCAGCACTCTCCTAATTTTCTTTCAGCACTTTGCATAATTTGTTTTTGGAGAATCTAATTACTGTTTTTTTTGGGGGGGGGTTTTTTGTAGGTAGAGAGTGCTGACAAGGATGTGACACAGTGAGTGCACAGTCGATGAGTGAGTAATTTCAGGTTGGAGACTCATCCTGTTAACACAATTCCTCTTTTAATAAGACTGAAGATTCTTATACACATATAATTACCTATCTTACATTAAGCTCACACAGCAAGTTACAAGACTAATTGGAGGGGTCACAAGATTAATAACAGGATGGGAGAGAATCAAAAGCATATTCTGTTTACACAAAATTACGTTTTTTTCTGACTTTCCTGTAATCCCTCGATCCTTGTTAGATGGCAGTGTTGGTCTGTGTACCCCACTGTGGTCCAGACGGAAATATTTCAACAACTATTAGATGGATTTCCATGAAATTTCTCTAGACAATTATAATCCTCAGAGAATGAAATGTAATGCTAGCTCCACGAGCAGGTTGGCACTTATGCTTTTTTAGTAACATTTCTCAACAATTATGTAATGGATTGCCATCAAATTTGGTGCAGACATTCATGGTTCCCAGAGGGTGAATCCTACTGACTTTAGTCATGTTAGCATGCTGTCGTTAGCATTTAGTTTGTAGCATTGCTGAGCTAAAGTATAGCCTGAAAGAGCAGTAAGCGTGGCTGTATACTCTAAGGAGTGGAAGGAAACGCCGCTTTGGCTGACCTGCTCACAACTCAACAACATATTAAACTTGATATGACAGGTAACATGTAAATATTGCTGTGTTTTAAGAGCCAAAAAGGTTTGGAACCACTAAGCTAGGTACAATAATGCTTTATTTAATTGGAGCTGTTGTCTCCAACCTTTTTTGAGATAAAGAAATGTCTACTTGTGACCCCTTGTTAAAATGCAGATGTCTGGGAGTCTTGAGCAATTCAATCTGTGATTGATTTTGCCTGCTGCTGCTTGCTAAAACTATATCACAAAAAGAGCAGAAATTATATTATTAAATGTACCCATATTTAGTTTTTTCCCTATCAACCCTGAAATCATCTCGGGACCACCGCATTAGATCACCAAAGATTTCCGGTTCAGGATCTCGGTGTCCTTTTATAAAGGTTATATTGGTAGTGTAGAAAAACCACAAAGGAGTGAAGTGCAAAGAAATAGATTAAGAGCAAATGGAGTGATAGGTTTTTTTTTTTTATTTTTTGTTTATTTACAAGGAGCGAATATAGAGTGACTGCAGAGGAGAGTAAGTAACGTCAGGAAGAAATGAGATTTCAGTCTAAAGGAGGACTATGCTCCTGTGATTATTCCAGGCAGCCATTTATCATTACATGATAAAAACCCACTTTATAAGAGAAAAATCTCTAATTATTTGGAGGTCACATTCTAGAAGTATCTGATATACTGGTGTTAATTAGGTGTCGATCCATTGTCAGCAGTACCAGGTACATAGTCTATTAAATCCTTATTTTGTTTGCGTGAAAGTCCTTTACATCCAGCTGGGTGGTTAATGTGCTACTATTCTTCTTCTTGTCAAAACGTAACACCACGCTGCAGTACTGTATGTATAAAAAGTATCCCAATTGTCAGATTCTTTATTTGAGCCAAGATTTTGCAGGGTAAGATTAATCCTGAAGAAATATTAAAATGAAAGTTGCTTTGGCTGTTCATTTATCGCACCGGGAAACGGCTGCTGACACAGTTAAACCTGTGAAAGAGAGTAGAGATGATAAGCAGTGGAAATCACTTGGGAGAGTATTTTTGGTCTGGTATTTTCTCTGGGAGAATTAAAGATGCAAGGATATGAGTGTGTAGGAATTAGGGCCTGACTAATGTGGATTCCTTAAGTTTTAAACAAAATGTACTGTGATGTTTAGATGAATATGTTCCTGCTGAACAGGTGACACAAGCTGCTTAATGTTCCCCATAATCTTCAATATATATTAACCATTAGCACTTATGAGATGATTAAGTACGCTAATGAATGCATTTATTATCAAAGATTTTTTTTACGTTTTCTTAAGCTTGTCCTCCTCACATGACAAATGAGTGGTATTAATATTCAATGTGTGGATTTGCAGAAGGTGACAATAAGAATATTTGTTAAGGCATTAAATAGTTGTATTGGTTAGTTAAATGGACATATTGGCCTAAGTGCCTCTTAGTAACAGGCTGACTGTTTGGATATTTGTTTTGGTTAGATGCTAAAATTAATGGATTACAAAAGGTATTGTTTTGAAATGGAAGGCATTGTGGGAATGACTGGGTTATCTTAAAATTTTGCTCATCTGATTTTACAATTTTTGTTGTTTCAATCTTGTTTTAAGTTGCAGTTGATGAGAGGAAGAATTTTGACATTAGGTCAGGTTTAGCCAAAAAAATAAGCAAACATAATAGGCTTAAAAAGTAAAAAAAAAAATCTTTTAGCATTAGAGGGCATCTTATATCTTCCCCATTGGACCAATCATTGCCATTCAACATGTCTAGGTGTTGAGCGACTTGGCCTTACTATGGGCTAAGTTAGGGGGGGCTAAATGCCAAAGACATTTGACTGAAAATCAAAGAATAATTATGCTAGCAATCCCCTTTGTTCACATGTACAAACTCACAGTGGAAGCAGTCTCTTGCCTCAAATGAGCTTGTGCACGTGTTCAGTGTTAAGCACAGAATTTATGTACACAGCTCTGATTAGACCGGTATTTTCTCTCATTATCACTACACTGGCACACGAGTTTGGTAATTATGAAGTTTCTTTCCTGAGCAATTCTTTTCTTCAAGTCCCTGTAGCTCGGTTATATCATATTGACTGGGGGAAGGCGTCTACATAGTCTTTTTCACCGCTTAGTTTGAAGTATTTTAATGCAATTGAGTTGTAGTAGAAAACTGTTGCCCGGTGGAATAAAAACAAGTGCGAGTAGATCACACCAGGTTGCGGGTCAAATAGCACCCTCTAGGTCCTATAGTCTTTGACTCTTTGTGTAAACAAGGGGTTAGACTTCCAGGGCCAAATAGGTCACTCAGCTATGTGCCAAATTAGGGAAAACGTTATCAATTCATGTCCAAATAATTTGACAAACATTAGAAAAAGGAATACTCATCATATTTACAGTATGTGGTAAACTGAAGTTTTCTTTTAGTCTGTGGTCTCATAGCCTCTGAGTCAGTGGCAGACATATAACCTCCGTCTCCTTTTACTGCAGTTAAGTTCCAGCCAGAACGATTGTAACAAGTCATTTGCCTTTTCAAATTTTAATTTAGAGGAAATATAAATATACCACCTAGTGAGACAGGATAAGTATAGAGGGTTGCAAGTGTTTAAAAAAATCCTCTGCTGCAATTATACCACATCTGTCTGAGTAAAATAATTCCTTCACATTGTTCCCACAGAGAAAGAAAGAGGAGAAGAGGAAAGATTAAGCCGTTGTGCGCAAACCGGCATGTCTATAACTTCAACAGTTCAGCTCAGGATGAGGATTGTGTAAGTTTCTCTCACACACACTCTTGTCTCAAAGCTGTCTCTTGCAGCAGTATCTGATGCTACAGCTCATTAGAAGAGCTTCCTCAGATAAAGCCAACATAACTGATCTTTTATTCACAAAAACTGTCAGCGGCGGCTCATGGCGATGTTAACACTAGAGCTATCAGCTGGAGACTAGACGGACTCAAAAGCTTAATGAGTAATGACTATGTCAAGCCATGTCTCATTCACAATGCTGGTGTTTTAATGTTGCTTTGGATATTGATAGGCGTACAAGTCTCTGAGACTGTAACTTTAGAGCAGGGGTCTTCAATGTTTTTTAAGCTAAGGACCCCTTAACTGAAAGAGAGATGGAGCAGGGCCCCCTACTACATGTATTGTATAAAGATGAATTGCATATTAAACTGGGCCTACATGTAGCGTGGCCTGAAGCCTTTATATATATATATATATACACCTTTTTTGCATAAAATACTAAGCTATTAAAATAGCCTAATAATTGTTGACATTATTTTATGAATCAAGTTTTAATGTTACATGTGGCACAGTGAATCCTTAGGATTAACTATCGGTGGATGGCCTTAGTGACTACCTTACCTATAGGCCAGTAAGCAGTGGGGATTTATATTTGCTAATAATAATCTGTTGGATCCATGTTGAGACTTTAATTTTCAAAAACAAACCTTTCAAAAATTAACAATTTGGAGGACCCCCTGTTGAAGATCCCTGCTTTAGACCTTTTGTGAAATCTTTTGGGCCACTCTTCAATTCAGCGTTCATCTGATTCACAGAGCAGAACTTATTCCAATGAAACATGTTTGCTTCCAAAACAGGCCTCATTTCACAGTATATTAGCAGCAAAACATACCATTGTGGTTTCGTGAAGAAATTCTAAATGTAGAATCATGGATGACTGCTTAATATAAAAGGGGAGCTGAACAATTCAGTAGAGATCTGCCAGCAGCAACTGCATAGGACTTCTTATATAATTAAGTATTACAAATTTATTAAACTGCAATAAGGGAGAGGTTTTTTTAAATAAAGCATTATGGCACAAACAAATCTGTGTGCAGTTTACTGATGTTACTTTGAGAGTAGTATTCATAAAACAACCTCTCAAATATAGATATTCCTGTTTACTGTGTTGCAGGTGCTGATGAGCTACACCTGGGAGGGGGTGCTACTTCTGGCTCCCTCAGGCATGCATGGCGTGACGGCGACTCCAGCCTATTTTCTTTATTCTGTTTTGTATTAATATTAGATTGGTTCTCTTTAGTGTCCTACTCTTGTTTTCTCATCACAGACAAAGAGCTGGGCTGTTATTACAAATTCTAACTCTTTCAAAATGTACAGTTTATAAGCACAACAGACCATTTGAAGTAGCTCAGCTTGACCTATCAGTAAAACATTAATAAATAAAAAGGAGGACACTAACAAGCAAAGCCGTGCTGATCAGAAAATCACAACACGTAGCCTCTAAGAAGCAGTGGGTGGAAGTGTTTTGGGTTCCACACCTTGAATGGCAAAACTAACAACCTGTTTTTGGAAAAGTAGCTGCATTGCCACCCAGCCACTGATGGACAACGAAAATTCCAAGTCAATAGAGTGTGTCGGAGCGAGATGCTAAAGAAGTACAACTAGAAACCAATGAAGTGAAAATAAACATGCCAGGTGGCCACCTGAAACTTGTACAACAACCCCTGAACAGACCAGATGAAAGATAATTATGATCCATTCTGGTTGCAACTTCTCCAATGTAATGGGATTTCTTCTTTTCTCTGTTTTATATCTTTGAGTTTTAGTCTGTTGGTCAAATAAAAATAAACATTTGTTTCTATTTTATAGACGAGAGGATTAATCAAAGTATTTGGCAGATTGTTCAATAATTAAAATTAGTCGGATTCAACAACACTGCTTTACACTAAAAGACTAGAGATCCTACATCAATATGGGAGTGCCTCTCTGGCCACAGTTACATACAGACTATACTTTGTGATACACAAGGCCACCTTCAGTTTTAAACGTAGTTAAACAGGATGAACTATAAAATATTCTGTACTGTAGTACTGATACTCCATCTCACCTTGAGGAAGACCTGCAGGTCCTGGGACTGTGTACGCTGCAGGATATCTGGCTGCAGATGTTTAAATATGGCCACGCACATGTACACCTGGTAGTCAGGACCCATCACCACACAGGTGGAGACGTAGTGGCAGATTTCTGTCCAGTCCAGATAGTTCCAGAAACACTGAGCCAACCAGTGGAGGCACATCTGTGGTTAGAGAGACACAGGTTGTGATTTCCAGGATAGTTGTTCTTGTTGAATCTCATTACTGTTGAGAGAAAAACCTGTCAACAGAATATTATAAATTCATCTGTGCCCAAGTGTTAGTTTACATTTAATAAAGGCGAAAAAAGACCCCCATTACACTGAAATATGAGTGACCTGCTTAATGCCTGACAATCAATGAATCATGTTTCAGACAATTATTCTTCTGCCTGTAATAAATCAAATGTGTCAAATATAAAATGTCTCTCCCGTCAGTCTCTTATCAATCTTTTGAAACATCATTTAAAACAATACACACTGCTGAAGTGAAAGAGAGCTATTCCAGAGCCTTGGGACCACAATGGCAAAAGCTTAATCACACCTGGTTTTTAATTTTTGCCCAGAAAACTACAGTTTTCCTAGCAGGCTACATGGCTGAAAGTTCACTAATAAAACATGGAGGTTGATTTGTAGACGCACTAAGCAAGCTCAGCAGAATATTCTGGGCTTCTGTATTTCACAAGTAGCCATCCAAGTTCCTGCCAGCAAAAACAGAGGTGATTATATGGTTTTACATAAAAGTCTTGTTGAGGAATTTTAACCCTTGTGTTGACCTCGGGTCACATTGGCCCGTTTTAATTTTTTTGTTTTATATCATAAAATATTGGACGTAGAAATAAGCGCTGAAAATGTGTAGAAGAAAAATTTTAAAATTTAAAACGTTGGAAAAAGCAAAACCAAATTGTGAAAAAAGGCGTCACAAATGTCAGAAAAAAGTGTTTTTTTCAAGGTTGAAACGAAGACAACACAAGGGTTAAAACCGATAGTTTCTCCAGTGGCAATTTGAAAAAGAAATGAGGCACAATAAGAACTAAAATAAATCTGGAGGCTTTAAAAGGCCAAAGTATGTCAAAAAAGTCATAGTATAGTATGTCGTAAAAAAATATAAAAAGTCATAGTATACTATGTTGGATAAAAGTCATGGTATAGCTCATATTGTAGAGGGTGCACCCAATGTACCAAGGCTCAGTGCTTACTGCAGCGGCCCTTTCCTTCATGTTTTCCCTTCTTATATACTGTTTTCCCCTCTCTCTCCCAACTTTTCTGTCTACAACTGTCCTATCCATTAAAGGACAAAATGTACAGTAGAAAAAAAAAAAATGCTACAAAAAGTCTTACTATAGTATGTCAAAAAGTTTTAGTATACTATGTTGAATAAAATCAGTGTCAAAAAAAGTAAACAAAAGTCATAGTATAGTATGTCATTTAAAGTCATAGTATAGTATGTCAAAAAAGTTGAGACTCACTAAAAAAACACAAATGTGAGGTACAATAAGCAAAACAAATCTAAAGGCTGCTTTCCAACAGCCTGAGCTATAGTATAGTATGGCCTAACAATTTAATTTAAAAAAGTCATAGTATGTCATAAAAATGTCATAATAAAGTCAAAGTATAGTATGTCATGAAAAAATTCATAGTATAGTAGGTCATAAAAAGTTATGAATAAAGTCATAGTATAGTATGTAAAAAAAAAAAATCATAAAAAGTCATAGTATAGTTTGTCATAAAAAAGTCATAAACAAGTCATAGTATAGTATTAACAAAAAAATAGTTTTTCACAAAAAAACCGTGAACCTCATTGTGGCGCTTCAGGAACAGTCAGAGGTTTACAAAGTCAGTAGGTGTCATCCTCTGGGAACCTCAAATGTTTGTACAAAATGTCATTGCTATCTATCAAATACCTGTTGAGATATTTCAGTCTGAACCAAATTGGTGGTGGTACCATGCCCAGAGCCATGCAATTAGAATGGATTATAAAGATGTACAAAGACATGTACAGTTTTCGGCATGCTAAGTGTACAGCCTCACAGGGAAGCAGCGTTTGATAATTGTGTCATGGTCAGAAGAATCTACCCTCTTTTTTTGGCTGACCTCTGTGTTCCTGATTATGATTTGACTACATCAGTAGCTTTGAGTCTTACAGAGCTTCACACCCTCATATCTATTTTTTCCAAACAAACAGACAACAAACTTGCACTCACTGCGTTCCAATTGTCATGCCAATAATTAGCCACTGTGTTCACCAATGACACAAGTCTGCTCAAGCATACAAACAAGCTCCACTTACGCTCCATAAACATATTAGATTATTATTGGCCCCTCCTCAGCTACACTCTATTGAAAATACTGACATCCTAATTTGTGTGTTATAATGAAAACAGGGAACAACTGTTGTTTTCAAACCCTCAGGCAGAAAAACAAGTACACATACAGTTCAGAACTTTCTATGACTATAAATCCCTTCAAGGTCCTTACAAGAGCAGCTCTTTTTTGTGAAAGCAGCAAATTGTGCTTTTCTCTTTTGTTAGTGTTCCTTTGAGCTAAACTGAGAGTGCAAAGGTGAGTGTGACTGTATCCTCACAGTATTTTTTACTTCATTTTCCTTCTGCCTTAAACTTCCAGAGCTATTATATATCTGAGCAGGTCAGGTCACATTGGCCGGCTCACCGAGATATCACAGTCTGCCTCTGTGTGACACACTAAATGTTCCGCAGCAGAGACGAGTGAGAATGTTAATGTTATTGTCCGTAGACCTTCAGTTTTATCTTATAGTGATATGATCATATTATGTCATTTTGTAAAGATTTTTCTTTACAAAATGGCTTTATTAAATTTTTTCTTTTTGTTTCATTATACGTAGAAATAGTAGAACACATTTATTTGCACTGAACATTAACTTGATAAATATATATTTTTGAATACATTTGACATATTGCAACATACATACATACATATTAGAATTATTTTCCCATGTCATATTCATCTCTTGATATTGCCATATTACCGAGCAGTATTTTGTCCCAGGTGCACCCTTTGGTCCATACAGGGACTTGAACCGGCGGCCCCGGGGAACATGACGGTGCAACATGGCAGACTCAGTGGAAGAGGACTTGCTCCATATGTAGATATAAACGGCTAATTCTAAGTTAACAAAAACAACGATTCTTATCTTCAGGTGATTATACACCAATGAAAACTTAGCAATAATATATTTAATTTCTGCCAATAGATCGCCCTAAATCCTACACACTAGACATTTAAAGCTGCACTATATTCACCACATCAGCCACTCAAGTATATTCTCTATTTTATATCATTGTAAATTAAATATCTTTCGGTTTTGGACAAGACAATTAGACGTCACCTTGGACTTACATATTGAGAACATAATCAGCAGATTAATTAATAATGAAAATAATTGTTGGTTGCAGTGGTTGAATTTTAACTGCAACTCTTGCATCCACACACAACCTCTACTGTACGAATGTCAAGAGGTGTATAATGCTGTATTTGCCACTGCTGCTTTCAAAAGGCTTTCAAAGCTCAAACTTTTGGAATAGATATTTCCATTTCTGACAGAAGAATCGGTGCCCATTATCGCCTTGAAGAGCAAAGAGATGAGCTGAATGTTAACATTTTACTCCACCCTGGAGACAGCGAGTTCCGATCTTTGATGCAAATGCAGCAAGTCTTATAAGCGCCCCTGCTGCCGTACATTAGGTGAGCCTCAACTGTCAACCGCTGACAGGATCAAACAGAAGCGGATTCAAGGTGAAAAACCTTTTTTTCTACCTTGTTGTTTGAGAGAGAGAAACTCTGTGTCAAAAGAATCAAGTGCAGAGGAGCAAAGATCTAACTTAAATTAAACTGCTCTGTTTAAAAAAAGAAAAAACATTCAATGTCAAAACTGCATTTTGGTATTCCAAAGTCAAGTGAAGTCAAAGCAGGATAAAAAGGGAAGTCATTCACAGGGCAGGTGTGGTTCTGAAGGCTTTAAACACTGTTTTGGGTCTCACGCTGACATCATTAATGACATATTCCACAAGAGTGACAAAAACTAGATGAGCTGCTGACTCTTTGGGTGTTTATGGTGAAGAAATGTCTATGCAGTATATTTTGAACCAAGCCAATGTAACCCAAACGATGTTCCTCTTTTCATTTTCTCCATCAGTAGTCAGGACTGTCCATTAACGTACTCTTAATGGACAGTCCTAACTTAACGGCTCAGATGATATCTTACAAAAGGTATGCGCAATTTTTCATGCGTTATCCTTCAAATGTCCAGCAACACAAGCCGAGAGTGCGCCTGCCTAAGCCCCTGCTGTGGCGAACCTGTTCAGGCAACGAAACTACTTGGTTAGATTAAGGAAAAGATAGCGGTTTTAAGTTTCTTACGTAAGTTACGTAAGAAAAGCAAGTTTAACTAAGTCACCGTTGACTTTTGCTTTCACACAAGATACGAATAGCGGTCTCCTGTGTTTGTTTGACCCAACTCTATGAAGACTTTGTTGCTCTTTATAATACATTGCATGACGTCCTTCTTAGAGGCAGCCCTGCACATCCTAGCTCACGATTACGTGAGTTAAAATACGATTAAATAGTGCACTACCTTTCGTGGGTTTAAGTACAAACAGTGAATGAAAACAGTCTGCTTCATTGATTGATGATTGAAGGGGATCAGAAAATGGAAATTAAAATACAAAGACAGAAAAGTAAGAATTTAATATTTAATTTAAACTCAATGTCTACTGGACAGACAAACTATTGTCTGCAAAGCTTCATCCGTCTGACTTTAATTTTCTGTGTTGCTGTGAATTTATATTATCACATCTGAATATCAATATTCAATTTATCAATATTTAGCAAATAAAAAGTACATCTGTTTCAAACACCCACGCAAAAAGTAATGAATTAAGTAGAAGAACTAAACCTCAAATTAGTATGGACAGTGATAGCCATTGTGTTGTAGTTGGATAAAGGGAGCGCTACAAAGAGAAACTCAAACTTAAATAACAGAACATTCAAATAAATACAAGTCACACAGCCTATTAAATGATATGTGGCAAAAGCATTGCAAAAATGTGTTACTGCATAATGTCACATCATTCTGTGATTTTGGAAAAACGTCTATTCATTTATAAGAAAATGTCCAATACACAAGGCAGTATTGGAGACAATCTCGCATTAGTTAGCTTTACTTTAAGTGAACCATTTGTCTCCATCTCTACGGATCATACCTGTGACGGGGTAAAGCCAGACATCCTGAAGGCGGAGTGTACCAGAGGAACTTCAGCTTTTAGCAGCATCTCCACATAGTGAGCTGTACACCAGTAAACGGGAGGGATTCCTGATTCAGCTACTTCCACAGGAACATGGACCTGTCATGGCAAACGCAAGCTGCTTTGTCTCTCTTGGTCTCAGAACATTTTTAGAGTTAAAGTAAAGCTATATATCTGTAAATAATGTCCAATTGTGCTTCCAAAAAACATCAATTACAAGCTCCTTGTTTTGTATTCAGTGCTAATATATAGATTAAAAAACTACTAAAATACTTTTATTAGCTTTGATTTTGAGTAATGGAAACAGCATAAGGCTTCATGCTCACATACAGGTGTGTGTGTGTGTGTGTGTGTGTGTGTGTGTGTGTGTGTGTGTGTGTGTGTGTGTGTGTGTGTGTGTGTGTGTGTGTGTGTGTGTGTGTGTGTGTTCAAGCCCACATTGCGTCCTACGCTTGCTGCTGCCTCTTAATTATTTGCGCCCTTTCTGTTTTCTGTGATATTGACAAAATCAACCACGTTGAGTAATTGGAGGCTAACTGCTGTGTGGAGAAATTTACTGACTGCATCTACATCAAACACACAGAGCACGTAACACATGTGCAGACGAATCCAATTGAGCTGTATTGACTTTGACGAGAGAAGACAAGATGATAGAGGTTGGAATAATGACAGCAAAACATCAATCCTGCAATTTCCAATGATTGAAAACACACTTCATTTTAGACTTCTTCCGCTCCCTTGAATTCCTTATACTTTTGTTTCTCCTTTTAGCCTCATTCATCTCTTTCAGTCGTCTTCCTCCGAGTACTACTCATCTTCATTTTTCAGATGAGTAAAAAAACATCCTGTTTGTTTTTTACCATGTTGAAAAATAAAGACAGTCAAACTGAAAGCCATTATGTGAAAAATGTTAGGATTCATCATCATCATTATTTATTAATGTTTTATTGACGTGCTTAGATGAGACAGACGTCAAAATAGTTCGGAGGCAGGTTTGAAACAGATCCGTTAACCTTTTTTAATATATATAAAAAATAAAACAAAACTGTTGCATGAACGACACCCTATGCACTTACATGCAGATGCAAAAAGCTGTTCCAGCCTTGGCAGAGAGAAGCTTACCATTCTTACTAATTTAGCACTTACATGAACACTTCTTAGCCCACATTTACATCAAGTGACTTTTCTTTTCAAGGCAATCTCAAACTGTCTCCTGTGCCGCTGCACTATGAATGAACTCTTCACAAACCAAGCCAGTAACAATGTATGAAAGCTGAAGAATGCTAAGGATAATAAATGACTAGTGAGAAATAGAGGCTTTCAAATTTCAGGTTTGCTGCCATTTGATGCTTCTAAATTACTGCATGTTCAAATGGTAACTATTGTACCTTAGAATCCGCTGCACTGTAGTTGTGTTTGACTGCTGTTATACTCACAGAGGCATGTATCCTCGCTGGCCAGATGAATGCAGAGGTAAGCAGAGAGGACAGGTTGAGTAGCAAACTCAGAGACCGCTCCATGTCTCCAGCCATGATAAGGAACACTGTGGAGGTCAGCCAGTCATGGCCTGGATAACCATCCTGCTGAGTGACTGGAGGGCAGAGTTAAAGATCCAAAGGATTGATGGGATAGCTACTCAGACTCCCAGCAATGCTAAACAACTCCTTAGATTAGTTCTGCAACATGTAAGTGGTCCATTGATAATAAATGGGACAGATACATGTGTTTATCTTGCCTTCAAGTGAGCCTTCTGTAACACAAATTTGAACGGTAACAGCGTTAATGAAGAGAAAGTACCAATTTGCATGTGGAAATAAATCTGAATAAAGTAACAACCTCTGCATTTTAAAAAAAAAATAATTAATGATCTACAGAGCTGTACATTAGTGCCGCATAAAAAGTGACAACAGCAGGGGGTGTTGAATTAATTCAAACAACAGGATTAGTAAAACAAATATCAAAGCTTAAATTCATTGATTTTGTTTATATTTTAAAGGATTTGTAAAGATCCTGTTTAGGCGTCCCAAGAAACGGAGTCCTTATGTTGTGTTAAATAAAGCATTACGCTAATACCACTTTACTGCCAACCGACACCGCGGAGTGTCAACCACAGAGCGAGTAATGCTGTGACAGTCAATTAACCCTGATACACCAGACCATTATCTCATAGCAGAAAAAACAGCCTCCTACAGTTAAGACTGCTAAGATCCAGTTCTCTGCTGGCTGTATCACTTTGTGAATTAATGAAATGAAAAACAGACCGATTCAGGTCTACCTGCATGGCTAGTAGTAAGTAGTGTGATTTTGTGTACGAGGAGTCAAGCGGGGATCCTGTGAGATATCCAGCCAATATGAATAATTTACAACAAGGTCTCCCAGGTGGCAGCTCTCCATTGTGAACACATTACACCAGCAATGACGAGAATACAAACTAATACGATTTGAAACTCCAGGGTCACACCACAATCAGACAACACAACAGAGCTTTCTCGAGTGATTCATAAGGGCTCTGGAGCATTTACTCTTCAAGCTCATTTTCATTTAAACATTTTATAATTTCATTTGCTGGAAGCAAATAGCTGTCCTGTTCTGTTCTGTTCCGTTCCAGAACTGTAGAGCAAATAGTCGGGGGTGAGAACGCAATCTGACTCAACTCCAGAAAACAACCCCGGGCTATCGACAGGTCCTGCTTTTTATATCTTTCTGCTGATTTGCTGCCTTTAAATAATGTAAACCTTTAGCTTTTGTTAAGGTAGAATGCATGCAGTAAGATTTAATATGCAATTTGCCCTTAAAACATTCACTGGATAAAATATAATAGCATGTAAATTATGCTTTACTTAGAAATTAATCAGGTTACAATGTCCTCACATTTCAGCATAAATGGTAAAACGTGAGGACATTGCAACATGTATGAGTTAATCAGCCCTCAGTAACAAACACACCCAGTTAAATACTACTTAATGCTCTTTGAAACTGATTGACAGACAAGCACTATTTGTAGTACGCTCTATCAAGGCATCATTTTGAATGATAAAGAATTATAAATAAAGCAGAGCCTGGAAAAGAAAAAAAGCATTTTGATCTACCATTACTCATACTAAAAGTATTTAACAACAACTTATCCTCCTCTCTATAATCGGTGCTTTATTTTCAATTTCCTTACTTTAACTGAGACTATTTAGTTCTGTGGTTCTGGCTAATTTCAGGACATAAGGATGTCTTCAAAGCACTAAAATCAGACCTTTGAATTTAAACTATGTGGACTTTCTTATCAATATAGTGTATATTATGCACTACAGTTTGTACCTGGTGAAGCCTTCTGAATCTTATCACTACTCCGAAACATTGTGGTAAATCTGCATACAGCTAAATTAAAATACAATCGATCAGCATAACACACACACACGCATGCACGCACACAAACTGCCCTCTGTTGAATGAGAGTAACAATACTGTATATAAAATGGAAATAAAGCATAAGTATGCGTCACCATATGCGAGTGTATTACTGCTTTTGGTGTGTGTTAATATGTATTTGCACGCATCTACAATAGTTGTATTAAAGCGTCACTCCCACTTGAACCTAGCCTGGTCCTACCAGACTCTCGTACATTTTATTTGTACAGAGAGTCTGGCCTCTCTCCATTGACAAGTGTTGAACTTCCTTGAAGGCGGGTACTCTGTTGAAGTTTAAAACTATTGGATCTGCCCAGAGCCACTCTGGATCTGCCATAACCAATCGCTAACGTTTGGTCGTGACATATGTCATGCGCATGTGCAACAAGAGGGGAGACCGACAACATTCCCAGGTTTGTAACATACCAATCAAAGATAAGATTACTTATCTAGGGATTACTATAATGAAAAATGAGGAGAGATGCTCTGTAAATTTTAACTTGATTAGTGATAAGACAAAGAAAAAGCTTAATCAATGGATGCAGAGAGATTTATCCTTGAAAGGACGAGTATTGTTGACAAAGGCAGGTTTATCCCATCTTACATATGCAGCTATCCCCTTGTTCGTCAACAAAAAGCTCTATAACTCCATTGATAAATTACTTTTCAATTTTATTTGGAAAAACAAGACGCATTATGTGAAAAAATCTGTTATTATGAACACCTTTGAACGTGGTGGTCTAAATTTTCTTGATTTTACAACCCTTAATAATACTTTTAAAATAAATTGGATAAAGCATTTTCTAAAAAAATCCCACATCTACATGGAATTTTATACCTAACTATGTTTTCTCTAAGGTTGGTGGTCTAGAATTTTTACTTTTGTATGATTATAAAATAGAAAAAATCCCCTTAATCTTATCTAAATTCCACAAACAAATGCTCTTAGCATGGTCGTTAACCTACAAACATAATTTCTCCCCACATAGGTGCTTCATCTGGAATAATCATTTTAGTAAATTCAAGAATAATTCTTTATTTTATAAAACTTGGTTCAATAATAACATAATTCTAGTATCCCAACTACTAAATGATAATGGATCATTGCTGAATTATTCTGAATTCCTGAACACCTTTGGCATTCCAATCAACCCAAGAGAGTTTGCAACTGTTATGAATGCCATCCCATCTGGTATTTTAACTCTTAAAAAGGGACTGGAAAACCAGATTGCCTACCAGCTTTGGACCCTAAGTTGACCTCAGTTGGCAATATATGTTTTGCTACCACAACGAGGAATAATAATCCTAACATTCGCTCTTTATTCCAGGGAGATGTCACCAGCACCCCTAATGTTGTTTCCTTTTGGTCTAACTTTGTTGACAACCTGAATTGGGGGAATATATGGATCCTTCCTTACAAATACCTCCTTACGAATAAAGTAAGATAAGTCTCTTTCAAAATCATACATAGGTACTATCCTGCAAAGCAATATCTCCTTAGGTTTAAGCTTGACATATGTGTTAACTGTTCTTTTTGTGGAATATGTTCAGAAACAAAAGGTGCACCTGTTCTGGCAATGTCCCTACACCACCACTTTATGGAAAGATCTCTCCCGATTATAAACTTGTCTCTGATTTTTCTTTGTTGTGGAAAGATGTACTGTTTGGTTTACATGACAACAAAAGTAAAAAACAGAAAGAAATATACCTAATTAATTTATTGATCATTTTAGGGAAATATCAAATTCACAAAGCCAAATGTAGTAACTCTAAACCCTCTTTTATTGCTTTTGGTAAGGAAACTGAACAGTACATCAAAACCATCTATGATTCAAAAAATAAGAAAGCCGCTAAAATCATTCAGTTATGCTCTATTTTTAATGTATTTATTTGAAACTCCCCTTGGCTCTGCTCTCGACTCATTTTTTTCTGTATTAATGACTCTGTTTGCTTGTTTTACTGTTTGTATTGTAAAGATTTAATAAAAAAATAAAAATAAAAAAAGGAGACCGACAACAACTATCTGCTTATATTTAGCATTAGCATCGCTAGCGTTAGCCTTAGCCAACTCCTTCACCGCTAACTGAGCGAGCTGGAAAATCAAACTTTTCCCGAACCCCGTGGGGAGGAGAGCCACAACATCATGGCCACCAACACAACTCAGCAAAGATTGTTCTTGCTCGGGCTTTAACTTCTGGATATTCGGCAGTGTTGCCACAACGGCCCGAATGGCTTCGCTCTCATCTTTCTAGCGGACGTCCTCAACGTCATCGTTCTCAGCCACTCCCTCGGTTTGCTGATTGGACCGCCAAATATTTGACCGGAGAAAACCCAAGAATATACCGCAAACCCAGACGGAGTAGTGAAGGTAAATGAAAATTGAGCGGAAGTATGTAGGAGGGCGGAGCCAGGCTAACTTGAACCTACTGCTCTCTATGTTTTAGAATACTGTAAAAGGTTACACTTTACTTGAAGTTTTCTAATTAAGAGTGATATGACACTGTCATGAACACGACACTGTCATGACAGTCATGACACATGAACCCTAACTAACCATAACTTGTCATGACAAAACCGAATGACACTTCCTAAAAGAAGCGTTGTTATCAGCGTTTATGACTTGTTTATGTTTTATGACACGTTCATGACAGTGTCATGTCACTCTTATGTAGAAAACTTCAAGTAAAGTGTAACCCTGTAGAAAAAATTATTTTATTCAGGGTGTCTCATCTTTGTATTTCTTTGTATTTGTTTTTATAAAAAAAAACTAACATTACACATTTCTTGGTTCCCCTTGTGTTGCAAACGTATTTAGTTAAAAGTTTTAGTTATTAAAATTATATTTTTATATAAAAAACTGTAGCCCAAAAAAATATGCAAAATGTCACAAGGGTTAATTTTAAGTCACTCTTCATGAGTGCAGATGTGGAGTCTGTAAAGGATACTGAGTTCTGAAGCCGTTTTAACTCTCTGTGTAGACAGGAAGATCTTAATGTGCTTCATTAGCAGCGTCAGGTCGTTCACAGCATCTTCTGTCAGAAGCTTTAGGTAGCTGCCGTACCTGTAGATAAAAGACAAAACGTACATTATTGTTAGGTACCTATCAATCCTTAATGGGTTTGTTTGTAGTGGATATTTGGCATTTTATCACAGCCAAAGGTCATCTGGCATATTGTGATGGGAATTCCTGTTCAGCTGTGTACTATAAAACTACATCACATCGCTATTGCTCATTGCAACCAAAACCATGCATGTTTTTCTTACTGTATCTGACAAAGAAAACATACTTTATACACTTTCATTTCTTAGGGCTATTATTTTTCTATTAACTTCAATAAACCTCTTCTTGTACTCACATGATAGTCACACAACACAATTAGTAACAAAGACACAAAGAAATATTGAGGCCTCAGGCAAATATACAGAAGTACTCATCAAAATTGAATTCAACAAGTCCAATTTGGTGAGATTAAATTGTAAGTCTGACACATGTCTAAGTCAAAGATTCATTATAAATTCATGTCTAACAACTTTTAATCCTATAAGACACAGTGCTCTGTGGGTAACGCTCACACACACTTTTCTGTTTGTACAGAAAAAGTAAACAGTATTTCTGAGAATGCTCCCCTTTTATCTTTGGTGCACATTTGCAGCTCCAGAAAGAACCACTTTTCTCTGTGACTCCAAGGGATGGAAACCAACACCTGGGGCCAGATACAAAAGCCATGTGCATGCACAAAAAACATGCACACACCATTTCACACATGTAAACTAGTACTTATAAAACACTTATTAAGACCATGCTAAGACTTTCTTAAAAGACTGAGCTCTATGTAATATGGAAATGGAAAACTAAGGCGGGAGAAATTGCTTGTGTTAAGTTTATGATTGAACTGAACTATACTGGAAGTTCTAGAGGTAGTTTACATATAGGTTAATGTGGGAGCATTGTGGCTTTGTCACAAATGCATGTGTAGCCTCAAGAAACTCAAATCAACAAAGTAAGAGAATTAATTAAGTTCAGGAAATTTTTTAAAATGACTTACAGCTTAGGGAAACGATTGGAAGGAGACCTGTGACACATCTCAGAAACAAACAGCAAACACTAATTTAAAGCTACTCCAATATAATTGGCTGATGCAGAGATACAAGACTCCTGTCAAATTGAATAAATACAACAGTAATATACCTGACCTTTGTTGTAAATGCAATGAAGCAAAAGGAACATTTTTGCACTGTGTCTGGGAGTGTGACAAAATTAAAACATTCTGGAGGGAGGTGATGTGCGTGATGTTCATCTTGTCTGTGAACATTACACTTGATCCCAAGATGATATTGCTGCACCTGTATCCAACAAATCTAAATCTGAAAGCCCAAGCATATAAATGTATCGATTTCGCTATACAGGCAAAAAGGACTATAACTCATCTGGAAGAAAATGGAGGCACCTACAATTGGTGCTTGGATCAAGAATAGGGCGCAATGGAGAGATTAATGTTTAAATTAAAAAGCAAATTGGGGGTGTATGAGAAAATCTGTAAACCATTTGACCAATATTAAAAGAGACACAAGTGAGCTTCTACAGAGGGAAAATGCGGGACAGGATCCCTAAATAGATTCCTTAATTTAAATAAGTAGTGAACCCCAGTAGAGGAAAGGACTGAGGCATGTCTTGGAGGGTGATAGCAGAGGTGCAATTGAATTGTTTGTTTTTGTATTTGTGCATATCGTGGCTTTGCTGGAGGTGCCATTGTTCTGTGCATGTGATACGGTCATATAGTTTGCTTTTTGTTTTGTTTTTTTTGGCTCTTGTGGTGCTGCAGATGTTGGGAGAGAGATTTTGCAGTTACTTAACCCTTGTGTTGTCTTCGTTTCAACCTTGAAAAAAGCACTTTTTTTTTCCTGACATTTGTGACGCCTTTTTTCACAATTTGTTTTTGCTTTTTCCAACGTTTTAAATTTTTCTTACACATTTTCAGCGCTTATTTCTACGCCCAATATTTTCATATATAAAACAAAAATTTAAAAACGGGTCAATGTGACCCGAAGTCAACACAAGGGTTAAATGACGCTAACAGTTCAGGGAGTATGAGAGTTTGTACACAGCAGGTTTCTCCTTCTTACCAGGTTGCTGCTGTCAGGAGGTTGTCTAATTAAATACAATTCATGAGCTATAGAAAAACACTTTACTGTACATACCTGAGACAGGTGTCGATTCCCAGCTGCTCCACGGATGATAATACAGCACTCTTCACGCTCTTCTCCTCTGCTTTAAAACAAGACAATTAAAATGGAGAGGAGTTTATTACCAGGCAAGGCAATAACCCAGACAGGGGATATGGCTGGAGTTTTTAGGAAAAAACACTCCCTAGACATCACTAACGGGCTGCGTTACGACCATTGAGAATGGAAAAACATGACAACATATCATGACTTGCTACTTTCAAGGGACTACAGATGTGATGTGTCTAGGTAATTTCTTAGTTGGCAGTTTTACAGCGGTTGTTTGCCATTTAATTGTGATGTTTGTGAGGCAGCATGGCATCAAGGTGACTTGGGTAATTTCACTAACAGTCAGCCACGGGTAACTTCACAGCAGCATTTTAATAGTTTAGAGCAGCAGAGTCATAACTCGTGATTTTAGACGTGCGGTGGAGTTTTGGTAGAAAATACGGTATGAAATCTTTAGCCCTGTGAGAAAGCTCTTTATCTCAGGACTCAGGAGCGAGATACCAGCAGCTGAAAATACTGCAGCAGGGCAGCTTTAGATCTACATGCCACAGCTTTGTACAGATCGTTGAGCTATCTGTCTCACCAGCTGCTCTCATGGGCTGTTACTTAGCACCATTAAGTGTGCAGAATCATAAAAATATATTAGTTTTTGGAGTTTCAGTTGTAATTGTGTGGAGAGAGTGATGAAAGAAGCAATAACTGCGGGAGGACTGATATTTTGTTTTGGAAGACGTTTCCACTGCTTCCTGGCTTTGGGGAAAAACAATATTATTACATTTGTGCTAATGGATCCCCTGCTTCAGACAGTTTGTGGTAAGATGATGAGAAGCTTTCGACAATTAATAGAATAAGTAGACAGAACCAGAGTCAGGGAAAACTTCAAATCCAATTTACAGACTAATGGTGAATAAATATGACAAGGAAATGATAATATGGTTGCTGTAATCTACATATCGAAGTGATAATTCAACATTGTTACTATTGAGAAATCAGAGCTATGCAATGTGGATGAATTACAGGATATCAAATCATATATTAACTGATAGAAAATAGCTTGTGATGAGGACATGAAGCAGGGCCAGAAGAACTCCTACTCTTCTCTCCTCACATTAACATCTCTAAAAACCTCTTGCTGGCCGCAATTACTGTCTAATGGAGATGAATGCTCTTGTGCTGTATTTATCCCCTCCCCCCCCTCCCCATTTCTTTCTCCTCCTGTCTCTTCAGTATTCTGCCACCGGAGTCTATTTTACAGTTTGTAATAACTATGATCAAAACCATTTCACTTTTGTTACAAAGATTGAATGTATCTTTGACATTAGTTTTAACAATTTAGGATGAGCAAACAATCTATGAGGAGGAAAATGTATCCAGCCTTAAAAGTAAATGGGAAATTGAGACTGCAGAAAATTGTAATTTTTTTTTCTGATGAAGAGTGTGTGACGGGACAACAAGTAGAGTAAGTGGATTTTGAGTCAACTGCTATTGAGGAATGCATCATTGAATGAAGAAGTACATCATCCTCCAAGAAGATGAAATCTAACTTGGATTGTTAAAAAGCTGCAAATATGGACTTATTAGTAGTTATGTTTTTTGTAAAATATTGGATCATTTAGATTTGGGCTACAACTAGGAACTATTTTTTTTTTTTAAGTGGTCACAAGGTTTGGAACCAGTGGTTTAATCTTTAACAACCCACTGTATTTTTTTATGTAATATCTGAATTTGAAATGTATATCTGTTAAACAATATTTCCATCAGAAATGTAGTGGAGTAAAAGTACAAGTTTGCATAAAATGGAAATACTTTAGTAACTTACAAGGGCCCCGGCATTGTACCTAAGTACAACCATTTCAGCAGGCTTCTGGCACAGAAACAGCTTTTTAAGAAGGCCGTTGTTCAACTAAACTCAACTAGTTGACTGCTAACTATTCTCTGCATGTAATATGTAATGTATGCACAGTTTTCTTTATACTGTAAAGTATTTAAATGACTGCCTCTTTAAAAGATCCCATATGTCTGGATGTACAGTATGTTTACACCACATTATGCCTTTTAAAGCAATTTTAAAACTATAATCTGTCACTGTTAAACATTACACAATTCTTCATATTTCTCTTTTTTATCTTGGAATGACAACATTATTATTACTTGTATTCAAGTATACTTTTCAATAAAGTTGAATTAAATAACTTGTGTTTTTCAGATATTTTCGTGCTCTGCATGCTCTGCGTTTTCAGCGCTTATTTCTACGTCCCATATTTTCTGATCTAAAACAAAAATTTAAAAACGGGTCAATGTGACCCGAAGTCAACACAAGGGTTAAGATGTAACAGTCGCACAAAAAGGTGCTCCCTCTTTGTTTCCAGCCAACCAATTTCAACAGGCAGTTGAAATAAATGAGATTGTTGGACAGCTGCCAGAAGGATTTTCTGCCAAGCTGTAACATGTCTGATCAAAACCAACTGCTCAGATAACACTACTCGTTACACAATTTTATAACAAGTGTTTGCTCTTGTCGAAGATTATTTACTTGGTTATTTTGTTCCATGTCTTTCCCAAAACTAGTGATGCAAAGTTGTTATATGATACATGTGAATCACAGTAACTCTTTTAGCTGAACTTTACTGTGCAGACTGATGTGTAGAGTTTGACACTAGAAATCTGTTTTCACATTTACCTGCTAAAGAGGGAAAGTTTCTCTGTGCTCTTGAGACCGAGTTTAACACGAGCATGATTTTGTGACATCACAACTAGTTTGGAAGCCAATTATTGTCCAGGATACAACTTACACAAGTGTGTTGTGGAAGTGAAAGTGGAATACACAATATGCTAACTTTCTCCACCTCAGTTGTAAAGATTCTTGAAACACAAACCCCCAAACAAAAACAGGTTTCAGGGCAACATGAGCATCTTTGAATTTTCCAAGTCCTTGAATCCAAATTAACTTAATTTTTTCTATAAATTAGTTCAAACACTTCTGAGTTCAACCAAAAGTAAAAACAAAACAAAAACAAAGTGCCCCACTGGATTAGCCATAGCTACCAAATCACCTGCTTATTTCTCTGCAGTAATAATAAAAATGGATATGGCATGACGGTGGTAAAGATAAATTTAACAAGAAATTCCTGAAAAGCTTTGAATGCTTTGTAATCGTTGCTAACACCAACCTAGCTGCCTGCATCTGCAAATTTGTCATACTCATTTACATATTTTCTGCATGGCAGGTTGAAGAAAAAATATGTTTTCAAGAATCTTTATAGACCGAGAAACAATATAATTTTGTTTCAGATAAATTATGCATGACTTATAAAAGCACTCTGGTATTACAATATTTCTAAGTGCACAAGTTTATGGTTTTAAAATGTGTCCTATTTTCCTGCTCTGTTGGCTTGACCGGTTCTTAATAAGTGGGATTAATAAAGTTTTTATTACGTTTTATACCTGAATCTTTTTACTTTTCAAGTCTGTGCATCCATCCTGTATCTTGTGTACCCTGCTAACATGGCCACATGCCTTGTGAATTAAAGATACAACTCTTTATTAGACTGGTCAGACAAATTCCTACCAATCTTATGTGCAAAGTGTTTGACAATACAATTATGTAAAGGAGTGTGACTGATTTCTAAAAAATTGAATATTCAAAAAATTAATGTCATAAGTGGAAAAATCAACAACTTTGAAGTTTGTGAGTGAACTTAGCTAAATAAATCATCAAAACAAACTCAGAATTACGATTCTCCATCAGTGTGGCCTCAGAGGAGACATGCCTTTGTACTGATAAAAGACATCAATACACTGTGGAGAAATATTTCATTCTTGAATGGAAAAAGGCTGGCTGACAAGTCTCTCTCCTTATTGAATAAAACATAAGTAAAAGCACACTGAACACATTCTACGTATCCTTTTCGATAACCATTGTTCATTATTTAGACTATATTCAGAAACACTACAGACACACCTTTCATTCGCTGTCTTCTTGCCACAAATGATTGACAAGTTATTTCACTCTCAAGCATTATCTGCCCTTCTTCAGGGACATTTGTCTAAATATCTAAACAAAGTCGTATAAGGCTGATCAAATTCTTCACAAAATTTCAAAAACCTGCATTACAGCTTATACCAATATACCATGACCGTGAAAAATCATCTTTTTTTATGAAAGTGGCAGGTATCCATTTAAATTTAAAAAAGGACACGAACATAGTTCCAGTCTACAGATTAGCTGCCGTTCTAAATTAGTATACAAAGTTTATTGTACTGACCAGGATTGGTTTAAGTAATGTTATGGATATGTATAATGAGATATACTTTTTAAATACAACCAAATATATTTTAGCAATACTGTAGATACCACCGCCTTTAGAAGAATCTTCAGTTGACGGTGTACCTCAGTACCATCATACTATTCTGTTTGCCACTGTCTTTTATTAGATTAGATAGCCAGCTTGGTCATTTTCACTGCAAATACTCTCATGCCTCCCTTTCTCTTATAAATATGTCAACTTTATTCAATAAAATTATCCTTTCAAAAGGGTTGTTCTCAAGAACTGTTTAAGAATTGTTTTGTCTTTGCATTGTGTGGGTGTCTACTGTACATTGTGTTTGTTGAATGTGGCATCTTTAAAAAAAAATTTTTAAATCTAACCAAAAAAAGTTTTTTAACCACATTTTGCACTTCCGTGTAGGTTTGTTTACTTCCGTTTATTCAGTTTTATTCTTTTTACATTATGTTTATCTTCTATTTTAAATCCTACATGTGTTTTATATAGCCTTGTCTTTTACATCTTGTCCTCATATCACACTTTTTACTCATATTTAAATACAATAAGGGATTAGATTTAATGTAATATTTTAAAGTTGCCTGGGACGAGAGTAAAAACTTGAAACTTGAAATATAATCTAACACCAAGCTTTTTGTAACGAAACGGAATCTATCTAAATGCTTTCTGGCATGGCTGATAGTTGATTATATTTTGAAAAGAGTGAAAATGTAATATAATACCTAAATTATATCAGGCATGACAAGTAACTTTAATGCTTTAATCAAACATACTGTTCAAATGGGTTATATTACCATTTTGTAGGAAACAATCTATTACCAAAGACAAGACATTTGCATAAAATTCCATTACATTGTAAAAGCGAGTCGGGTTTAATGTGTTTGAGTAGCATAATAATTACTGGAAGGCCTTTACTGCTGAGGAGGTGCTACTTTTGGAAGAAAGACATATGAATACAATACTTACAGTGACGCTAATAGTTGTTGGCTTAGTAGGTCTGAGCAGGGAGCAGCACAAGTAAACAGCCTGGTTATTCCAGACAATTAATCTTCACTGACACAACCATTAATGCACCTCTCCTCCTATTTTGTTAAGGTAGTTCATGCGGGGTTACTAAATAACTAGTCTATATCGACAACGTTTCATTTCTGGGATTGTTCAGATGCCGCTGGAAATTCCCTCATTCCGCCGGATGTCCGTCACCTTCCACTTTCTTTGTGTTTGAATTTTAAACTCCGGTGGATTTCTGAGGACTGTGGTTAACTGCTCCTCAGATCTCTGCAGGGTAAATCCAGACAGCTAGCTAGACTATCTGTCCAATCTGAGTTTTCTGTTGCACGACTAAAACAACCTTTGAACGTGGAATTTTCCATCAAAACAAGTTCCTTCCCGAAGCTATTTTGCTCTGTCCGGCGCTTGGCGCCACCCAAGATGATTGTGATTGGTTTAAAGAAATGTCAATAAACCAGAGCACGTTTATCTCCAATCCAAGAATGCTGTGTGGACTTGCCAGACCCTCCTCCGCAGCACTGTGGAAGAAGGTCTGGCAATGTGAAACTAGTAAATAACCTAAAAGAACAGGTGAGGAACAAACCTGTATTCACCTGCTGCCTCAAAGCCTTAGACAATGTGTCATCCTTGCAAAATGGGGAGCGAGGAGCTTTACTACAATCCTGAATCTCATTACTAATGAAGAGCCGTTTGTGGTTACATTCCAGGCTTAGAACTGTGTTTTCACCTTTTACCATAAGATGCAGGTTGCAACAATAACTCAATGTGATGCTTAAATTAACCATTTACAATCCTAACCTCCTACAGCATATACATGTAAGTCTGTTCATTTCTAAGTGATTGAGTCTGGGAGAAGCAGCTGAACAGATGACACCGATTTGCTTATTTTATCTACAGCCATCATAGTGTTCTACTTTTTTCCTCCACTTCTGCTCTTCGCTGTAAACCTTGTCTTTTCGCTGTACATAAATGCATTAAAATTGTACTCGACTCTCTGGCCGATCTCTGCACTTGGGTTCATCCCCTGCAGCGGCAGTATCATAATTATTGATACTATTACTAATCAGTGCTAGATGATTGCACAGACATCAAAACATTATTTAAGCATCGGTACATAGTACCGTTGATTCAATTCAAACGTAATTTTCATTATTTCCAGTGATGCATTGATTTGAAAACATACAGTACTGTAGGTTTTAAATCTGTGATTATTTAAACTAATATGACAGGTATCATATTAAAATTGATTAAAACATAAAAGGACTTATTCCATTTATTCAGGAAACACTATATTTGGGAGGGGATTTGTTGCTGCATGTTAGAAGTAATGCAGACAGAACACTACGTTTTCTTGTTATTATTACTTATAGATAGAGTTATTCAGGTGAAGGGCATGATGTTACCATAGTCTGTTTTAACTGTGCGTTTGTAAAAAAAAAAAAATAAAAAATAAATAAATTAGCAATTCAGTATGCAAGACTTTCTGGTTATTCACTAATTAGCTGCTTTTATTTCTCACCACCATCAGTCTGATCGGGTTGTTTAGCCCGCCGGCTAACAAACAAGCCAACCTACTGAAATAATTCACTCGTTTGATATGGGAAACATAACACATTTTAACCTGGGGTGAAACACTGCTCTGAAAATGAGGAAAAGTAGTTTCCACTTTCCTTACCCTCGTCTGGCAGCCGACAGGGACTGTCCCGGACGTACACACACAACGTTGTGTGTGTCAACCCAGACAGCACAACAATAACCAGAGCCTTCAACACCTCCAGAGAACTCATCCACCCCTGGATTGTACCAGCTATTCATAAATCCATCACTACATTGTCCTTCCTAAGTTCTTAGTAACTACAGTGATTTACTAAATCGGGTCGCATCATTACAACTTCAGAAATGTCTCAGCTAGTATTGACTTTAAAAATGTGTAAATCTGTTACTAGGAAACTGTAGTGCTGTCCAATGAAGAGCAATCAACTATGTAAGCAGGAAATCTGTCATAATCGTTTACATTTGCAAAAGATATATCTTTTGTAAATTATTATTTTTTTATTTACGTCTGTACAGAGAAATAAGTGTTTTTCAGATTAAGTAGTATTTGTACAGTAAGGCTGGACGATTAATTGAAAATTTATCGACATCGAAATTCTGAAGTTGTTATCGACGTATTTTTCCCATGACGATAATTTCAATAATTTATTCCTGTTGATAGGCCTACTTTCTCCTTAAAAACATTCTACCGCGTGTGTAGTCACGTGACTTTGCCCGGACCAGTCAGCTGCATGGAAAGCATAATGGAGGATAACTCAAACACAGAGTTTAAGTCAACTGAGCAACTTGTGCCCAAAAAAAACGTGATTATCGTTCATTTATCGTTATCAAGGTAAAATGTGCAATTAATCGTGATTTTAGGTCATATCGTGCAGCCCTATTATACAGTTAGGAAAACTATCCAATTATGCTAAACTGACGTTATTTACTCACTTAGTGAAATATTATTGGCATAACATTTTGTTATTTGAGGTATGTTGTGTTATTTTTGTCAAATGTAATTTAAAATCTTTATCACGTTTCAGGTCAGATATGTCGAACATATTCCATATTACTTGATGTAAATATTTAGTAACAACTAATCTCTACCTAAGAACTACTTTGTGTGGTGCAACCAGTTATTTAGTCATGCGTAAAACTCCACTTGAGAAACACTAATGTTAGAAGTAGGCTAACTTTTATAACTTGCTGGTGCATCTGGTTTCTGGCACTGTTGAGCTTTTTGCCTACCTCAGTGACCTCCACCAGAGAGGTCAAAAACACTCCACCACAGTATTCCAACTTTGTAGCAGCTCGAAAATTGCTCCAGTGAAGGTCAACAGTCTCATCCCCCGGCTGAAAATTGCCTGGCCCTTTTCAAAGGAATCGGACTATTTCCCCCAGGCTACAGTCCTGAAGGTCAAGTCATGTTAAGTCAAATACATTCATATAGCCCCAAATCACAAATTTGTCTCAGAGGGCTTTAGATTCTGTACGGACGCCTTCTATTCTTAGACATTCAATTGGGGCCCTCTTCTAGACAATCCCAGTTCACCCTTACTGCACATTTGGGTTTACCGGGTCAGGCAGCCGCAACAACATATTCCCATAGTGACAGTGGCAATACATTCCACCAAAATAAGGCATTGGCACAGTATATACTGTACGTATTTATGTATCTATTAGAACAATAGTAAGGTAAAGTGTATGTAATGTGGAATTAAAGATAAAGATCATGCCAGACTACATTGTAAATTACAGTGTATGTATAGGCTAAACCCATAGAACTATTAAGTGCTCCTTTTACCCAAAGAATATTTTATTGAATTTTCATTACCCAGAAAGTAAGTAACAAGAACAGGGGAAAAAACAGATTTATGTCCAATGTACAAGGATCCTGGCTTACTTCACTGACCCACAGAATACCCTTTATTTATTTTGCTTTGACTAAATTGTCAAGAAGAAAACTGAATGTATTGCTCTTCTCCACTGACCTTTGTACTGTGCCGGAGAGAAGACGCAGTCTGTGGCAGAGTTACAAAGATGGGCCACAACCATCTCCAGAAGGTCAGCCAGCACTGAGGAGAAAAAAGACACATTAAATGTATGCGAATGCAACTTAAACAAACCTTGAGAAAATACAATTACTGTAGGCAAATAATGTACATCAGCCTACAGTACAATTTTAACTTCAACCATTTACTGTATAGAATGTGGAAAACATCATGTTATATGCATTATTAGGCACCCCAGTTACAGTGTAAGTGGTTTGGAAAGAATTTTCAGTGAACCATACACAGTATGCATGTTTAATGTAGCAATACCCTGAGTTATTTGCATAAAAGAAAGGCCAAAAGGGTCACTAGTCATAGATAGTTCAGAAATGAAGCAGCATTAAATCTAGGAAGGATGAGTGTCTGACACAGACAGGATCACAGGATCATGGTTCAGCTGCAAAAACACATGTACAATAACACCACCAGTACACTTTGCAAATGTATCCGCTCGTATCTATTTACAGCTTCACTGCCCCCGACTGTCCCTGAGTAAACCCTTACAACACTGCTTTTAGTGTCATATCACACTGCCGTGCAAAGAAACCACCCACAGTCACTGAAGATCTAATTGTGGAAATAAAGAGGGAACACTGAGTGATGAGGCCTCTTTTAAAGGTAATACATATCATACAACTCTACAACAACAAAGTATGTTATTTCATACCTTAAATGTTTGCTTTAATGAGTATTTGAAATAAACTTATCTGTGTGAATTCCTTGCCATTGACTGCACTCCACTGACTCTAATATATAAAGTAGCCTACCAATTTGGCAGCCTGCTTTCACAGTAAGTATCACTAATTTAACTTCATATTTGCATTACTTAAAGTGGCTATATGTAACTTTCAGTTTGTGTTGATTCTAGCGGCCGCTTTGGACAAAAGCAGTAGTGTTTTTACCAAACCTGCTGTCGTAAAGCTCTTTTCTTTACGGTGCTGTATTGCCCGCTGTAGATTAAGAGGTCATATAGTTGCGATGAATGTTTTGCTTAGACAGAAAATCATTCATTTACAATAAAAGAATAAGTTACAGATGCATCGCTGCATTCCCAGTGTTGCATACAGTAACTTAACCTACTTTGGATGTATCGTAAGCCAAAGCATTAAGAGTTTGTTGTAGCAACCAACGTAGTAATAACTTAGATTCATAAAGCACATTTAATGAAACCCAGACACTTTACACAAGTAACATTACAGGGGGACAAGGAAAAAGAAAATAGTAGGCCAACACAAACACATACTGAAAGGAATAAAATGTCCGTGCTAAATGGAAGGGGGACGTACTTTAATGTTGGCCACTGACGTACAACCACATGGCGCATTGTAAAGTTATTTTATGAATGAAATAGACATAACATACCTGATGGCCAATTCGGGATGGGTTTTGAATCATTTACAATCCTGTAATTGTCTCCATCTGTAAAAGCCCAACCAAGTTGACTCACGTTTTCGCCCGTTGTCTTTCCCTTTCAGCTTTTAGTTTTTCGTTTAATTTCCTTCTTTCCTGTGATGGTTCTGCCCCAGTATCAGCCATAACTACAGATAACTAAAATAACATTAAATTACAATGAGGCCTAAATAAAGAAATCTCCTGCTACCTTTTACCTAGCTAGATACAATAACACAGGCTTTTCCGGTGTTACAAAGAAATCTGTGACCCATCAGAATGTGTTACTGTACCGCTGTCTACCTGCCGCAAATCATAATGTGACTTTGCGGGAAAAATCGGTTACATAGAGTTACATAAGTTACATTGAGTCACTTTAAAATAGCTGTATTCATCACTAAATGAATCCTCCTGATGTTTTAAGTATACTACTGAATCTTACACCAAACATTGTCATGTATACAATCTTACATTTGTATTAATTAATTTGATAACTGTTTAATTTTCCCAGGAGACGTACAAACTCTACACAGTGGCTCTTGAAAATAATACATATTTTTTTTCCACACAAATGTAATATCTGAGAATCATTGTCAGCCTACTGATGGTATCATTTATATAGACTCAGTTGCCAGTTTATTCGGTACACCGAGCTAAAATTCATGCAATCTTACAAAAGCCTTACAATGAACCCCCTTCATTAAGTTCATAATGTTAAGATTCTGTTGAAACAGTTTTGAAAAGTTGCTATTTAACGTTATGGTCCTTTGGGAGGCTTAGTTTGCAGTCATAAATATGTAGGCGTTTCTTATATTTAGTCTACCCTACTTGATATTAATATTATTTTTCCCTAAATTTGCTCTTGCATTACTAAACTGCTAACATATAAAGTAACAGCACCACTTCTGGTCCACTTAAAAGGTCCAATGTGTGGAAATTTCTCCCATCTAGCGTTGAGATCATATATCGCAATCAACTCTCTTGCGCGACGCAGTTCAAAGTACAGTGAGGAAAATAAGTATTTGAACACCCTGCTATTTTGCAAGTTCTCCCACTTGGAAATCATGGAGGGGTCTTAAATTGTCATCGTAGGTGCATGTCCACTGTGAGAGACATAATCTAAAAACAAAAATCCAGAAATCACAATGTATGATTTTTTAACTATTTATTTGTATGATACAGCTGCAAATAAGTATTTGAACACCTGTCTATCAGCTACAATTCTGACCCTCAAAGACCTGTTAGTCTGCCTTTAAAATGTCCACCTCCACTCCATTTATTATCCTAAATTAGATGCACCTGTTTGAGGTCGTTAGCTGCATAAAGACACCTGTCCACCCCATACAATCAGTAAGAATCCAACTACTAACATGGCCACGACCAAAGAGCTGTCCAAAGACACTAGAGACAAAATTGTACACCTCCACAAGGCTGGAAAGGGCTACGGGGAAATTGCCAAGCAGCTTGGTGAAAAAAGGTCCACTGTTGGAGCAATCATTAGAAAATGGAAGAAGCTAAACATGACTGTCAATCTCCCTCGGACTGGGGCTCCATGCATGATCTCACCTCGTGGGGTCTCAATGATCCTAAGAAAGGTGAGAAATCAGCCCAGGACTACAAGGGAGGAGCTGGTCAATGACCTGAAAAGAGCTGGGACCACCGTTTCCAAGGTTACTGTTGGTAATACACTAAGACGTCACGGTTTGAAATCATGCATGGCACAGAAGGTTCCCCTGCTTAAACCAGCACATGTCAAGGCCCGTCTAAAGTTTGCCAATGACCATTTGGATGATCCAGAGGAGTCATGGGAGAAATTCATGTGGTCAGATGAGACCAAAACAGAACTTTTTGGTCATAATTCCACTAACCGTGTTTGGAGGAAGAAGAATGATGAGTACCATCCCATGAACACCATCCCTACTGTGAAGCATGGGGGTGGTAGCATCATGCTTTGGGGGTGTTTTTCTGCACATGGGACAGGGCGACTGCACTGTATTAAGGAGAGGATGACCGGGGCCATGTATTGCGAGATTTTGGGGAACAACCTCCTTCCCTCAGTTAGAGCATTGAAGATGGGTCGAGGCTGGCTCTTCCAACATGACAATGACCCGAAGCACACAGCCAGGATAACCAAGGAGTGGCTCTGTAAGAAGCATATCAAGGTTCTGGCGTGGCCTAGCCAGTCTCCAGACCTAAACCCAATAGAGAATCTTTGGAGGGAGCTCAAACTCCGTGTTTCTCAGTGACATCCCAGAACCCTGACTGATCTAGAGAAGATCTGTGTGGAGGAGTGGGCCAAACTCCCTCCTGCAGTGTGTGCAAACCTGGTGAAAAACTACAGGAAACGTTTGACCTCTGTAATTGCAAACAAAGGCTACTGTACCAAATATTAACATTGATTTTCTCAGGTGTTGAAATACTTATTTGCAGCTGTATCATACAAATAAATAGTTAAAAAATCATACATTGTGATTTCTGGATATTTTTTTTTAGATTATGTCTCTCACAGTGGACATGCACCTACGATGACAATTTCAGACCCCTCCATGATTTCCAAGTGGGAGAACCTGCAAAATAGCAGGGTGTTCAAATACTTATTTTCCTCACTGTACGTATTACAGCTACAGTAGCCTTCATGCTTTTTCTGGGCGAAGGAGACTCTGTTCCTGAAATTTGGATTTTGAATATGTGTGGTCCTTCATGTTTTCTTCTTCAAACTTGCCGGGGCCGGGAAGCGACGATACCCATTAGCAGCATTAGCAGCACCTGTGAGTTTATCATGTGGCAGTGAAAACGCGAAAGGTGGAGCCGTATGTCCTGTATGTCCCTTACCGGCTAACGTATTTCAAGATGGCGCATGAATATGGAGCGTCTACCCCAGTTCATGCAAATGCAAATGTAAAAATTTGAAGCTAAAAGGAATACTTGGAATTAATGGTGGTGGTAAATACTCATTAAAAAAGTTTGTGAACAGGTAACACAGATTTTGATTATGAACAACTAAACACGTTACACACTGGACCTTTAAAGTACTGCATTAAATTATTTCAATCTATTTTGATGTACTTTTTAAACTTGTGTGAAACTGCTAGTTAATGACCATTGATAGACACTTCCGACCCAGAATTTGCCTTTGGCTCGCCCCCAGTCATCCTTTAACATATTACACACTTTAAGCTGAATATATGTCATCTTATCTGGTCCTGTACTTGAAAAGGACTCTTCTCAAGCAGCACCAGGGAAGGTAAGCTGTATCCCAAAATATTAACTGTGTTTTAAAAAAGCATTTATCATACAATGGCAATTACATATGTGATGATTGAATGGGCCTATCGTTGAAATAAAAAGGAGTTTTACATTGACTCTGCTTTATGTTTCCTGTAGCACTCCCAGAGCCCCTCTTTCCTCTCCATTATTCAAAAGTCTGCATAAAAAAACCTTGTTTAAAGTGAAAAGGGATGTTAGTGAAGTAATGTTCCTGCAACTGCTTAGCATGCAACAAAGCCATGAATGCTTCTGTAAAAAAAAAAAAAGGAAAAAAAAGGGGTATACACAGCAGTGCAGCCAGATTAGAAAACACACATCACAATTCAACCCAGTGACTCTGAGCACAAGAATGCATCTCATTGACATGCTGTTGAGGAGACCAAATTAAGCAATCAATATGCTGATGAGATAGTGTGGTATTGAACATGCAAACAATTCTAATCATGAATGCTTTGATGAAGAGATAGTATAATTAATCATTTTTGTCTTGCAGCTGTGTAGAACCCTGTCAAAGACACAAGTGATAATCACAGCGTCTTCATACGTGGAGCTAGCGAATGTTCACTAAATTGCTTCGGAAGTAGGTTAATTTAGTAGTCAGCCTATAAATGCTACAATTTACTTCACTTCACTTGAATGTTTCTTAAAAAGTTGAATGCCAGCTTTTTGCGTTGTTAATGGTGTGCCAAATTAAATAGCGCTTTGACAGCAGAGGGAAGATTAAAAGATAATATATCTTGATCATGGTCTTCCAGCGAAACGCCTTAAATGAGCGCCGTAGAGCAGGGAGTGGATGCTTTCACAGAGTTCAACAGTGTGCTGATGAGAGGAAGCAATCACTGTACAGTGCATGCATTAATGACAAGATTGTTCAGCCCTCTTTTATTTTAAATTTATTTTTGTCCTCCTTGAATCTTAGCTATTTACTCCGACGTGTGTGTGTGTGTGGTGTGTGTGTGTGTGTGTGTGTGTGTGTGTGTGTGTGTGTGTGTGTGTGTGTGTGTGTGTGTATGTATATATATATATATATATATATATATATATATATAAAAAAAATTGCATTAGACATCAGCCACTTCAGCCACAGTCGAGAACCCTTTTGCAATTATGTAAGCACATAATGTAATCTGAAAACTGCTGCCCTGATTAATGAGATGTTTTTTATAGATAGATAGATAGATAGATAGATAGATATGTAGCGGTTAATTTACCCTTTCCAGTTAAGATGTTGGGTTTGGAGGTCATGACTTTGCAGTACTGTCTCCGGCAGATCTCCGTCCAGCTCTCCTCATTCTTTGAGTCTTTAGAAGATGCCAGGAATGTACTGATGTCAGAGTCTGTAAAAATATAGATGCAAAATCACAACAATCCACCAGTTCATATTGTCAACTTCATCAACGTTCTTCCTACCCAGTGAGTTATGGTGGATCTTTGGTGGGCCCAAAGTATAGCAGGGAGGCAGAGGGTAGCTTGAAAACATGGGCCAGGGGTAAGGATCTTCTCCCTGGAATGAGCAAATAAAGAGATCCAATTGACCATTTGGCCACCTCATTACACCCTAATGCAATTATTACAGACAAGATGCATCATATTTGCATTATTGTCTTTTATTCATTTCTGCACGGCTCTGACTGCATACTTATTATGGCTGTTTATAAGTTTGCTGGGATATTGATGTGTCATTATGTAGGGTGCATTTGTTTGTAATTCATAAACATTTCAAAGTATGAACAACGTAGTGCAGTTAAACAGTGACTTATTCATTAATTACTGAGCAATTGTTTAGCACAGAGCTGTTAGCAGTTTAACAAATCATGTATTTGTTTATATTTGTATTCCATCAGTTTTTTACTCCTTAATATATTATTTTAAATCCCTTTCTTTTTAACCCACTGTCATTTAGTGTCACATTCCTTACGCTCGTCATGTGTTAGTTCTGAAGAACCATAACTTTTGAATCATAGCTCAGCTTGTGACTTGCCAAAAAAGGTGCTCTAAATGCAGGGCTGGTTATCCAATTGTCTGAGCCTTCCGCTCATGATAATCCCTGTTATCCCTGGTATTTGAGTCTGCCTCTCAGGTGATGTGCTGCTCTGACAATGTTAGAAAAAGATGAACAGAGCCATATAGGTTGGTGAGGCGCCTTTCCTATACAGCTTTGGGACTCTGCTGCTGCTGAAGATAATAATTCTGCATGCAATGTGATTTGAGGTACTTAACGGTATATATTCTGAAAGACACAATGAGGAATAACCATTGTTTTAACACAATGATACTTCACACAAAATCAGTACTTATTTAACAGCTTTCTGGTCCCTGTGCAAGTGACAGGAGAGATGAATAAAAGAAACCTGTGAAACACAATGGAAACACTGGCTAAACTAATTTACACTCTCCCCTTTCGAAATCTCTTTGATATCCTTTTATTGACCTCAGCGTAAATTAGTTTCCTGTTTTGTGTTCAGCATAAGCAACACCTAAATAATTTATATATATATATCCAAAAACATGCCGAGTAAATAAAGCTGCAAAGAATGACTGAAGCCCCGTTTGTAAAACATTAAATTGCCAGTAGCACAAACTCTGACTGAGGTTGTGTTAATGAAGAATTTCATAATATTGTTATTAAAGAATAATTAAAGGGCAGATTAAACAAAGAAATATACCATTTAGTCACTTTAATCAGTGGCAATGATCAGACCAGAGAAAGAAAAATAATTAGGCACTGTGAAACAATGTAATGAAAAGCAATCACAGTTGTCCAAATGTCCAATAAACAGTGATGTAGGCTTGTATCGGTCTGTGGTGCTATCCAAAGAAACCACCAGTAGTGAAGTGTTCCGTAAACAATACTTACCAAGGAAAACAACATTTCACCAAAAAGGATAGTTGTTAGGATTCTTTGGGCACTGGCATTTCTACAAAATATCTGTCCACCACAGCCTCTCAGAAACGCTACTGTTGGTGACTGTATAGCATTTAGATGGTTCATAAAAACAACTAACAACACTGACAATAAAGAGGGGGAAAAAAGCATTTTGTCCACACCTTATCAGTTGTTGACTTCAACCCCAATGGATAAAACACACTTTTTGTAAAAAAAAAAAAATTTGACTCGCCAAAAACTGTGAAGTAGAAAGGAACCACTGATTGTACCAATAAAAAGTATAGCTGACCTCTTGCAGTGCTCGAGGAGGAAGCGTCCTCTCAGACGGACCTCCCACCACACTAACACGAACCAGCACGTGATTCCGCTCCACTGATAAGTTGTCGATTATGAACTCCCTGGGAATGTTTAACAGACATGATAGGGGATTAAAAAAAGATGGAAGTGGAAGAGGTGGTGCAAAAGGAACCAAAGTAAAAAAAAAAAAAGTTACAAAGGACAGAGACTTGTGTGCTATAGCATGTCTGTAAGATGATCGAATGAGAAAGACATTTAAAGAAAAGAAAAGGTTAAAGGAAAGGACTCAATATGCATATGTACAACAGAAAACATGTAAACCGCATGTTTTTTTGAATATGTTTGGGAAGACAAGGTCATGCCAATTAATATGCCAGCCAATTCACTAACACTTCAAAACCTCCCCCAGTTTATTGGAGCTCAGATAACTTTCTTTGAAAAGTCTTCTAAAAGACTTTGTGCACAGTTTGAAGCCTCTGAATGACTAGCATTACTGCAAAGCACAGTAAGAAACAAAATGGGGAGAAGGGTTTCAATGTTAGAATTTTAAATAAGATCAGAGAATATTCAAATTATAAAGGCACTTTATGGTGGAATGGTGTCAGCCTTGGTGGATGGTACTTTTAACTGAAGCAATTTGGACTTGAATTTGGTAATAAAGGAGAGTATTTTCTTTTACAGTGCTCTTTCCAATGGCCAATTGCCACAAAATGTAATTTGCATAATTTTTTATTTTTATAAAAATTTTATAAACTCGAAGCTCAAACAGCTGTGGTCAAATAAAATGTATAAACTGCTTTGGGTTTCACGGATATTAAAAAGGTCAGAGCAGGAAATAATAATAAAAAAAAACATTAGGGAAAATGAATGACAACAAAAAATAGGGCAAATCAATAATCAGATGCCAAAAATATAAAAATAAATAAACATTAACAACAGTGAAAAGAGGACGACAAGAAGAGGGTAAAAATAAAAAAGAGATAATGATGTCTGCAATGATAATGGGAGCATGAGGAAACAGAGGGCATGAAAGCGAGAATAAATGAACAAGTCATCATTCTCCAAACATTGAGTCAAGACTCAGACATACAATGTGAGTTGGCATTTCGGGGCCAATTTCCATTCATAACCAATAGCCATAGCTCTGCCAGCCATTACCAAGAGAGAGGGACTCTTGAACACCCACTTTTTAGAAATGGCCTTTTCACTGTCTTTCCAATTTATTTCATTTTATTTGTGACAAGGTAAACACACAAACAATTTCTCATTCTGAGCAATGATTACATTTGAAAGTGCTCTGTCACATCAGGGTGATGCACAGAGAAGCAAAGAGCCTTTACTGAACGAGAGAGAGAATGACTGTGCAAGTTGAGTGTGCTCAATGTGGAAACTATTTAAATGTCTAAATATCTGACTTCCCTTAGTTCAGCTAAGCTCTGACTGGAGTAAAGTGAACTTTCTAGGAAAGCTATAAGAGCAATATCCAAGTACAGGAAGCATATTAAAACGATAGTTTTTCAGAAATACACGTATTAGGTTTTTTTCCAAGAGTACAATGAGATCAATATCAAGCTAATGTCTGTGTGCTTGCTAAGAACAAATCAAAATGTGATTAGGGGGAGTTAGATGCTGTAACTGTTCCTTGACAAACACTTGACAAACTAACGTAACTCTGAAAATCATCACAAGGTCTTGTCGTAACAGTGAGGACGCCAGGTTGTGCATCATTGTGCCTTTACAGAGACCTATTACAAAACATGTGCCCACTGACTGACCCGGGACGCTGCACAGAATTACTGGGTGGATGGGTAAACTGCCGTTTGTCACATTTTTGTTTGTTTACAGACTAAACAACCCTGGCACCACATGTTAATTAGTGAGCTTTAGAAATGTTAGTGAGCGTCTTTTTGAACTCTTTTGAACCAGGCTAGCCGTTCCCCCCTGCTTTCAGGCATTATGCTAGGCTACGCTAACCGGCTCTGGCTCCATAGTTAATGCATAGCAATCAGATTTTCATTTCACTCATTATATTATTATATTACATTAAATGGATTTATAATACTGGTGTTACTCTATATTTTTTAATTGACAACTAATGAAAAGACCAAAACCAGTAAGACAACAGTTTTGTCTCTCAATACTTTCTGACTTCAGTGATGCTGTTCCCATCACACAAGTTGGTTGAGATGTCAAGGACTATAAAAAAGACTGATAATTAATATGTTTGAATGTATTACTTGGGATTTATGGCAGAAGTTAAGTCTCTGAAAAATAAAGTATTTTGTATCGTTTTGCAAGTTATAAAAAGGCTATAATGCTACTCTGTTAATAACACTAATGATATAAATAATTAGATCATCATGACAGATTTGTTTAAGTAAACTTTCCAACCATACATTTTTAACTATGCGTCGTTGGTTCATACCCATCATCGGTGTCCAGCTCAGTGACATTCTCCCTCTGGCTCTGCAGCAGCATGGAGCAGATGTTGTACTGGCTCTCCAGCAGCAGAAAGGAGTCCAGATTACAGCAGAGCACACTGAGCAGTCTGCAGCAACACAAATAAACAAACAAGACATCAAAAATACAGAGGGGGCTGGCATTTTGAGAAAAAGTAGCAGAACAGCAGCACCGGGCAGTTCAGACTGTAATGTAGTACATACTCTACTGCAGGGTAAAACCCGTTTCAGGAAGGAGGTTTGACAAACTGAGTATAACCCTGAACTCTGAGTTGATTTACCCTGAGATGGGAAACTGAGTTTTCGGTTCCAGAACAGCTGATTTGAGTTGGTTCAATCAACTCAGAGTAGGTTGACTCAGAGCTAAGCGCGTGCACCACCACAATAAAAAGGCAGCATGAATGGAGCCATGATACTACGATTCACCATGGTAACAACCACAAACAAACTGGTTGGCGGAAATACTCATGCGCACAAACAGCGAGTTTGAACATGTATTTAGTTAAAAAAAAAAAAAAAAAAAAAAAAAAAAAAAAAAAAAAAAAGCAACACAGCGGCTGCTGTAAAATAGCGAGAATTGGTGCGGGAGAAAATTGCTGCTAGAGTAAATGCGTAAGCTCTAATATAGTGTATTAATTTCATATTTAATCACAGGTAACCTATAATATTACTGGTGAACACTGGAATGGTAGTAGGCTACACCTATCATTTAATTTAGGTGCAACCCTGCGGGCGAAAAAGTAAACTATCCCATTCTGAGGTTGCAGCACCATCATTAACAGAATTATGATTGACAATCATTTATTTCTTTTTAATGTCTCTGACTGGTTTGAATCCAGTAGGTTCGGTTCATACCTCGGTTCAGACATCACGGAAAGCGCTGCTCTCATATGTGAATGCACAGAGCAGGGGTGTTAAAAGAGCAGCTTCGGTTACACAGAGCAGTTGGCGAATTGTGGCGTTAGCTTCACACGCTAACAGCGGAGCTAGCAGCAAACAGCGAAGCTAACAGCGAAGCAAATGGGCCTGGAAGCCATTTGTGGTCGAGGCAAGAAGGGATCCAGCTACAGGACATCTGTGTTTGGTTGTATATGGAAGGGACTAGTTTGCTTCCTGTGGACTCACTGGACCGACTCGACATGTAGGCGGAGCTTGGGAGCTTCAGAACTAAGGCGGGGGTACAGATTAGGTGTCCCTAAGAAACGCGTATGTAACAGTAGTTCCACATTACATTAACTCATTTGCACGCGAGATTTAGTTATTTTTATACCGTGTATTCTCCGTATAAATTCATGTACCGAACCGAGACGCCTTTACAGTTTTGGTTCAATAGGAATATATGTACCGTTCCACCCCTAGTGTCCAGGGAACTCTACACAAACGTTTAAAACACGTTTCAGAGAGGGTCACCTTCTTCTGACGCCGCTTTGCTATACAGTGGCTTAACTAATATGCTCCGCATCAAAGAAAACTGCCGTTTGCAAAAAAAAACGTAATGCGACACAAAGGATGTAGAGCATGTCCACGATGGGTGACGTTAGTGATATGAGGACAGATAAGGTTATGTAGGCTACATAACTGATAGACTGGGAAGAAAAACGATACCTCTCAAAAAGGTAGTTATCTGGGGCCTCACTATCATCTACCGACTTATGTTTAACTCCCTGCGAAGTAATACAGCTTCTTCATCAACGGGATCGTCGACACAAGGAAATGTCATGTTTGGAACAAAAACGTTTTATATAGTCTGCCTAACATGGTTAATAAACCAACACTTTTTTTATTCATGCAGATAACAAACTGCGCTAAAATGCGCCTGATACAGACTGAATGAATGAATGAGGAAATGAAAGAGAGCTGTGTCAGAGGGAGGAGACAGAGAAACAAGGTTTCTTGAAGAAAATCTGCTCCCGACCAGGTTAGGTTCACAGACTCCGTTACCATAGTAACTGACTCTGAGGTTAAGTTACCTCTCTTTCTGAAACGGGCTGGAGTTACCCCTCTCTCTCTGGTTTGATTAACCTTCCTTTCTGAAAACAGAAAACCCAGAGATTCCCTCATCTCAGGGTTAAAACACTCAGAGTTTTCACTAAACCTGCTTTCTGAAACGGGCCCCTGTAGAGAGGAAAAGCTTCATAACATCTTCTCATCACGCATTGGTGACTTTTTAATTTCAGTGTTACCGCTGGTCACAGTTTTATTAGTAACAATTTTTGGTGGAATAAGCATAAAAATCCCAAGGGAACAGGGATGGTAACCCATTTCCCAAGACCCAAAATTCACGTCCCCACCACCTCCTCCCATCAGCACCAGAGCTAATCTGAATTTAGAAATATCCAATATGTGTGTCACCGGTGTGAAGCATTAATCAAAACAATCTAGTTAATTCTAATATCGTCTGCCTGCTCTGCGCTCTACCCCTCAAATTAATTTGGAAAAACTTGTCTTTTAAATATCAGATATCTATAAAAATAGGTCCTCTACTCATGTCAATGATGTCAGCTGGACTATGTTGTTCTCATTTAACACATTATATTCACACTTTTGATGAGACCAGATGCAAGGAAGAGTGAATATATATGGGAATGTTTTTAAATGTTCCCCTGTCTATTTCGGATTTTCTTTTTTTTTATTAGAACATTTTTAATCTACTACAGAACTTTAGGTTTGAATAATAGTTTCACATTTTGGAAAACACCTAATTTGCTTTCTTGCGGAGAAGTAGATCGAAGAAGATCGATACCACTCATATCTGTGCATGAAGCTAGAGCATAACCATAACAACCCATTAGTCAGTCAATAGACTGAAAGAGGGCAGCTCTAATACAGACAAAGCAACAGAGAAAGTTTAGGATGATTCAACTGCTTCGGTTTGATCTTAATCAATAACAGTCTCAGACCATCGTTTGGTCTTTTCTGCAGATATACTGATGCTTAAGGTCAAGTCTTTAAATTAGTTTGATAGTTGATATTACTGTATTCTTGTACAGTTTTATGAATATGTCCAAGTTGATTTCTATCTACTTTATCACTGCCATTAGATAACACCATTTTTTTTGTATATAAGTAAAAAAATAAGGCTTACAAAACAACACATGCACAATGGAATGAACAGAAATGTCAGGGTTATTTTTACACATTTAAAAGGCTGTTTAAAACAACTCTGATCTTGGCTTTTACGAAATGTCATTTCAATTCCTAACAGTGTGTGTCCTTGTACTGACATATAAGAGGTAGTAGTGTTAAGCTCTGCATGCTGTTTTGGGTGTAAGTCATTGTGAAACATTTCTCCTTTTAAGCAGCTGTTTCCTTTCCTGATGTGCTGGGCAGTTGCTTGGACTCCTGTCTGACAGCTCTTCACTCATTCTGACAGCAGCACAGCTAGAGGCTGAGAATCTGTCAGGCCTTCTGACCTCTCTCGGTTTGAAACTAAGAAATACAGAACCAGCCCTGCTTCCAGTTTGTCTCCTTGATAGGCTTCGCTTATCAATTGGGGTAAAGACTGACTGAGGTCTTTTAAAATGTTTAGCTGTTCTGAATAGCAATTCATTGGCAACCTTTTGAAAACATCAGTGGGAATGTTGCCTTTAGGAATTTTGATTCAAGCGGTGCAACTGATTATTTTCATTATCAATTTGTCTGCTGATTATTTCCTCAATTAATTGTTTGATCTATAAACATCTAATAATAATAAATATAATGCCCATCACAACTTCTCAGAGCTTAAAATATTCAGTTTACTGACTTACTGGAACACTAATCATCAAATATTCACATCATGGTCACATGTTGCCGATCAAGCAACCTGCTTTGGTTGCTTGATTCAGTGCATGTAGTGGCCTGTTAGTAGCTGTTACAGCCATAAATCATAGCGGTAATTAAATACCCCAGACCTAACAACAAAACATTGTACCAGTACTACCTGTGCCGTGACATAAAGAATCAGAACAGGCGCTGAACATTTGATCTTTTTGCTTAGAAAATGACTTAATTGAATAATAATAATCAAAAAGGTGTCAGTTTTATAAACAGACTGCTGCCAAACTTTGCTTCCCAGGATGGTCTCAGGAGCTCTCCAGAAGCCTACAGTAACATACTGTACCCAACACCTTTTAGCAGAAATGGATAAAAACAAACTTAACCGTTTGGCTCCTCCAACAGACACGGGTCATTTGTAAGGAATCACAGCAGCTAATGCTGTCAAATCTGGTGGCTTAATTGTGCCAAGCCATTTCGTTGCCAAACTACCCTAATGCCGCTTGGCATTGGTAGAGAAGATTTGGCAAATGTTTCATGGGCGCAACCCACATACTGCTCATCCCACAAATGCATGTTTCCTTACAAATGGGGCACCATTTGTAAGGGAACTAAACAGGCTTTCTAACGGTATAAGATTTATTGCCAAAAAGCATTGTTACCACAGAGAAGTAATCTACCAAACACAAATTTCTTACTTTTTGTGCTAAGTTTATTTGGGAGGCTTTTATCGTTGGCGGTCGGGAGGGCCTGGTGAAATCAATCACAAAAACATTAAAAAAGGTGCAGTAATGCAAAGAAAATCTCTGGAAATGAAGGAATCCTTAGCTGTAGGTTTGTGGAAATGACAAAATATGTTTGCACATTCTGCTTAAACGATACAAGTAAGAGACAAAAACTAGTAACTACACCAATCTTTGTTAATGAAAACAATTGCTTTAATGATCTGCACATATTCAGGTAGCAGACTGAAAATCCCAAAGGCTGTGTATGTGCAGAGATTAATTAGATCTCATTTGGGCCTTAACACTGCATAAACCTCCCAACAACACCATGACTCTTTACTACACTGTAGGTAATCTCAGTTTTTTAATCTGTCAGCATGAAACAAAACAAGTAATAATGGACTTTGTTGTCCATTTTAGGGTGCGCTTTTACATGTAACTTGTTCGTCGCCACATAATAAAACTAAATATCTATTTATTCCCGGCCCTAAAAAAATAGGTGGTCAGTGTCAACAAGATGGGTTATGTGTGTGTCCTTCCTTGTCCTATTCCTGTCATATTTTTTTAATGTAGCATGACCATAATCATAACTGTAGTGCTTAGTGGAGTTTTTGCTACTAGTTAAAAAGGTTAAAATGTGTGACGCTCTACACAAGCACACACACTTAATGTGTTCAGAGCCATCAACAGCAGAGAGAGAAGAATAAAGGCATCCAAACAATTCAGAGAAGGGAAAACATGGGCAAAGGGCGCTAGTTGCCATGACAACAAAGAGGCTTTTAGCAACAAGGAAAAGGGCTGAGGGGTGTTAGCTCTCATTAGCATGCGAAGATCAAGAGGGGTGGAAATTTTGGCGACTTTTTTTTTTTTTTTTTTTTTTTTTTTTTTTTCCCCCCCAAGAGGGCTGGACTTCAGGAATGCTTGGTGCATGTTTGCCAGAGAGTGGTGCTAGTGACTAAACCTGCGATCAATATGTTAGAAAAGATTTAAAACCTATAAAGAAGTTTTGACATACTGCTGGAGTATAGTCCAAGGCTGGTTTCCAACTCAGAGCCAATTGCAGAACCAACGCAATTTCATTAAAATTGCGATAGTTCAAACCAGCTCCTGAGATTTCATTCTGATGGTTGCTTTGAGGATAGGGATTGCAATATTCTATATTTTGTTATTGTCAACAAATCCAATTAAAAAACAGTGATCAGATCATACTGACAAGTATTGTCTGTGTATCTGAAGCTTGATATATCATATTCCTCTGTGCCATAGAGCTTCATTGTTGTCCAAAAACTATTAAAAACACATGAATAATCCGTTTCCAAAGATGTATGTCTTCAGTAGGAAACCAATGGTCTTGAAGCTCTTGGAGCTCAGTGCCATGTGAAAGTCAAAAGTATTGAGAGACTTGAATATGCAATATGAGAAATATAGAATAACGCCAGACTTGTAATTTCAACAAGCACGAAAACACCTTCAGTACAAAACTGAGTGGCAGGCAACAAGTATGCAAATACTAAGAATGAGCATATTCTCACAACTAAATGATCTTTTATAAACATGGACCTGGTATCTATAGTTCTATAGTTCGTTATGTGGCTAACATGATAGATCGACACCTGTGTTACTTATTTAGGCAGAGTGCCCCGACTCCACCCACCGTCTACTGTGGTCATATAATCACACAAGCTTACATGAGATTTATATTCAAGTTTTAAACATGATGAATACTATTAATATTTAGCTCAGAACATCTTTTTTTTTTGGTCCTACCTGGGTATGTTGTGTTATCTATTTATCAGTGATTTAAACACAAAAAACACAGTCTCTTAATCAGACAGCCCTTTATGTCTCAGTGGAAAATACAAAAATATGCTAAATGCTAAATCTGTGATACCAAGCATCTGGTAAGAGTATCTGTGGTATCTGCAGAGATTTCAGGGAGTCAAACCTAATGTTTATTTAGTGCTACTTGTAACGTTTAATACAGATGATTCAGTGTCAAATAAACACAAAATAATATCACAATGGAGGAAGAGCAGGAGCTCCTGCTGCATGGATAGGCTAATGGGATCCACAAGGAAGGGAATAGATTTCCCCTAGAAATTTAAGGCACACTGCTTCATTAAAGTACAAAAACTGCAAAAAAAAAAACTGCAAAAAAAAAAAAACTTTACTATTGCAGCTACATTAATAAAAACAAGACCAAAGCATAACGTGTGATAGTTTGACCCTGAGGTAGACCAGTGTGGGGTCAATGGTCATGCTTTTTAATCATGTAGTCATTTTATCTTTTTGTAATAACAAAGCAGTTTGCCTTGAATTTCAGGAGGGAATCTTTCCGCTGCCTTGTAGACAATCACATAAAAATAAATTGAGGTAGCAAAACCAGTCTCTTTATAATTAAACACTGGGATGAACTGAATCCTGCTGTTTACTGCAGAGCTTCACTGACATTTATGCTGCAGAGGGCGGTGTTCTCCACTAAATACATACTGGGCCAACACAAACTACAACCGTCTAACCTATAAAAGTAATTAAATACAGCTTTACACTACAGAGAAACATCAAATTGTTGGTATGCGAAGCTCCAATATAACATGAAAGTCGCACCAGAACGCTTCATATATGAGCTACTTCATAATCCAATAGATCATGGGTCTTCAATGTTTTTAAGGACCCCTTAACTGAAAGAGAGATGGAGCAGGGCCCCTTACTACATGTATTGTATACAAATAAAGTTGCATCTTAAACTGAGTCTACAATAACATGTAGCGTGGCCTGAAGCCTTTATATATATATGTTTTTTGCACAAAATACTAAGCTATTAAAATAGCCTAATAATTGTTGACATGATTTTATAAATCAAGTTTTAATGTTACACATACATGTGGCACAGTGAATCCTTAGGATTAACTATCGGTGGATGGCCTTAGTGACTACCTTACCTATTGAGAATGAGGAGATGTCGTCACTACACAGCACCCCGCCCCCAGATATCCCCCTTCCACCATTTTGGGACAGTACCCGCCAGAACCGTTCATTGTTTGTGTTGGTAGCAGAGGAGGTTGTTGCAATTCCTCATTATTTTTAAATGCCTGGAAAACTGCTTTGTAAAAAGAAAATGCTCCAGTGTCTCACACGATTGTCGTGGAAACCATAGGAACCATGTGTTAATGTTTTTTCGTTTCCCTACATGGAAAAAACATGAAGGAGAGCATGTCTCCGATGTGACAAGGAGACGTCGGATTTCTTGGGTGGCTGCAATTAGAAGAAAGGACCTTTCTCTGGTCCAGCACAGAGACACCACACTGACTGGAAAGGATCCCTACAGAGATAGACTTTTTAGTTAAAGAGTAAGATCCTTTTAGTTTAACATGAAATAGCCCCGAAATCACCATCACCAAACTCCACCAGACTCCATGTAAATAATCAGTACTTTTAGCGTGTATAGAGCCAGCATATTTCCACATGTAAATGGGTGAATTAAGGGTTTATTTCAACCAAACCAGAGTGGTGATTGTTGGAACAGTGGAAAGATGAACCAATACGGCTTTTGATAGTTTTATTTAGTTTCTGTCCACTTTGAATGAAGTGTGTTTTACGATGATTAAAGTCATGATTATTTACATGGAGTCTGGTGTAGTTTAGTGATGGTGATTTCAGGGCTGTTTCATGTTAAGCTAAAAGGATCTTACTCTTTAACAGAAAGGTCTATCTCTGTACGGATCCATCCCATAATGTTGTCAGACACTGAGAATAATCGGAGTCTGTCAGCGGCAACAACAGAACTTTTAGTGGACCCTAGCCAAGTGATAATATACTGGACCAGTTTCAGAGATTGTTGTTCCTATCAGTTTGTCCCTGTAAGGGCCCTTTTCTTTTGCTGCCTTCTTCTTAATTTTCTCGTAGTTTCTCTGTTTAAACCATGGATGTATTAAGAGAACAAAACGCCTTGATGATAATTCCTTGAGCCGTCTTTCCTGCTCTGTGTCTGTGTCGCTCCGACACTGTTGCCCCTGGCAACCGACAGCATAGGGTCCCAAAATGGTGGACGGGCTCAGACACCTCCCAAATCGTGACGTATGTCCTCATTCTCAATAGGCCAGTAAGCAGTGGGGATTTTAATTTGCTAATAATATGTTGGATCCATGTTGAGACTTTTTAATTAAAAAAAAAAAACGTTCAAAAATTAACAATAATTTGGAGGCCCCCGTGCATTGACTCTGAGGACCCCCTAGGGGCCCCGGACCCCCTGTTGAAGATCCTTGCAATCCGTGGCGTTTTTTGGCACGGGCGAACCGGGCAGTCGCCCTGGGCGGAATTTTTCATGTCACATGGTGGGCGGCATGAGAACTTAAAATAATAATAATAATAATAATCTGCGCCGCGAAGCGGTTTTCTGTTATCTACCATTTCACTGTGTGGGGAATTGGCAAATCGGCGCACCCCTTGTAGCTGCAGGCGCCCTGCTTGCACCCCCTACTTTCACAATTAAATGGACTAGTCCGTAACGGTGCGGGGCCAAGGGGGTAAGCTTCTCCTCGGACCGCGAAGACTCTATGGCGCCATTTTTATGCTATAAAGCCATCACCTCCCGTTAGCATTCCATTGACTGCCATTCATTTTTGCGCCACTTTGACAGCGAATAACTTTACATCTGAAGCGTTTAAAGACTATTTGTCCATTGTTTATTTCTAAAGAAACACAACAATGTATAAAAGGCTCCATTACCTTGTTGACGTTTTTGTAAAAATAGGTTAACGATTGTGTTATAACCACGCGACTTACTGTCGCATAGTAGAGTAATTACCGTATAGTACAGGAGAAGCGTGCAGGCAGTTTCATCTCACATTAGCTGTTTAAGTGTAATTACTAATGTTAACTAGCATTTTAGTTAGCAATAATTAGCCTGTACCTATGTTATCTCCTTACATATACCTACGCTCTCCGTCTCTGCAATATTCGGAATGATTGAGATTTCTCTTGGCACAGCTACCAGAAGACTTACAACTTTCAGACACGTTGCTCACGGCACATTTACGTCATCTCTCTCAGTTGGAGGCTGCGCAGTAACGCTAGCCATCACCGGAAAAGTGCTTCTAATGGCCTTCACTGGTCTCCGTCCAGAGCAACGGGATCTGTTGGTCCATTATATATATGTCAATGTGCGGGGCCCAGCGCGAAAGATAAACACACGGTGACAGGAGAACTCGGAAGTACAAAGAGACGGAGCAAGACCTTATATATATATGTCAATGAGCAAGACGAGTCTAAACCTTTTTATGTCAATGGTCTAAATGCGAAAATGAAACAAAGTTACCCAAGCGGCTTAAATAAAAAAAAAGCGAAAAGACATGTTTTCGGCAGTAGCAGGACCTTCATCAGCTCCCGTGGCTGATGATAGTGGTAGTGGTGGTGGTGGTGGTGTCGGCCGTAGTGGCATGCACAGTGAGGAGGAGACTCAGGAGGAGAGAGACAGAGATGAGGGAGTGAGGGTAGAACCTGCGGTAAGCACAACTCCCATTAAAACACTTTGCCCCTTGATAAAACTGAGCCAAAAACTGAGTGGTGGACAAAACACTACAACAATAAAAGACGTAGGCATGCTTTAGGTTACTGTATGATTGCATTAGTAGCCTAGATAAACGTTGCACATCATGCAAACTTTCTTAACGAGAATTGTAGCTTTTCTATCTGCTTAGGCAGACAAAAACTCATGATAGACCTCTTCAAATTAAAGCACAGAGCCTCTTGAAGTTTGATGATGAAAAAAATAATATATATATAGCTTGTTTTATGATTCATGAGGAGTATACCATTTTATTAATTTATTAATCTTGTTCAATTTGTTATTATTGTATATATTGTTGGCACATTTATGTATATAGTGTATATTTATGTTAAGTTCAGATAACTGTCATGTTCTGTCATATTTTGTGCAGAATTGTGTTCATTGTGGAGATTGTTCACCTTAAAAAGTGTGTTTCCTGTTGTAATTTCAATAGTTAAATAACTGGATTCTCTTAAGTGTGTTTTTCAAATGCTCTAATGAAGGATTTGTGCAATTGAGAAATATTCGAAGGGGGTCTCGCCCTGGGTGTAAGTCAATGTAGAACCGCCCCTGCCTGCTATAGATGAATGTGTCAGGATGTTTCAAATATCCAATGCATGAATGGCCACAGCTTGCTCTGCTTCCTGTGATGTGTTAGCTCATTAAGTGTGTGCAAAACTTCTGCATGTTTTACTGTTCTGTGGTAAAGTGTCCTCTACAACAATGACTGCAACAAGGAGGTCTCTCTGGCCAGTTGCCGTCAGACTAAATAATACACCCCCAACTTCCTGTTACAGAGACATCAAACTGAGTCAGCATTTATTCACTATTTGTACATTTGCCACTATGTGTTTGGATGTTAAATGCCCTGAAAAAATATCTCAATCAGTGATGGATGGATGAGTGATGGGGTCCTACAGGAATACTGTTTTCCGCATAAATCAGAACAGTTTTGTTTTTTCACATGAGAGATTTGTGCCTGTGCGGTTTTCTCACTGCTTTTTTTTCTTCTTCATTAGTCTGAAGTGGGCCGGTCTCAGTTAGACAACAGTGATTTCACATACTTCAGCAATCAAAATGTGATGTCAGTTCATCAGAATGAAGTTGTGGGTTGTTTTTAGACCTTCCTAGGAGACACTCAATCATATCTGATCAAACGCACCCACACAGCCCTAATAAAGCAGATAAGCTGAGTTTTAGAGTGTAGCTGTTAATAAATATCACCTAGGGATGTTCTTTCCAACCTTATCTGTGATTGTTGCTCGTTTAGTCATCAATACTTAATACTGATAAATACTTAACGCACCTAAAACCGATGTTGATATTTTACAATAACATAAAATAACGATTTGAAAGAGGTCAAAGCTACAGAGAATTATCATCCGAATCTCCCGTCAGAGCTTTATAGCGAGTTTCAGCGCAGCTATTTTCAGGGAAAAGGCTCTAAAACCCCACTGTACCCCACCTGCTCAACACCAAAGAGCAGACAAACACAGTTAAAAACTATTTGGTGTACATAGTAAAAGATTTAGCAGCTAAAGAGCCAGATATTTCCCCTTGGAGTTGTAGAGACCAAAAACAGAGCTCAAAAGGAGAGTGAATATTACCCCTATTTTCCACTGGGTGCATGTGTGCTGCATTCCGGGCGCGTCACGACCCCAGCGAGCAATCACGGCCATTCAAGTCAATGCTTGATAATCCGCCAGCCGCGCCGTGACGCGTCCCAGAAGCGCATGCAGCTCTCCGCCAGGTCTATTTTCAGGCGAGCCGCGGGACGTTCAGACAGCTGGGCAGGACGTGAAACAGCAAGAGTATCCAGTCCCCCCCCCCCCCCCCCGCCCCCCACCCCCCAATATCGTATACGTCTCCTCTACAACACCACGGACGATGAGAGATTCATCTTAGATGTGGAAAAACATAATAAGACATCACTGATCTTTTGTATAAAGGACAATGCCAGAGAAGAGAAGGCATGGCGTTTAATTGCATGAGTGCTTAGAGTGGAAGGTGGATACTAGCTTAATGAACACGTAATTGTTCTGTAAAGTACTTGTAGAGACAATAAAATCTGCAAGTCGGACAGCAAGACGCTCCGCATGTGAGACGCTCCCGGTGTGGTATGGGGCGTGGCGGAGGACTGAACAAAACCAGAACACAGCTGGAATGCAGCAAAGACGCTCCCAGTGGAAAATTGGGGTTAGACTTATGTGGCCAGAAACACGACTCCAAATGAAAGCTAATGTTGGTCTATAAGCGCTGAATGTTGAACCATATCAACTTGAAAGGTGATACAGTATGTCAATGCTGTTTTCACATCAACTCGTTAGTGACCAAAAAAATCTGTTACTGCAGGTTTAGGAAACCAAGTTTCATAACCCGACTGGCCGTCAGGTCACTTCATATTACCCATTTATTGTTTAGTTTAATAGAAATGGTAAATTAAAACACACACACACACACACACACACACACACACACACACACACACACACACACACACACACACACACACACACACACACACACACACACACACACACACACACACACACACACACACACACACACACACAGCAATGTTCTTGTGTGAGGTACCGTAGCTGCCGAGGGGTGGATCAATAAAGCACTATTCTATACTATGCTGCCATATTCCTTCAGGCTGTGGATAATCAGAAAATCGAGTGAAGTGTTTTGAGCGTTTTCTTTGGGTTCAACTGTTGGAGGTCACAATGGTCATGTGGGTGTGTGTATTGAGAGCAGCACCCACCCATGGACAGTATATAAGATAGTGTCAATGCAACAGTATGTAAATATGGTGAAGTGATTTTAAACACAATCGATCAACATCATGGCAAAAACCGTAAGAGAGTGTGAAATAAATGGAAATTTCATTCACCTCTTATCACTATTTGCATCATTTCCCATTCAGGCCAATAAAGAATGAAACTGAACTGAAATCAAGCTGTGTAGAAGCTTCAAACATAGAATTTGCTGTGTTCATGGTCAAACATTAATACAGCAGATTTACGCAGAAGTTGTTGATTTAAGGTTAATAAACCAGTACCTTAAAATGAACATGGTTTGACTTGACTTATTGACAGTAAAATGCTACATTTAGCGACCCATACGGAGGTGCAGGTTTGTCAGTGAATCCATCAGTCAGAGAGGCAAATGAACAGAGCATCTTGTTCCTTTCACTTGGCCTCTGGACGTTAATAGGAGTGAGCTGACTGACAGGCACAAACAGAGTGAGTGAGTCAGCAAGGCTCCAAACAAGTCAAAGCTATTGTGATTCAGAAAGCCAAAAACATAAAAAGAAGCAAAGCAATGCACAGCAACCACTGGAGCATTGCACACACAACCAAGACACATATGTACCTGTGTGTGTAAGTGTGTGTGTGTTTTACTATATTCGTGGGGTCCAAAAACTGGGGAATACATTATACTTGTGGGGTCTGCACAGTCTTGTGGGGCCCAAAATGCTGGACCCCACAAGGTTAAAGGGCTGTTTGAGGGTTAAGACTTGGTTTTAGGATTAGGGTTAGAATTAGGTTATGGTGAGGGTTAGAGTTAAGATTAGGCATTTAGTTGTGATGGTTAAGGTTAGGGTAAGGGGCTAGGGAATGCATTATGTCAATGACAGGTCCCCACAAAGTGAAACAAATATATGTGTGTGTGTGTGTGTGTGTGTGTGTGTGTGTGTGTGTGTGTGTGTGTGTGTGTGTGTGTGTGTGTGTGTGTGTGTGTGTGTGCACATGCACACCAGGTGCTAATCCAATACCACGTGCCTCCCCACTGATGTTAAGTAATAATATAAAAAATATATATAAATATAAAATATATATCAATCTCACCTCAGGCCAAATGTGTGAGACTGCTCATAGTGGAACAGGGAATGGATCTTTGAATCTGAATTCACAGCAATCAGCCTGTCAATCAGATCCTGTGGAGTAAAGTGAGAGGGTGTGAAGAAAAATACAGCAGTTATGGTGCAAAAAAAGAAAACTATGGATATTTACGATGTGTAAGATGAAAAATGTACATCCGCCTCTGTGTTTTGGGGGTTTAGGAGCAGGCCTTTGCAAGGGAAAACCAATGCATGGTTGGTGGAGGAAGGCAAAATGAAAAGTGCAAACATGCCCTCAAATGGCTGAAAGAGGCACTGCATGAAGTTTGGACTACACAGTGTGAAAAACACTCACAGGAATGGAGGTTGGCATCTCTCTCAGGGTATATTCACTCTTGTTGGCCAGAGGCTGCCGGCCCATGAGCTCCCACACCGATTGGGAGGAGGAGAGCAGGTTGACTAAGGACAGGAAGGACTGGAAAGACAAAAAGTGAGACAGACAGACAAACACGGGATTAGAGAAAGCCTTAAAAACATAAGAAATACAGGGGCAAAGAGTGAAATTAGAACTAAACTTACAACTGAGATGAGGACTGTGATCAGGCATGTAGCCATTGGCTATTTTCATCCAGATTTAATCCATTTTTATTACTTTTTATTGTAATTTGTGCCACCTATTTATTGTTCGTGTTTTGTTTTGCTGTTACACTGTATGTGTGGGATTATATATATATATATATATATATATATATATATATATATATATATATATATATATATATATATATATATATATATATATATATATATATATATATATATATATATATATATATATATATATATAAAGTATGTTTATCTGTAGTCCCTGCTTTCATCTGCTCCTGCCTGTTTGATGTTTCAGGTGCATTACAAGCTTCAACATGTTTTATTATCTGTCTGCTTGTGTTTTTAAAGTATTCCAACACACAAATGAATCCAAAAGAACAAACAACAAAATTCTGAACTCACAAAAGGTGAAAATATTACCGATCCCCCTACCATACAGCTGTCCGTACATCAGAGCTAATTTTCCAAAAATGTGTTGCAATAAGTCTGTGCTACATATTTAGTTTGTTTAGGTACACACATCATCACACATGTTGTAATTGCTCATTTATCTGTTTCCAACAGTTCCCATGTTCTGGCTTGGATGGACTTGAAGGTCTGACTGTATGTATGTAACCTGGCAGCTAACCCACTGATAAGGCAGGCTTTAACGTCACCAGTGGCAGGGCACAGTTCACACTTCACTGGCTGTCTGTATTCACTTGGCTAGTTTCACTGAGAGACAACTTGAGACACACACACACACACACACACACACACACACACACACACAGGCAATCAATTCAGTTTGATCCCATTTCAGAACAGTTTGATATAAAATTGCACTCTCTCCCACACACATACACACAATACCTTGAGGCAGCTCCTGTCTATGGGGTCCATGGGTGTGGGCTTGGGACGGATCACACCAACATCTTCACTGCCGCACTCAAGAACAGACCACAACTCTACTACCAGTGCCCGGACAAAACCTGCAACAAAAGCCAGTGGTTATAATATGACTTTGCGCATGGAGAAAGTCTAACCTCTAAACTGACTGTTTGGAATTATTATATATGTGACAGTAGTGCAATTGAGATTGCAAGCATTAAGGATCTAATATTTCATCATGCAACACTGATATCTGCTTTCTATTTATTTTTAGGTTTCAATGTTTTGATACAGCAACATTCAAATATGTCAAAAATTAGGATAACACAAATATTACGACAGGTTGTTTGGGCATTTAAGCCTTGTTGGACAGGAGAGAGTCAAGATGGAGGGAGAGGAAGGGGGGAGAAATAACATGGAACTAAGGTCCCGATCCAAATTCAAACCTGGAAATTGCGATTATATAGTAAACAGCATTCAGCTACCCAGATGCTTCCAAATGTACAATTTAATTTTACACTTACAAATTGTACTGGTTGTATGCCACTACCTTTCCCTTTTTCCACATAGTATTGATATGTTCCTGATATGTGGAATGTATTCAGATATGATTTACTACGCTACTTATAAATATGTTTCTGAAATAGACATCAAAATCAGATTTACATTTCTTTGTCACACAGCTACTCAAATCACATCTAAATTTTAACAAACTTGATAGTTAACACTTTTCTTTAGCCACTTATCCTGTCACAGTTTGAAAAAGATGCTTCTCCCTGCGCTGCTTGATGCCTGCTTTATGTCAACTAGACAATAACAACTTGCGATACAAGCTTTACGCATCACAGCTGTGTTTGTTTGTGCAAGTTTGTGCTTTAGTACCTGAACTGTGCAAAGCTGCCACCCCTGGAGCAGTTGCTGCCACCTGTGTCACCATCACCCCATATCCAAACTTCTCACAGCGGCTCACCTACAGAAAACATGCACAGAAACCCCATAATCCCCTAAAATATTTTTTTACCTTTTTCATTTTTGCATGTAAAGTATACATACAGACTGAATCAGAAAGGATTAATGTAGCACAAAAAAAGAAAAACGAGAATTGTACATTTGTGATTCAGTAAACAAACTGATATGACACTACTAGAATCCTGAAAAAGCACAAATGTTAAGTTTGTGCAGGAGTACCGCTATCTTTTCAGAAATCACACAACTCTATAACTCCTATGTATGTTAACAGAAAGAAATTTGACGTTTTTATCTATTGCCATCAAAATGTGTTTCTCCAAACCAAATGGTAACTTTACATTGTAATTCAATGAAAAATAATCTAATTGATGAACGTTCTGTGTGTAATGACCTAATTTTTCCTAATCCTGCATCCTAGCTTCAGGGTTGGCTCACTGTAACTCAAGTCAATGTGGCAAAGAATCACTTGAACAGCATATTACTTTAGCACATTGATGCTATCAAGAAGGATTAAAAACAGAGCCACTGCCAAAGTTAATTCTTCCAGGGTTTCCATAAAGGTAATGAAACAGTTCCATCGAACTATATCAGCGCTTATCAGCACTTCTGCAGTAAAGTTTGATTCATATGAAAGTGGCAATATAGAGTTATATGACTAGCTTATATAACTTTAAATCTACTACAAGTGCTTTTACAACTAACTAACTAACTAACTAACGATTCTGGCAACATCTGGAATTCCTTAGTAGTAGTAGTAGTAGTAGTATCTTCTTTCAGCTGTTGCAAAGTCAAGCACCGGTTGGATTGCAGGATTAGAAACTAGGTGGATAAGGGAATGAGTAGTGCAGCTCCCTCAATACAACAGTTGAGGTGCCCCTCAGCAAGTCATTTAACCCCTGCACTACACTGAAGCCTTTCAGCAACAACTGCAGTTGGATTGGGATTTTCCACGTTTGACTGTGTATGTGTGGAGCAGGGCGTTGCTGAGAGCATTTGACTGATGAATAAAGGTTGGAAGAAAACTCCTCCTCTCAACAAACTGGGTATACTAACTGTGAAGTAAAAGGCAACATTTTGAACAATTATTTTTTTTTATGATGGAAAAAGACCAAATAGAAAAAAGAAAAAAACCTGTTCTAATTGTGTATCATTGTAAAGTACAGTGTTTGTAATTACCTGTAGTTTTTTAGTAAAGCGAGAGAACATGTAGGAGAGACACTCATTGATGGCTCCTGTCTGCTGGAGCAGCAACAGGCCTTTAGGAGTTGCAGCAAAGTTCAGCAGGCTGTCCAATAACGTCTCCTCCCAGATATGCCTGTTCCAAAGTCGAAGAGTCAGAGTAAGTTGCAGGGATAAGTAAGTCAAGCAGTTCCTTACACAGGTGAACAATCGGGTAAAGTGCCTAATGTACAGGTGGTAAACAAGCTTCTTAGCCAAGAAATGTTAAAGTAGTATAGAAGTATTTGTGGTCAGATTAACCCTAATTGTTATTTTCTTTATTGTGGATTTTTCTTTAACAATAGTTCAGTCTTGAATTTCCTCAGGAGCTCCTTACATCTATGTTAGTTGTGAGGTTAATTTAGTGTGGTCTAAACGAGCTCTGTTGCATCAAGGGACAATAACTTGCATTAGCATAAATCCTTTAAATCTACTGACAATGATGAACACAAAGGAGATATGTATCCTTGAATATTTTGCATTGCATCCCATGCGCTACACTGCTTAGCTATAGGAGGCCTTTCCATGGGTTACTGTTAGAGGTAGATGAATGGTGGTGTCAACTAAGGACAACCTAACTTTTATAGTCTCTTCCCAATCAGCAACCACACAGCTTCTGAACCCTAATTCAGATCAACACCTATACTGATGCACATACTGTAAATGGTTTAATGGATACAAAAGGCTGTTAATGCTAGACATTTATGTGGGTGGTTTGTTTGTTAGCTTTCACAGATGTGTTACTATTTCACATACAGTATGTTGGTATTGGTATTTATTTAGGTGTTGTTGCATGATCACTTAAATCTTCTCTTGCATATTTAAAAAGGTATTAAATATGTTTATAAGCTTCATATCTGAGAAGGGAACAAGCTTACTGTAGGTGGGTATAATTTACATATCCCTAAACAGTTTATTCAAATTTTGTTTTGATAATTCTGTCTCCAAGTAGCTTGAAGATGGGATGGAAAAGCATCATTCTGTGTCTTTAAATGTCTGAGTTCAGTCTCTCTAATACTTAATACTGCATTATGACTATTCACTACTTTAATTCCAGGGATTTGAATAAACTGGCCTCACATGTTCTGCACATCCTGGGTGGATGTTCCAGCAGCAGCTCCAGGTACAGGTGTTGGAACTCTTTCCGACAAGGAACTGGTCTAGAAATAAAAGAAGTTATAAAGAATAAAATGTTATTCGTTTAAGTTCTTCTTCTTTTTTTAAAATCACACCATGTGTATGAGTTCGTGGGCACATCTGAAGGTAACTTTAACCTACAGATTAATATGGGGCCATTTTAGAGTGTACACTGTAGGACATTTTGGAACCCAGTTGTATTTCACAAAGTGTGATTTCCTTTCTGTGACTCTCACTGTACTCTACTAAATTGCTGTACTGTTGGTCTACAATCAGCCTTTTATGCGTTGTCTTGATATTGCAATTCTTAATATCTCTAATTGATCATTTAATTATATAAAATATATCATTTGTGTTCATTTTACCTTGAAAAAGTATTCTAAATCTCAATGGAATACAGCTGCATTTGAAATATTAATCAGGAAATATGCAATCTCTTAGAACTCACTGTTTGGGTTAGACATGCATACAGAACTCACTGTTTGGGTTAGACATGCATACTATGTTAGAGCTTGGTGCACCTTACTGAAAAACTAAATATCAATTATTTAATCATATAATAATAATATAATCAAACATTTAACTGTTTTCTCCCTTTGAAGCAATTAAAATCACATGCCTCCTTAAGATGCCTCCCAGAAACTCTGGGGGGGGGCATGTCGGTATCTTTTTATAACGGGTAAACTGAGGTCAATGTTGTTGGTACACTATGTAACGCTACGAAAACAGAGGTGGACTGGGATTTGAGACGTCATGTAGTACTTGCTGTCGGTGCATTAGATTGCAGTACGTGCCGGCTAATAATTAATAATTAACACATACTGGGTTGAGTCAGGAGAAGGTGTTGTAAACTGATGCCACAATGAGTCATACAAGTTCATTTTTGAAACGAATGTTTTGGAAAACAAAGGCTTGAGGCGGGCCAGTATGCTGTACAGATATCTACCAGACATTAATGATGTCTCCTACCTGCAGCAGAAGCAGTTTCACTACTTGTCTTTTCGGTTTTCCTCTGTAGCTGTATTGTAGCAGGGGTTATTTTTGTTTTTGGTTGCACATTCAACTATCTGTTTTTATTTTCAAAAGACAAAAGCAGTATTCTAAAATGGAGCAGATTACAATGGTTAGTGAATTCCCTCCATTTGCAAGCAGTGCTGGCACGGTTTCTGCTGCAGTGAATGAATAAAGAGAGAGCTCTGCATTCAGCAAGCTAATGAAACATGACAGGAGTATTCTAGCCAGTGAAACTGATCATTAGACATGGACACCCCTCCATTAGATATTGTAGGGGAAAGAAGAAAAAAAAAAAAAAAAAAAAAAAAGATTCAGATACAACCTTTATCTTCCATCTTTTACAATGTTTTTATGGGGGGGGGGATTACAGAATCAGCCTGTATTAAACATCCAATTCCATATGGCAACACCAATATTATGATGCTTAATTGTATTTCCAATGTGTTTAATGATTAGATGTTTAACATGTGTATTGTTTTTGTTACACCACATATGTTAACACTGTAAATCTGCAAGATCCTCAGGTAAACGTTACAAAACAAACACCAGTTTCCCAAATATTAACCAGTTGTCCTTTTTTAATCTGAAACTTTATCAGGCTATTGTCTTGATTGGCTTGGAAAACTAAGTCATTGACTGCACCTTGTTACCCTGGTTTTTAAAAGGCGCTTTATAAATAAAGTGTCCTTACTATGTGAAACTGAAAGGTTGATCGGTGTTATACTGACAAATAAGTACCTTTTTCCATGCAGCAGCTACAGCCTTGTGCAGGCCGTAGGGTCGGAGAACCTGCAAACCCTCACAGGTGTTGTACATCTGCCTACAGACAAAGATAAAGGCTCCACATGATGTATGGGACATGTCGGATTCACTTAGTGACGACAGCTCCTTATCCAGCAGCCTGAGGGTGAACTGCACAATGACATGGGCGGCAAAGGTTCTGCAAATGAGAGAGAGAGAAATTTGTTGACAAGAGACACAAGATTTTTTTTTTTATGTGTAAAATATGAGATGTGGTGCTTAGAAAAATGTCCGGGGAGTTATAGCGTGTTTTTTTGTCTGGACTAGGGGATGTTTCGGATGGTCCGGTGAATGAATGAACAACACACAGCGCAGCAACACGATCCACACTAGCCCAACGCAAGTAGGGCATTGGAACTGACTGCCAAGCTAACTTTTTCCTTTTGAGCCTTACCTCGGCGCCACCTTTCCCTTTTCTTTTTTGGCTTTCCATCATTACACTCACACACTGTCCGTTAACGCTACCGAGGAAAAAAAAAAAAGAGGTGTTCGATGGCTTTACATCATAGGCCGACCAGGGATATGCCCTTTGGGGAGGGGCCGCTCACTGATCCCCCTATATTTCTGAAAATCCTAGACATGGTTGTGACCTGCACTTCGTTAGTGCTTTCTGATTAGCCTGTGTTTGTATTGAAATAAGAGGCTGCTGCGGCCAGCCGTACAGGTTGACAAGAGGCTGCACAGTTTGACCAGCGGGCAGCGGCAGCACACCAGGCCGCCGGATGGTGTTGCTAAGAACTTGCAATGTATAACTATTATCAGACCGGCCCTCGCGGCCTCGAAACACTACCGGCCCACTGGGAAAAGTCCCGACTCTCCCGATTGCCACTCCGCTACTGCCCTGACCTGTTTTTTATATTTCTTTCATGTAATTTGTATTTATGTGTGAAATGAATAAACAAATGCTCATTTTTACAACATATTTCTCAGATGAGGTACATACAGAACTCATGTGGATTAGAGCACATTAGTCAAAACAGTTTATACTCCGTGGTATCAGCTTTGTTGAATGTATTTTTGCCAATTCACAACAACAAGCTACTGTTTCAGGTTGGACAGGATGGTCAAGGTCAGCCAATTACAACAGAACACAAAACAAACCACTGAGTGACCCTGAATATCTTTATAGCAAAAACTCAGAAAAACTCTCTTTTATTAATGAGACTTGAGTAGATCAAAGATATACTCGCAGTGACTAACAAACCAGCAACATCCTCGGGTCTACTCTGTCTGCACTCTGTGCAGAACCAGGAGGATTTGTTACACAAACTTAACTCTATATTGAAGTCTTCTTGCTAAGTCAGAAAAAATTTAATTTATTCATTACCATCAAAGATACAAAAAGACACTGTATTTAATCAGAATTCAATCACACCGTCTCACCTCTCGCTGTGGGCTACAACTAGATTCTTCTCATATAAGAAAAGAGCTAATCCTCTGTCGGTGTTTGCGATGCGAGCCAGAACATCAGCGATGAGAGTCAGTGTTGCTGAAGGAGATTTTAATTTGGCCTGCAAACCGTGGAAAATAAACAGACAGAATTACCCAGCTGCTTCAGAAACGAGTAGAATCCCAGGAGGGATGAACAGATAGTCAAATTAGAAATATCATTAAACTTCAGCAATGATGGAGCTAAGAAAAAGCTATTTTATTCATTTTTTATAGGCAATGCTTCTACAATTTCAAAAGGCTGACCAAACTGACAAAAACGATCCTGCTGTGACAAGTTAACAGCTGCTCTTTTGTGTCCTAACATGATTGTAACAAACATTTTAGGATTCAGATATGGTGTTGGAATCAAGGTTAAAAACATGGTTTGGGGAAATGGTTGAGGTTATATTGAGGAAATATGGTAAAGGAAAATGTTATGCATTTAATGCTGAGGGTTAAAATTAGAGCTACTGGTCAGAGAATAAAGTAAGCTGATGGATATTAGGGTAAGGGCTAAAAGGCCGAAGCATTTTTAATGACTTTTAAAGCTGCCATAGTCTAATATTTTGTGTCACAGGGAGACATCTTTAAATCTGACCATTTCAACACCAGAGAAAAATTAAGTATTCAACGTCACGACTAATACAGTTTGTAGTAGTCCTACAAACCAACATATTTGTGATATAAAAAGGGTCAATGGCAATAGGACATGCTTACTGCTACTGACGAGCACTAAAAGTTAAATTTCAAACTTTCTATGTGTATCAATTTTGTATTTATTAAACTATGAATCTTGCTTGTGGTATATAGCTGCCACCAATATGTGGTATATTCTACTCATATCTTTATTAAAACAAATGTGAGTGTATATGTGTGTTTAGTGTGAGCGTTTCACCTGCTGTCCATTGAGCAGAGCTATAACAGGAGCCAGCAGTGTCTCTATTACAGGGGTCTGGTAGAGACACTCTGCAGCGGACTCCGTCCTCTCACACAGCATCCACAGCACATCCATCGCCAGACAGCTGGGCGACAGGGAGTCTGAACACACAAATATTTAACTGAATTACATGCATGTCAATACATCTTGCAATATTGTTATCCTTTGAAACTGACACTAAGCTCATTGTCCTGCTTGTGCCCCATTTGTCGATAACCTGTGAATCAAATTTCTAATGATGGTCCTACCAACGCTGCTGGACACTCGTGGGGTTTTCCTGCCTGGATCTGTGATTTTTCCATTTATATACTAGACACATAAAACATTTAAACACTGTCATCGTGAGTGTGTTTAAACCTGGACTGATGTTTTTTTGCTTTTATGTACAGTATCAATCTGATTACCCAGGACACAGGTTCATACAGGCATCTATGAGGACCGTAAAGGTGATCTTTAAACCAATCTTACACGGATAAAATTACTGACAATATTTCACATGGTAGAAAATAACTACGTACATTTATTCAAATAGTTAAGTATAATTTTTAAATCCTTGTACTATTCACAAGCATTTCCACTGTATGCTACTTTATACCTTTGCTCTACTAGGGAACTGTTGTACTTTTTACTTTATTTTACAAACAAAACATATGATCAGTTTATGAAATGTGAGACCACAACTTTAAGTTTTGCTGTTAATAGCTCTGTACCAGTGCTACTTACTTCTTATTGAGTACAGACACCTCCTGCGGTGAGTAGGTACGCCCACTTAAAACACCTGAGTAACTGTGCTTCTTACATAGCAGCTTAATGCTGAGAAAACGGCTCTAAAAATGTCCTTGTTAACATGGATAGGCTAATTGTACTGGATATACATATTATTGAAACCCTGATCGCTTTTAGTAGAGTACTGTGCCACCGCCCGACGGAGGAGCAAGGAGGACAGCCACGATCCAGTGGCAAGCCCACGGCCAGAGCATAATCCAGTTTCCCCGGCAGTCCCCAAGTCCTGCACACCAGACCAGCAAGCCACGGCGTTATACGGCGGGTTCAATTGTAGCAATTGTTGCGACTGTGGCAGAAAAACATTGTGACAAGAGGATTCTAAAAGAAGTCAAGCTTGCGCGCAGCAGACTTTTGCTCTGCGCACTCCGCTTCTCGTCAACCACTTTCAATTAATCTTCTCCACCCCTGCACCACTTATAAAAATAAGAAGCTGCTCTTTTAATGTGTGTTTTAAGCTGTTGCATGTTTTCATACAAAATTAGCTTTACACACAACCTACTTACTGAACATTTCATTACTGGAGTGTTAGAGCCTACATTTTATGTAGTCTTTATTTGGATGGTCACTTCCATTTAAAAAGGTTGTAAATATAGTTCTTTAAGTAAATTGTAGCATACCACAGTCAACTTTAATCAAATAAAACTATAATAATAATAATAATAATAATAATAATAATAATAATAATAAAATCCCCCACATCATAGTGGCTAATGAAAATGAAATGCATACAAAACATATTTTAAGTGAAATATTACCAATACGTATAAATATACACATACGCATGCGATGATCAGGTCATAAAAATGCTAAATTAGAGTACCGGCACCTTTTTATGGTCCAATTCAGGCACTGCTCTGTACTTTTACTTGTGTCAAATTTGGAAAGCAGGACTGTAGTATTTCTACGCTTACTTAAGTAAAGGATATGAGTAGTTCTCCCACCACTGTAAAACTTATTATAAAACATTCTTCATCACTGGGAACAATAATTAAGCTGTGTTCAAACATTAACTAAGTGTCATTCTTTTTGTGACAGTGTATTTTTACTTAAATATTGCTTACACACACACACACACACACACACACACACACACACACACACACACACACACACACACACACACACACACACACACACACACCTCTAACATTGCATTCTGTAGCATCTACAGATACTATTCAGAAAATACTCTCACAAGAGGTGCAGGTGATATTCATCCGACTGCAGGTAAAATATTAATAAAAATCTATGAACTGCTCAGCATGACTCTCTGCAGCAGCCAAAGGAGATGATCTTCCTCTGACAAAGTCAAAGTAGGGGACACTATTGATTACTGGCAGGAAAGTTGCTGCAGTGTAATTCATGAGAATGAATGGGGCAATAAAGCAAGGTCTTCCAGGAGGCAACCACAGTATGGCGTGACTCGGTACAAGGTTGAGAGATGAAAGATATGGTCTGAGGAATGCCATTACGCCTCATAGGGAGGGTCAATGTGTTCCTTCACTCCCCAATCTCAGACTCACAGGCTGCACAGAAAACAGGGAGGAAGCCAAAACTCCTTGCCGTAGGTTATTTCCGTGTATGAGTGTGTGGGGCCTCACCTGTGTGTGAGGCGTCACTGTGCAGAGGTTTGGGGTGTTGGTAGATGATGTTAATTAGGATGACAACTAGGTCTGTCAGGTTGACTGGATCTGAAACAGGAAATGATAAAAAAGTAAATCAGTCTGGTTACTCAGTGTCTAGACGGTGTCATGGACAGTAAAAATAGTCGGTACTGCTGAGAAGAAAATGGTCAGAGTCCAGTTTTTGTGACCTTAAAAAAAAGGATCATCTTTGTGCACAGTTGGCTTAAAATTGTATGTCCAGGTTGAGTTTCAGTATCTAGTGTGTTTTAAAATTGCCTGCCATCAACATAAATTCTTCAAAATCACATGCTTGTACTTTAACCGAATGTAACTGAGACAAATCAAATTGAAAGAGTTAATGCTGGAATTAATGAAGTACTATCTATCTATCTATCTATCTATCTATCTATCCATCCAGTGTAATACACTATATTGCACGTAATTACAAGCATGTCTAAAGGGACTTCATATACCTTAACACATACTTCATAATACAGCTGAAACTATTAACCAATTTGTCAATTAACGTAAAATTAATTTACAACCACTTTATAAAATCGATACATTGTTTAATTTGTCAAGCAAAAATGTCAAACATGCTGGTTCCAGGTTCTCAAATGTGAAGATGTTCTGCTTTTCTAAGATTGTTTTATCTTTATAAATTGAATAATTTGGAGTTTTGGACTGTTGGTTGCTGGACAAAACAACCAATTTGAAGACATTTCTTTAGGCCCTGAGAAATATTTTACAGTATTTGTTATTTTTAGCCCCGAAAACTACTGTCCACTAACCACTGTTGGTCAGGTACAATAGTGGACTTCAGATTCTGGCTGTGACATTACTGAAAACAAACAGTAGTAATGTCTTAACTGCTGGAGACATTAAGAAGTGTGTCAAGTGAGTGCAACCTTTGGCACACTCTGCATTGTGAACCAAATGTAAAAATATGACAAAATACATCACATTTCAATTTCTTTTAGCTGGTTTTGTGTGCATCTATGAAACAGCATCAACTCTTTCAGGAACAGTAAAGTAATAAAACGTTATCAATCCATTTTCACCGTGGCAAAGTTAGGAAATAAGGCCTTGGAGATAAAACAAAAAGTTGTGTGGACAACATTTCAATCAAAAAATCTAAATTACAATAGAAACTTGTTTTAGGAACTGACACATTATGACACATATGGGTGACAAACTGATCTAGGTGCCCACTTTAAGGTGTGGAGACTCATACTGAGGCCTCCACCCAAAGAGTGGGCCTTATGATCAATACAAACCACCCTAACGTCAATGATTTGATTGCCTCCAGACTACCCTGGAATAGGAGTCATTACTGGTTAGTTTTACGAGCGGTGACAGCAGACGATGATTCTGCTTTAATGGTTCACTTATGTATAATTTACGCCATTACATAAGTTTATTATTGATTAAAAAAAAAAAAAACAGGTGGAGGGAACAAAGATACTACACAGGAGGACGGGAGGGAGTGGTACCATGCGTACCACTCCCTCCGGTGATCAGACACATTCCTACATGAGATTATCTGCTGTACAGATTGGACAGATAATTTTGTTGAAGTATTACTAAAAAAGGACATATACTTGCACAGGACAACAAACTATAAACATATTTTTTCCCCTTTAACTCCACGTTACTCATTTGAACCATAAATAAATTCCTTTGAGTCTACAATTACAACTACTACAATTCTACCACTCTAGTGTCTCTACGCCGGTAAATATGAAGCTACATGTACAGCCAGTTAGCTTAGTTTAGCACAAAGACTGAAAACAAGGAGAAATAGCCACCAACACCTAGCATGTTATATTTAGTCTTCTGTACAAAAACGTGTACAAGACATTTTGACAATTTTACATGGTGTTACATGCTATCATGGACTATTTCTTGGCCAGATTAAACAAACGAGAAATAGTGTGTTAATAAATGAGTTTTAGAGTTGCAAATAGTTAGATAGTAGATTTTGTTATGTTTGGACAGAGGCAGACTAGCCGTTTCCCCATTTCTATACTGCGTGCTACGCTAAGCAATCCCGCTGCTGAATGTAGCTTCATATTTTATAGACAGTTCTGAGAGTTGTACCCAGGGACTGAAGTTAACTTTTTTGGCCATCAGCCACTGTGGCAGGTGGATTTTAAAATCCACTAGCTACACAGGCTTTTTACCAGCCAATTTTTTTGCCTCATAAAAGGTGAAATACTGAAATACACAAGCATCGTTTTTGAACTTATTAAGAATACACATTTAAGTGCTGTCAAGTTATTAATGAAATCAATGTAATTAATGACTCTTATCAAACATGTTTTTTTATCTTTTTATTTAATGATTTCCCCTGTCAGAGACAGTCCTTTTTAGCTCAAATCCAAACAAATGGCGGACTTGGTTGAAAAGAACAATGGCAAAAAAAACAACTCTGAATCACTCAATTGTCATTGGCTGCCAAGGTGGCAGGTAGATTGACAGTTTTACCCACCAATGGCAAAATTCACCCGCATTTGGCGCGTGGTCGGGTGTTAATTTCAGGCCCTGGTTGTACCAGTCTTCTCGTCTAACACTGCCAGACAGTGATTACTCATATTTCCCAAAAAGTCAAACTACTGTATTCCTTTTACTACAGTAAAAACCTTATACTGCTAATAGTAAGACAGGTATGAAAGAAATTAAATGTTATACCCCACATGCTTGTTGACAGAGGTTTAAAACTGTTGACAGAACAGTGTAGTATTGTACCTTTGCGCTTCCTCACTCTGATGGGAAAGAGCTTTCTGCCATTAATGTAGATGAGGACTTTCCCCAGGACACACAGCGAGTGGACAAAGAAGGCATATTCAAGCTCTTTTCCTGTGTAAACACCCTTCTGGACTGAACCTGAAACATTAACAGAAAACAAACTCAAACTTAAAACTTGTCTGGATTTCACTGTAGTCATATTTCCAGTTTCTATGTGGTCAAAATATTGTTGACATTAATCAAAGATGCTGGAAGGAGCAAAGCTGAGAAAAAACTATGGAAAGAAGGTAAAAGAATGTTATTTTTCTATCCAATGGCCTACCCACTGTAGACAACTTGTTAGATAGATTGGGTCGAAGTGGTAGAATCAGCTTGCATGGCCAAAAATAACATCCACAATATAAAAGGTAAATAACTGATTTGTAAAGATATTTCATGATTTCATGAGTCAAATATGAAAACAAAAAATGAACTTTGCAATATTCTAGTATGCCAACTACTATTTATTGCAATGCTGCAGCGAACAGACAGTTTAATGGCATTTCATATCAAAAGCTTCTGTTATAGAATGAGATAAACAAATGAAAAATGTCTGTGGCAACCTCGGGGTGCAGAAAATCCAAAAGAATCACGTTTAAGAAAAACTCTTCTTCTTTTATGGAGGTGTGTATCAGTGATGGGAGTCGGCGCATCTCCACTCATCAAAGACAAGGTCAAAATGTTCAGTCACGAGCAGCCAGCTGGCTTACAGGAGATAACACACAAACATTCACTTACACCCCAAATCCCGCTGTATTCACTCTAATTTATTGAATTTTCTTAATTAAAAAGATGCAATTTTACAATCCATCCATATAACTCTTGTTCTTTTTGCAAAACTAGATTAAATACTGTAAACAAACTAATGCTTGCATTTTTTGTTGCAAGGTATTAAAGTGATTATAACAGTCTAATCAATGTCCACAACTGTAGCTACAACCTGAAAATGAGATGAGCAGCAGAGCCCACCCGCCAGCCGCTGATAATGCTCCCCAACACTTTACTATATACATTTAACTTGTTGTGTAATATATTTCTATTATTATCCTGTTTTAATCTTCTTATCTTATCTATATTGCTCTAACCTAATTTCTTTGTATGCCTACAATGACAAAGTATCTTATGGAACCCATAGATAACAGAACCCAACCTTTAAATCTTGTTTTGTTGTTGCTTGTACTATGTGCCTAAGTAAGCCTGGCGCATGTCATGCCAAATTGTACCCAACACTATATTAGTCTTATGTTTTGTTATAGTGGCTTTCAGATGTATCTTTTTATCATATTTGTACACCTGCATCTGTCTTGTCTGCTCTAACGTCCGCTTAATCATTTATTTAGTCATGTCTTTTATTAATTTTCCACCTTTTCTCATTCCCTTCTCTCCGTTACTATCAACTTTTTCTGTCAACTTTTGTTTCTCTTTTTTCATTCTCATTTCTTCTTTGGATTGTTTTTCTCTGCATTCCTCCATTTTAATGACAGCAGGAACATCATGTGCACATTAAGGAAACTGAATAAATGATGACTGCAAAGTCTAGGTACAAATACATTTAACACCCGCAGGCTTCAAATGAAGCATTACTTTCTCATTAGGCTTTCACAGTAGTTCAGCCTGAGTGTATTATTTCTTTAGGTTGGTTTCAACAGACAATAAATCAGCATTACTGCAAATGTGCTGCAGTTTACCACACACACACACAGAGAGAGAGAGAGAGAGAGAGAGAGAGAGAGAGAGAGAGAGAGAGAGAGAGAGAGAGAGAGAGAGAGAGAGAGAGAGAGAGAGAGAGAGAGAGAGAGAGAGAGAGAGAGAGAGAGAGAGAGAGAGAGAGAGAGAGAGAGAGAGAGAGAGAGAGAGAGAGAGAGAGGAAATTGGTATTCAGATATGCCTGAGAAAGTACATAAACCTATTGAAGTACCAGTGCTCTGCTGCTCCGCTGACTGGGGATCAGTTGTCTCATTTGTGAAGCGTTCACAGGATTCACTGTAATGGATACACTGCTGGAGGGCTGCTACAATCTGAAAAAAAAAAATTAAATATAAAAACAATGCACGTTATTGTAGCTGCTTCAAATACCTGATTGGTCTGAATGACATGACAACTACTCGTCTCCAGTGACAAATGTGGATGCTGCTATGAACAGACCAAAAACAACAGGCTTAATAAAGAATTCATTCAGAATGGCAATGCAACCTTCTCTTTTTGGACCTCTCAATCAAGAGTTTGAAGAGACCATAGAGAACCGTTCGTTTTAATCTAAATCCGCGCACTGTAGGGAATTTTATAGCACTGCAATGCAAGAGTAATTTAGGCTTACAGTGCTTTGGAAGAGTTATTGACATTTACTTTAGAGAAAGTTTCATGGGTGATTCCACAGAAATCCTCTCTAAAGTCAGAGTGAGAGTTGAGAGGGAGGTTAAACAATCAATTCTTAAATGTCGAAGTGACACTCAACTCTTGTGCCCCTTTGCCTCAAAGGCTCCTATATTGACCTTCACTGTTTGGCTGTGTGAATTATACAGATCCCACAATGCATGGGCATGAATAATCATTTCACTGTAGGTTCAGTATTAGGACAGCAACTAACAATTATTTTCATTATCGATTAATCGTTTGGTCAATAAAATGTCAGTAAATGTCTTGTCAGTCCAAAACCCAAAGATATTCAGTTTAATATTATATAAAACAGAGAAAAGCAGCAAATATCCATATATGAGAAGCTGAAAACTGAAGAATTACTTTAACGATTAATCAATTATCAAAATAGTCGGCGATTCTTTTTTTGTCGATCAACTAATTGTTACAGCTCTAGCAGGCATCAGTCACTCTTAAAAAAAGTCCTTACCCTTCTCACCACCTGTTTTTATTCTGAAAACCTACTGTATATCTGGTACAGTAAGGGTAAGAACTAGGAGAGCAAATTCAGCAGTATGTAAAATGCAGTAATGAAAAACATTTCCAGCTGGAAATAGGTCATCATCTGCCTCAAAGAGTAACTGAATTTGTACTTTTACAGTTCTATTGGCCTGCAAGCATATCTGAATTTGTTCCAGATCCCTACCTTTTGCCAGTTAATTTTGTCTTTCTTGAATGCACTCTACAGGTGCAATGGTTTTGGTGCCTAAATTATGTTGTGGGTTTGTATGCCTTCTGAAAAGACTTTTCATGCTTGTTTCTCTATGGTGTCAGACGTGTCAGAAGTACACAGGAGTCAGTGAGAGATATTGATCGAGGATTAAATCACTCACCAGAGACTTGTATTTTCTCTCCAGGAGTCTGAGAACCACAGTCCTACTGTAGTATCCATGCTGAGGGAGGGAGAGGGAGCCAGATCAGGATAGAAGAGAATATATGAGACAGAGTACATGTACAAGGGCGAAAGACACTATGAGCAACACATGAACACAATAGTGTATACAAAAACCTGCCCAAATCAAAAGCACCTGTCCTGCAATACATACCATCCACTTTTTAAACCAGGTAGCTTTAATATCCAGCAAGGCCAGTAGGTGAATGGGTTCCAGGGCCTTCTCTGTCCCTGGTGAGGCTGAGCCATGTTCATGATGGAAGGATAGCAGGGAAAAGGTGCTCTCTATAACACCCTCCATATATCTAAAGCAATGTAGAAAAAAAAGTGTACTGAATGTATACCATCATTCTAGGCGTAATAAAGAAAAGTAAAGTACATTCGTACGGGGATAAAACAGAGCGTGGGCAGCTAGATATGTTCACCAAATTCCATGTTGCTCTAAATTGCAGTATAGGATATCTTACATGGTATTATTATTTATTTTGCATCACATTTTATCATAATTCAACTTGAGATGATTTGGATGTGGGGACAAACAAGTAAAGATAGACCTGCCAACCCTGACTACATATTGGTGTAAAAACTCACTTCTCAGGATGGCGGATCCAAAAGGTTGTCACCTCCTTTTGAAAGTCATTCATCAACCGAATCTGAAGCAGGAGACAGAGACAGAGAGAACAATATTATGTGTTTGCATGGTTTGGTAATACACTTAAAATAGTGCAAGATAAAATGTGCTGTACCTGTTTGAGAAGACGACTGATCTCAGGTCTGTTAATGTCAATGGCAGCTGAGCCAGTCGGAAAGCTTAGCTTGTGAGACAGAAAACTTGACTCCACACTTTTAGCTGCACATCAAAAAGCAAAATATAATAATTACAAACCATGCATTATAACCAAGATAATATTGCCATTCATATACTGTACATAATGCCGCATATACATAATGCAATACACATTTACAGGATACATTTGTAATTTAGCAATTAAAAAAAATATATATCAAAAGCTTATTTGAACAACTAGATAGCCCAATTGAAAACTGTCAAAATCAAAGCCTGTGAATTATTTATTCAGTGTGAAAGATTTCCAATCATTTCTACCATCAGTAAATTCTGCAGATTTACCTCCATTGTATTGGGGTGGATGCAGAAAGCTGAGCAGGTGGATATCTCAAAATCCTTCTATATAAAATCAAAACTACAGGATATAGTCTGCATGGCTAGATAATACTAGCAGTATGGGGCTGACCCTTTAAAATTGAATTGTTATTGATAAATACTTTTTGTTCAGTTCAAATATGAAGTCGCTCCACTATCACTCAGTCCATTCACAATGGCCTACCCAAGCTGGTGTAGATCTCTCGTGTCACATTTAGTGGAGAGGAGGAGAAGATTTTAGCAAAGAACTGCAGTACATTATCCTGATGGAGATACGGGGGAGAAGCATAAGTTATCGGCACACACACACAATCATTATATGTATATATAAAAATCAATGATACCTGAGAGACAAGATTATCATAAAAAATATCTGCAGCCTCTACTAAGAATGGCCTGCATATTTGCACCCAATTAGCTGTCAATCATTAAGGACAATAGTGTTATCTTGTTTTCTCTAATTAAAATAGGTATGGCAGGGTTGCACGTGGGATGATGAACATTAACTTTTCAGTGTTTGTTATCATTAATAATAAAGCCTGAAATTGTTCATTAAAAAATTGCATGATTATTGATTAATTTTTTAATGGATGAAATGTGATTTTGGAGATGAGGCTGCTCAGGAGGACTCACGCTGAGGCCGGGGTCGGTCAGAGCTGCACAGAGGTTCCTGCGCAGGCTGCTCCAGCTCTCACAGCTCAGCACGTCAGACGGAGGGGCACAGCAGAGGGCCTGAAGAGCCTCCCAACGCACCTACACACAAAGGTACATCACTTCACCTGGACTACACTGTTAATCATATTCATATTTATGGCAGTGATTCCCAAACTTTGTGGCTTGTGTTCTTTGCCCCAGATGCATACGTCTACATCTCTATGGATTTCAGACCTCTGAAAACCTTTTTTTTTTTCATAGAGTGAACCAATCAACCAATCAAAAATTTGTAGGAACATTCATGAAAATGGCAAAAACCATGGATCACATCAATACAGCGGCAGGTTATTGTAAGGTGACTTACAGAAATAACTCAAAATCAACATTTTTCATTGATATTTGTGAAAAATGTTAAATTAACTGTTCCTAGCAATCACTACTGCAGTGTACTGACAAAAACTATGCAACAGCAACGTAAACCATCATAACGCAAGTTCTACCTCTTTGGGTCTGCTGGAGTCAAGTTTTTCAGCCAAAGCTTGCAGCTGCTCTTGTCTGATGAATGCATAACTCTAGAAAGGAAAAAAAAAAACAGATTATTATCCATCATAAACCGAAATAAAAAGAGCTCTCATTGTCTGATAGTGCGTGGCACTATCAGACAAGGTTGACAATCAGCCAAGTGTTTAGGGTACATTGGGTGGATCTACCGTCTTCCTTGGAAAGGAACAAACTTCCCAAGCAATTGTGACCAGTGCCCTCCAGAGATTGGAGCTAAGATCTTTGCAATCTTGGCACTTTATGAGAGTCATAAAAAAAAAAAAAAAAAAAATTCTAAAAACTATAGGCAAAGGTAATAAATTAATACAATTTAACAATGTATCGCCACCAGAGTGCATTTACTGTATCTCTAACCTGATTAAAGGAGGAGTCACTGTCAGAACAGTTGTCAATGTACTGGCTGTTGGACTGATTGTGCTGCTTCTCTCGATGCATCTCCTCCTTCCTCATTTGGTCCTCCTCAAATTTGTTGATTAAAGACTCCACCACTATGGTCATGGTGTTTTTCAAGGTCTGCATCATCTGCTGGTACCTGTCACAAAGAGAGAAAGTGAATCAGTGCATTATTATTATTATTATCACTTTCTGAAAGAATTGTTTAGCTAAACACATCCCATAAAAGCTGCTCCGTTTTATCTACTGTGCAAGAGTTTGAAGTGTTTGAGAATTCAGCAAAGGTTTTGTTTTGTGATTCCAAAGACGATAAGCCCTCAAAAACAGATAACCACTGTAACACTGCAAGTTTGTTATTTCAACTTTAGGGCATTTCAGTTTACTAATTTGGAAAAACAAGCAAGAAACAGTCTGTAGAAAGCAACTAGAGTCCTATTTTTTCCTAAAATAAAATACTGGTGTCAGTGACATCAGATACTGTAGCTTCTTGTCAAAGAATATCTAGCAGTAGAAAACCGGCACAGTTTTCTACTTGGAATTCCAACTTCAACAATGGCTCAGTTGCATTTTATTATAGTTAGAAATTGGGATTCTCTCTCTATTGATTAGGGATCTTCAACAGAGGGTCCAGGACCCCTAGGGGTCCCCAGAGTCAATGCAGGGGGGCCTCCAAAATATTGTTTATTTAAAAAAAATAATAATTTAAAAGTCTTAACATGAATCCAACATATTATTAGCAAATATAAATCCCCACTGCTTACTGGCCTATAGGTAAGGTAGTCACTAAGGCCATCCACAGATAGTTAATCCTAAGGATTCACTGTGCCACATTGTATGTGTAACATTAAAACATGGTTTATAAAATAATGCAAACAATTATCAGGCTATTTTAATAGCTTAGTATTCTATGCAAAAAAAGGTATATATAAAAGCTTTAGGCTGCCCTACACGTTATTGTAAGCCCAGTTTAATATGCAACTTCATTTTATACAATATATGCAGTAGGGGTCCCTGCTCCATCTCTCTTTCAGGTTAGAGGTCCTTGGCCAAAAAAAGTTGAAGACCCCTGCTCTAGAGGGTTGCATATTTTACAAGGATAATAATGGAGCATAATCAACGTATTCAATCAGAAATGGTCTTTACTAGGAAAACAAGCTCAGAGGAGCTACACTTACTCAGCTGAGTCTCTGGTCCTTTGGGTGACAGCGTGGATCAAGGTGTCGTGACCTGAGCCTATTGCATGTTGCCCATCTCTTCTGGTCAAGTTCTTGGTCTCTTCTTCCACCACACTACCCAGCGAACTCTCCATGTACTGACGGAGATACTTGACAAACTCATAACTGAAAAGGAGAGCAATGACAGTCAGACCGACTGTATATATACACTGTAGATCAAATCAAAACACATAAAAATTACTTTTAAACCAGACCTTTATAGTTGACTCAATACTAGCTGAGTCTGGTGGCCTTACTTGTGGAAGTTCTTGTCAGTCTCCTCCAGGTGAAGGAGGATCTCTTCAGCACATTCGGTCGACGGAGCATCAGAGATCTTGTCGTTGATGCTTCTAAGAAGCTGCTTGAGCAGGGACTGCAACTCCACTTCATCTTCAGCTGACAACTGAGACATCTCTACCGCTGGACCTTAAGATGGGATAGAATAGAGTGTTGTCTAGGCTTGAAATATGCAAAACTTTGGCAGTAAGGGGTCAGTTCCCTGTGTAGCGCTACCCAGGCTTTGACAAAAGCATGTGGATTTGAGTTTGTTTTCTTTACAGCCATTACTAACTCTGACCCACTTACCACTTCAACAAAACATAGGCCCACAATCTTAACGACAAATAACAAATAAAGACAGGAAGAAAAAAAAAAAAAAAAAAAACACACACACACACACACACACACACACACATTTACCACACATATAAAACAAACAAGCTCAACCTTAGTATCTTCAGGCTTATACGTGCAGTTTAGTGTCCCAAATTATTTTCCAAAAACCGAGTGTCCCAAATGATGAGGGTCGTATTTGAGACAGATTAATGACGCCTTTTTTCACAGTTTGTTTTTGCTTTTTCCAACGTTTTACATTTTTTAATTTTTCTTCTACACATTTTCAGCGCTTATTTCTACGTCCCATATTTTCTGATATAAAACAAAAATTTAAAACGGGTCAATGTGACCCGAAGTCAACAGAAGGGTTAGGGTAGCACAGGTGGTTTAGCAGGTTCATAATTAATTAAGGACATTGTATGGGGAATTTGGTACACTAAACTGCAGGTATATCGTATCTTCATATCTGATCTTCTAAATGAAATATGTTAAATATAAATACACATTTATGATATATCATGATATATTCATGAAAATATTGACGGTTGACCGCCATCATATTTTACCCTAATTTTAAACTTCAGCACCACGACCAGGACCTTTAGATTTTGAACACTTGTCCTAATGTCCACGAAAAGCCATGCGAAGAACAGAAAACAAACAACAACAACAACAACAACAACAACAACAACAACCTCGAACCAGGTTTAATTATAAAGGCCACGTTATCTATGCATTTAATTTAATATCAGTTTGGACGCGCAGCACAGGTGAGTAAAATGACCAGACCTTTTGCCAGTTAATCACCAACAGGTGCGATGATTGGCTATCATAGTGGTTCAACAGTGGAAACCAACGCATCGTATTTCACGAGGAACGGTCTACACTCAATAATACAATATAAATCGAACAACAAACAGTTATTTGCTCTATGATGTATTTCCAAACTGACTTTTTACGTTAGAGCTTGGCGCTGCTAAAGTTAGCTAGCTAGCTAGCTAAATGCACTGTACCACAGCTAACCAACATATATTGTTATATATATGTCAATGCAGCTAACGTTAGCTAAAGGCAAAACTGCCCAATTTTAACTGAAACCGCAGCTGAGAAAAAAACAAAAACCTCACCCACCCTCAAGCTTTTCATCCAAGTAGCATATTGGGAACACTAGCCAGAGAGTGCTGCGTCTCTATGGAAACGTCCACTTAGCGTTAACTGCAGTGCATTGTGGGATGAAGTAAACAACACACTGCCTTTTTTGAGCGTGGGAAATTTGGGTTTCACATGTAAAATACATGATGAGAATAGCTAAAGGTTAAATAGGAAAGTTGAGATACGAGCGATATGTGTGTTTTAATTACCTCAAGGCATGACTACTGTAATTCCCTGTATTTTGGGCTGACCCATTCCACCCTTTCTCGATTTCAAATGGTTCAAAATGAAGCTAGACTTTTAAGTGGAACAAAGAAAAGACAACACATCACTCATGAGGCAGATCGTAAACCATCTGCCTCGACTGGAAAGCGTTCAAGTTGAAAAATAAAATAAAATCAAAATTCAACCAGTAAGTTACCAGTGTGAATACAGTGTAAGTATTACTCTTGAGTGTGACACCTGTTCTTCGGGTTTTCTCATGTGGCCATGAATGCAGCACCAAACGCAATGTTTTGATCCTTGATTCTTCTACGTAACGTTAACCTACAGGAGACATCGCTGCCTGCTGAAACGTCTGTCAAACCTTCTAGCTTTATTATAACAGCGACACGTTTAATTCACACACCTGACTTACCAGTTAACGTTACGTTTAGAAATCACGACGTTAATCTTTTAAAGCTTAATAAGCTTTAGTTAGCAAGCTAGCGTCAGCATCATTTGTGTCGACTATGGCGGCAGTTGACAGCTTTCAGTTTTTGTATAGAGAAGTTTCTCGGTCATGCAGTCCTTACTTGGAAACCCTGGCCCTGGTCGGTGCTCTTTACACGGCCAGAAGGGTAATAGTACTGCTGAGTGACTGCTGCGCGTTGCTCAGGGTGCATTTCCTGCCAAGAATGATCCCGAGTAAGAAGCTGACCCAAATATTTGGTGATTGGGCTGTCGTTTATGGTAAGTAGGATGCAGCAGGTGATCACAGCAGAAGAGTGCATCATGCTGTAGTTAGGCTACATGTGTGTGACAGAGAGGAGAGTCAGTTCCATGCATTTTATTTGAGTGACTTCACATCTTTCAGTGAGATTTGGGCATCAAATCACCATTATTTATCAAGCAAAAACTGGTTACATCTTCTCAAATTTCGCAATTTGCTGCTTTCCTTTGTTTGACATCACTTGAAATCAATATATTTGGGTGTTCAACTGTTGGTAGCACAACACAAGAAATCTGACATGTCATCCTGGGCTTTGAGACACTGAAACAAGACATGTTTTACTTTCTAACACTTTGTAGATAAAATGATTAATCAGTACCTAAATCAAGTCAATAAAAGATTAATCTTGTTGCAACCCTCAATATAACAAACTTCATTTAGATTTAGGTGTCACACAACTTAACGTAGCTAGGATGGGTCCTCAAATAATGATACCTTTCATTATTTATTGATTAACCTGTCTGTCTATTATATTTTTGTTTAGTCAAGTATTCAGGGTGTATACAATTTGGAAAAATAGTGAAAATGCCTGGGATGACATTTGTAAATTGTTTTAATCACCCAACAGTCCAAAACCCAAATATATTCATTTTACAATTATATAAAACAGAGAAAAGCAGCAAGTTTATTTTACTTTAGATAAGCTAGAACCAGCAAATGTTTGGCATTTGTTCCTGATAAATGATAGATATATGAACTCATCAAAATTGGTAATTTATTGGCGATCGACTAATCGGCTTAATATTTTTTAGTAACAAAGTAAACGTTGTCTAATGTTTTTGAGGCCATACTGATGTTACTGTGTGGTAGCTCTCTGTTGTATATCCTCATTTCTTCCTGTCATGACTTTCATTGATAATATTGTCCTCTCTCCTGTCAGGTGCAGCAGAGCCTGTGGCCAAAGCCTATGCAGAGGAGCTGGCCAGACGTGGTATCAGCATTATCTTTGTCACAAAGGACCACACCTCTGTTAGAGACGCTGCTGTATCCCTCTCCCAAAGCTACGGAGTGGAAACGGTTGTCATCCTAGCTGACTTCTCTTTGGACCCGGCAGCCAGCAAGTCCATCAAAGAAGCCATGAGGGGTAAAGATATCGGCTTCCTAGTGAACTGTGTGGAGTCTTTGTCTCCCCCTCAGAACCTGATTGAAATGCCTGAGCAGGCTCTGTTGGATTTTGTGAATAAGAACATTGCGGTCGCTACCCTGATGACCCGGTTGGTGCTGCCAGGGATGCTGGAGCGCAGAAGAGGAGCTGTGGTCAATATATCATCGGGGGCTTGCTCCAGACCCCTACCTGGAAGAGCGACCCTCACCGCCTCTACTGTGAGACAAAACACTGATGATATCTGCCTCAAAGATACACATCTGTACCCTCCTATATATATACACATATTTCCACAGCAGACTTTTTGATTTGTCATAGTATGAAAAGGCTATTTGTAAAAGGGTTAGGGTTAGTAGTTAATTATAAATAAAAAATATTCCAAAAAGGTCTAATAACGCTAGTATCTTCAAGCAGAGTAAACTAAAGTTAAATCAACTAACATTTAAGGGTAATGTGTCAGGGCTAACCTACCCACAAGCAAGACTGCATCTCTTCTACTAACTGTCATTCTTTCTTCTTCTGCCCACTAAGTAAAAACATAATTTTTCCATCCTGACTATAATCCTCTTTCCCTTCTTTTCCTGACATTTCAGGGCTACATGGATCACTTCTCAAGAGCTCTTCACCTTGAGTACGGCGGCAAAGGGATCTTTGTCCAAAGTCTGATTCCTTTCCAGGTAGATGCTTGATATGACTATTAATAAGTAGGGCTGTGTACTAGACCTAAATCCATTTTTACTGCACCAAAAATGTGTCAAACGCTGAAAGCTGGCATCAAATGCTGATCATGAAAATAAGGGTTTGTAGAAAAACATGTTTATATTCCTCATGGTAAGGTATTGAAAAAGAATTTGGAGTCATTACTTGGGCTGTAAATGACAGAAAATGTTGATCAGTGTTTTCCAAAGGCCAATATGAAGTCATTAAATGTCTTATTTTGTCCACAAGTCAAATATTCAGTTTACTGTCACAGAGGAGTGAAGAAACTAGAACATGTTTACATTTAAAAAATGACCCAAACCCAATATTTGTGAAGCACATATTATGAAATGTGCTCTATAATTAAAGGTTATTATTTTTAAACCCTGAGTATAAATCTGTATATCAGTGCTTTAAATACTGTGTGTGTGTGTGTGTGTGTGTGTGTGTGTGTGTGTGTGTGTGTGTGTGTGTGTGTGTGTGTGTGTGTGTGTGTGTGTGTGTGTGTGTGTGTGTGTGTGTGTGTGTGTGTGTGTATAACCAGATAGCCTCAAGTGAGCAACAACCATCCTCATCATCGACACCATTATCAGGACAGGGCTGGTTCATACCAAAGCCAGACGTTTATGCCCGCCATGCCATCTCCACCCTGGGCGTCTCTAATAGGACCACTGGCTACTGGCCTCACACCCTGCAGGTCAGCACAACAAAAGTCATAATTCCAGTTTGTCATTGTATACTCTCAGAAAGTAACTGTCAGACTATCACTGATATGTCCAGCCTAATACATAATAAAATACATTTCTGTGTGATGATCTGTTTCTCTCTGCTGTTTTTCTTCACAGTATGGACTGATAAGATGTATTCCAGAGTGGATCTGGGTTCTTGGCTCACGTGTGCTAATCAGTTCAAGCTAAGAGCTCACCTCTCCACCCTTCACTCAAGACTTAACCCAGTTACTGGATCTTCTTGTTACTGGAGTCATGTAGAGTTTTAGTTTCTTCTGCTATTGGTTTAAATTTGGTAAACTCTCATGCTCTGTTGAGGTTGGTAGTTAAGAGATTTTCTTCTATTGATTTGGTATTCATTTCAAGGGAAGCTGCAGTGGAATTTGCCTGAAATAATGAATGAATATACATATATTACTCCTGTATTACCATATGGTCTGACCAATCTGCAATGTCCTAAATTAACTATAGAAAGCAGACAACCTAATGATACATGTCGTAATGGTGGCCAGACATGAGATCGGAAACAGAGTTTGAGTTAGTATTGTAAACCCGTTGATTAGCATTGGAGCATAATACGTCATTTGGTTTGGTGCCTAGACTTTTTATAACATGAGCCCCCGTGCAGTTTTATGGTTTTAACACTGTTGGATAAGATTCTTTTTCAAATCAGTGGGTCGCCAACACACAACATGCATAAAGGCATGGTTCATTGAATATAAAACTGAATGCATAATTACTTTATTTTTCTTTTTATTTAAAAAAGTTGCACACTTAATAATTGTGTTCTGCAAAACAGAGCTCAGTATGGAAATGCAGGTGAGATCAAAAGCCTCACCTCAAATGTTACGTATACAAAAATAATAAGAAGAAAGCAATCTGCAACCGTAAAAATAAAATAAACATTCATAATCATCATAATAACATTAAATTATTTTTTGATCTCCAAGAATTCTTTGCATCTGCTACTTTAACCTGTATCCTGTAGAGGTGTGAATCTTCACTGATCTCCTGATTCGATTACGATTATAATGTCTTCGATTCGATATCTCGATGCATCACGATGCGTCAAATACATTTTTCTATTAAAGCCATATAGGATATTTAATTCATAGCTTTTCAAGCTTCAAAACCCAAACATTCTGCAGTGCTCTAATACTAAATAAATTGGATACATAAAACTACAGCACTGAGCACATGGCACATCTTGAATGTGCAAAACATAACAGAATATGTAAAGAGAAAGGTTGTTGGGCCTGCATTCAATTGTGAACAGAAATAATCGATTATGGCCCGGCCGATTATTGATGCAGCATCGTCCATGTCCACGATTCGATGCATTGATTATTTGATTCATTTCAACACCTCTAGTGGGCTGTGTAATCTAATGCTATCCACATGGGTTTGTTATATATGCTCTGATGTTCACTGTGCTTTATGAAAAAGTGCTGTTTACTGACTTTTGACTTTCCAGTCCTTTTGGTTGTACCGCTTTTTTTTAACAGCACTGACCATGCGTGGCCCATATGGCACACATACAAAGAACAAATGGCATTCTCCCCAAACCAAACCCAACATCATTCGGTGTTAAAGAGACAGGCTAACATAGAATAATTCCTCTAAATGTATTCATGTTTTAGTAAGCAAAAGGTGCATTAAACAACACAAACTAAAGTGTAATTTAAGTGTTATGATCAATATAACTCAATTCAAATCTAAGAAACATGCTCATTAAAGGTGAAAAGGACACAAAATTGTGACCAAAGCATGTGTAAATCTATATTCTTGCAATGTGAATACGCCTTATAGGCTTATTATTATGCTTATTTGGCTTCTTGGTCTGATCAAAGACTCAGAGTTCAGATAAAACCAAGATGGGCCAGTAGGGTATTATACAAGTGAGAGTGTTTACAGCAAATGTGTGTGTGGTAGTGATAGCTTTAAGTGTTACTGGTCAGAGTACAACATTCAAGCATCACTAGGAGTGAATTTGAAATGCGATTAAGAGTGAGATTGTGATGTTTTTTTGTTGAGAAACTATATTTAAGCTACATTTAGTATATGTAGATATTGCTTTTTAAAAAGTATTTATTTTAAGAAATTTGAACAGAGTCAGATATATTGTGTTGAGTGGTTGCTTACACATACAGTACAGTATATACCAGTGTTAACCTAAATAATATATGTGTCATCAGAGTACAACAAAAACAATAAATATCATTCTCCATTCCCTTACTGTCCTTTCTTTTATTTTAATGAATGTTAGTGCGAAAATGTCTGTCTTTGAAGATTAGTCCATTATCTGACTGGAAGTTGATTGTATATGAAATGTTGACTGATCTATACGCTGAAAGCCAGAAATGCTCTGCTTTTCTCGTAAAATATCAGGATGGTGTAAATCATTTACGTGAACAGACACCATGCCGCCTGCCAGAGTTTACCTTGTGACCCCCTTCAGATCAGCCAGGTCACCGACTGTAAACCTGATAAACACAAACATTCTGGTCCCGGTAGAAAGGCATTCTTTATGGGCCCTTCCCTGCATCCACAGCTATTCATTATAGCATCTTTTTGGGCCCTCCTCACACGAGGGCCCTGGGTACTTGGTCCCATTTCCACACCCAGTCCAACGCCCCGGGATGCATTCTGCCCTAAATCCACATGTTGGGCTGCTTTAGGAGCATTTAAACACAAAAACCACAATCTCACAAGACTGATTTCTTCCAGAGGCAATTAGTAAATGTCTAGAAGGAATAGGTAAAGTAGTGAATGTATGTATTCACAAGGTCAAGAAAATACTCACGTTAATATCAAAATTAAGATAATATGGTAACACACTTGATAATAAACGTTTATATCATATTTATTATATCATTTTCATACAAATTGTAAAGCCGTGGTGTAAAAATAGGGAGGATCAAGGGGAAAAAAAGACCAAAATGACACCAGTAAAATAAAAAGTAGCAAAAAGCTGCAGGGCAGGATGGCATCGTAACACCTAAGCTACAGGAGCGCCACATAAAAAGAAATGTTGAGTTAGTTCAGAAGAGTTTTTTGCAGCAGCGATGCCATTCTTCCAAATAATATTCCCTCATTTGGTGTTTCTATGGTGGTGAAGTGTACTGCCTAACCTTAAATATCCCAAAGGTGTTCATTTACAGTACAGTTGCGATCTGGTGATTGTAAAGGCAACAGAATCGGAATCACATCATTTTCATACTCATCAATCCTTTTAGTGAGTCTACAAGCAGCTGCATTTGTTTCTCCACTAATTTATACAGGTTTTCCCTTTAATCGGTCAACTTTTTGCAGATAATATATGAAAACATGAGTCAGTTGACTGCAGTCCATGTAACTGAAAATCATGTGTTTAAATGTGGCTTGTCACCTCCTCATTTCTGCCTTAACCAGCCGCTTTGATTTAGTGTTGGGACTGGAGGTTTGTTGTTGTGGTTAGGATGGTGTCCTTCCAGATAAGACGCAAAAGGAACAATGAAAGGATAGCTTGTTCTTCATATCTCTTTTTGTCGTCCTCCTGAGACGTAGCTCTCTTCATCTACCTTTTTTCTCCGTAGATTTTTACAACGGGTAAGTTCTTTTTTTTTAAAACTAACATCTGTTCTCTCTGATTTTACTTTGTCAAAAAGGGTAACTGATAATGTACTGTACATGGACTGGGAAAAAAATGTAGATTTATGGATTTATTCTGGAATTTGTTGGTGTTATACAATACTACTGCAAAACTATGTAATATTTGTTACATGTACAATTTGAAAAAAGATGAATATGCATGACATTTGTACATTTGGAAGACGTACACACCATAATGAGAAGCTCCAAAAGTGGAGCTGGGTAGGGGATATGGCCCGCCGTAAGAAGTTACATTCTCAAACTTTCGTTTGAGAAAATAATAAAAAATGTGACTGTGACCATCTGAAGTCTATAAAATTAAACTCTTTACAGCTACCAAACAGTCAAACTGTGTATTTCTTTATGAGAATGCTTTTCAAAATATTATTTTGAAATTACAGAAATGAACAAAAAAAAACAATAAAACTTAAGGGGAAAAAGCCTTAAACCATCAAATATCAATATATTCAGAATAAATGATTCACTAGGTAAAAGAACCTCTATAAAGAGATTTTTTTTTTAATGATTAGACTATAGACATAGCAGCCTTACTTACTCAGGCAGGTCGATCTGTATTTGTGATTTTGTCAGTGGTTGAGCTCACATTCTTTGAAATAAGATTTGCGATGGTTGGTATTAACCAAGGTTATGGTCTTGGTTTCAAGCAGATAAGTATGTTTTGGAGACTCGGAATCAGCAGCTCTGGCTTCTATCAGTAGACTCACAAGCCTGCGAGAAATGATAAAGTTCGGCCTTGTGAGAGAGTCTGCCTGTTCTGACTTTTACACCTACAATGATTTCTGTTTCATCTTTTGTATAACTGCAAATAACAGCTCCAATCAAATGGTGTTACCCCATTGCTAATTATATAAAACCAGAATACAATTCTGTTTACAAAATTATCTCTTTTGGTCAACCAATAATAGTATATATATTTTTCATTTCATGATGCAAGTTCATTTCACAGATTATCTGTCTGTGAGTCATAATGGATCATTTTCACATTTATCTCCACATGCAGAAAGCAGGACAACTGGCGACTAAAATGGGTGAATGGGATCTGCTGGGCCGCCTGCTGGATAAAGTGCAGAGCAACTCCACGGTGATCGGCAAGGTCTGGCTCACCGTGCTCTTTGTCTTCCGCATCCTGGTCCTGCGCGCCGGCGCTGAGAAGGTCTGGTCATATGTTTACCATTTCAAACACACTTCACAGGGTGCCCAGGATTAGCCACAATTGGGAATGTCTTAAAACTCTGATTGTGTGGTGAGAAAGAAGTGCTCAAAAAGACAGAAATGCCAATTAGCACTTTATTTTTTAAGAATATTTTGAGGTACAGGGCAGTAAACATTGTCCCTACTACACTCTAAACATTCTGAAGTTCGTAGTATTATGTATCATCTCTTCTATCATCTCTTTCTTCTAATCTTTTCTAGGTGTGGGGCGATGAGCAGTCCAACTTTGTCTGCAACACTCAGCAGCCCGGCTGTGAGAACGTCTGCTACGACCTTGCCTTCCCCATCTCTCATATTCGCTTTTGGGTCCTTCAGATTATTGCTGTGGCGACTCCAAAGCTGCTATACCTTGGTCACGTCCTTCACGTGATCCACATTGAGAAGAAGGTGTGTCGCTGCAGTGGGTGTAGTACGAAAGCGTGATGGGTTAATGCTTGATTTGACAGGTATGCCACACCTGTAGTGGCAGAAGCATGGGCCAGTAATGTAAAAGGGTAGTGTCACTCATAGTGCCAAACCCACAAAGACGTATCACAAACTCTGCGAACAAACTTAGCTTATTTTAACTCACATATTTACTGTATGGTTGAGTCTAAGTGAGCCTCTCTCATCAACGCCCTTGGGCCCCGATCACACAGAGCGATGCCAGATGCTCCTCTTTGTTATTCTTGCTAGGCAACCACCGAATCACCTGTCCTTAGCCAACCATTAGTTTTGTCAACTCGAGACGTTCAGTCCACATTAACGCGAGGCGCCTAAAGCAGAAATAAGCAAGGCAAAAGCAGCAAGCAAAATGCTTCACTCTCGTTGAAAACAATCTGATCGGCCTTAAGGCGCTGACACACCAGCCCGATAATCGGCCGTTGGACAGTCTGGCGAGGTCAGTGACTCAAGTCTGTTCGGTGTGTTCCGTGCTGTCGTCCGTCCGAGGGGCCATCAGCCTTCATTTTAGCCGATTTTACATGTATAATTGGCGGGGCGGGCACTGCCGGCAGTCAGACTCAAATGTTGAGTGCTAACCCGGAAACGAGGAGCGGAATGAGCGTGACTAGAGTCTCTCAAAATCTGACGAAAATCTTTTAAACTGACCTTTGTCGATCTGAAATGAAGACAGATTCAGCAACTGCATGGCCTATTTCTGTGAACTATTTTAGTACAATATGAGATTCTGAACAAGCCGCCATGACAGTCTGTCTTTGAATTTCCGGAGAAACCAGACCCACGTGACATGTTCGTCCAATCAGCTGCCGTTTTTCATTTTTGGGCAACAATACAGATTAGCGCCGCCTGCTGTTATGGAGACGTATTACGTCTCGTCGCTTTGGTGTGTTCAGAGGCACTTTATTGACCAACTCGGGGAGACTGATCAGTCCAACTGCCTTTTCTGCCGAGGGTCGGCCGTCTGGTTGGTGTGTAACTGCCATTAGGCAGCAGTTTCCAGTTTTTTTTGCTCCCTCGTGGCAAATTAATGATTAATGTAGCTTTAAATCGATACTTATCCCACATCTATCTTTTCAGCACCTAAAACTTATTCTTGTGGGCTTTAAAGGTAGTTTGGTTATCAAAAACAGTGGATGTGGCTGCTCGACGCCAGTTGGTTTCAAAGAATCCCAATGATCAGAAGTTTTCATGGTAGAAACAAATCATCACTTCCATAAAAACTTCTAAAACTTCTTTTCCAGCATGATCAACTTATCTGCTGATCCCCATATGATTTTATTTTACATTATGCTCAAATGTTTGCCAAAATCTGGCTAAAAACACAACTTCCAATGCTTCCAAGTTTCAAGAAGAAAGATAGCACGACACGCAATAAGTGTTTAGGAATATTTTGACCTAACTGTTTGGAACTAAGTGAGTCTATCTCTATCTCATACATTCCTGAACTTCACACTGCTGAACATAAGGTTGCATCCATCTTGCTTCCTTCACCTAATTATTTTCAATACATCTGCACTGCTTCTAAATCTGTATGCCTTTTTCAGATTACTGTAACATTTCTAACCCTGTTTCCTTGTTCTTCCAATCCAAGTTGAAGGAGAGGATAAAGAAGTATGCTGATTTTAGTGACCAGACCAGTCTCTTCCTAAGGAGGGCCTACAAAGTTCCCAAGTACACCAAGAGCACTGGCAAGATCCGTATCCGTGGCCGCCTCCTTCGCAGTTATGTCCTCCATCTTGTGGCCAAGATTGCCCTGGAAGTTTTGTTCATCGTGGGTCAGTACTTTCTTTACGGCTTCACCCTCCAGACCCGCTATGTCTGCGAGCGCTTGCCTTGCCCTCACAAGGTGGACTGCTTCCTGTCCAGGCCTACAGAGAAGTCCGTCATCATCTGGTTCATGCTGGTGACGGCGATTGTCTCCCTTGTCCTCAGCCTGGTGGAGCTCTTCTACCTGTGTGTCAAAGCTGTGAAGGAGTGCATGACGAGGAGGCAGGACTACACCGTGACCCCTGTGACACCTCCACTTTCGGAAAGGAAAGCTTTTAAAAGCCGTGATGAGATGATCCAAAATTGCGTCAACCTGGAGCTAGAGCTCCATGGACGAAAGTTAGCGGCGAACGGGGCCATAGGCGGGGTCAGAGAGGCTGCTAAGAATGTATTGTCTGAGAGCAACAACATGGGGGAGGAGGTCCGCATCTGACACATGGAGGCAGTGACGTGGCTTTTTACGTGTCCAATTCTCCTGAGTTTCAGGGTTTGTGTGCTTTGGCTTTTTGGGGGGGCGGGGGGGCGGGGGGGGGGGGGGGGGGGGGGGGGGGGGGCAGTAAATAAAGATGTAGGGAGGGGGAGTAGCCAGCTTCTGTAAACAGCACTCAGTCACATACGAAATGTTGCTTAAAATAACTTTTGTGACATAATACAAAAATAACAAACCATATTTTCTTGCAGTTGACAGAGCCGTCATTTGTCACATTGTAGATTATTTTTTTTATATATTTTGCTAAGGGTACTTTCTTTTAGACAACGTTGTAACCATTTTGATTCAATAAACCTCTCATATATATACTAATCTGTGTCTGAAGGGTTTTTCTATTGAGAACAGCCTCATCCATCCAAACCTCTGCATCTTATTAATCTATCATACTGTATATAAAGAGCTACAAATACAAAAATGCATACATAGCATTTAGTTAATTGTGTGCTGAAAGAATTATCTTATCTTTTAATGCAGTTTTACCCTTTGTAATCACTATTAGGCCACTGAGAATATGTGAAACAGCAGAACCTATTAAATTAAATATTTCGTTCCTTTTAAACATAGGCCACCCGCAAACAATTTAATGCACAAAGCATTTGTTCATCAAAATATCAGAAAAAAAGTAACAAGTAAAGCAAATAGATATGTCTGGTATTGCTATTATTCAGAGTGTTTTCAAAGAAATAGTTTTAAACTAAGCCATTTTGGAAAATCCACTTAGCTTGGACTGTTAGCTAGGCTTAGCAGCAAGCACGGCTAGGCCTCTAACAATTATTACATAACTGTCTATAATTGTCAATTCTTTTACATAATCTCGGTTTCTTTGTTAAACCGCATTTAATTGCTAACATTAGCTAAGGTCTTAAGGCGTATGACTGGTAATTGTTGATTTTGTTTAGATATGCCAAATTGTAATTATATACAGGTAAGTGATTATTGGTCGGACTATATATTTTTATTATTATTTCAATTGTTAGTTGTTGGCACTTGACCCTAAACACGTTCATAGCAACAAAAATGGCAAAGGGGGGGGGGGCACAGTTAGAAAAAATGTTTTATGATAATAAATAGGCGTGGTTTACGTCATGGGCTGTGTATTTGTGTTATTACATTATCTGGGTCACATATCAGGGATATATAGCCAAATTATGTACCCTAGGATTCATTCACAACTTTAATTTGTTTAAAAAAGTAATAAATAAATATTTATTTTTGAATTTGACTGAAAGAGACAATTATATTGTTTATCGCAGTTATTTCGGAGACAATTAATTGTTAAGCAAAATACGGAATTATTAAAGCTCTAAGCATGGCTCTGTCCAAAGGTAACACTAGCCAACCAGCACATCTAAAGCTCAATAAGTTACTGGTTATATTTCAGTTGGTTAACCCCAGTACAAAAACAAAAGTGTTACATAGTCCAGCTGTGTTTTTAGTGTGGCTCACTGTATGTGTGTGCTGCACTATTTCTCGGCCAGGTGTGACTTCCTACAGTCTGTGTTAGATGGATCTTTCTGATGAGCTGAACTGACTGGCTGTAGCTTCATATTTAACGTACTGTATAGACATGGGAGTGGTATCTAACTTAACATCTATCAGCAAAAAAAGAAGTGGAGTATTTCACTATATCTTTAACTATTCATTTATGCATTTTATAGGTATTACTCCTACTTTTAGTCAGAACAATGACATATGGCATTTAAAATAAAACCGTTCCTTAATTTAGAGATTTTTTTGTGTCAAAATGGGTAATTTGGGACTTTTGGATGCAATGCTCACATTATGTTGACATTGGCTCAAAATGAAGTAGGTAGAGGCATTCTATTTTTACCAACAAACTATTTATTTATGACAAAGTCAATGAAGTCCTTCAGTGTGACTATATTAATTGGCTCCAGAAGATATAACTTAACTATATACAACTATGCAGTTATCATTCATAACCCCAGTTAAGTCAAATGCATGCAGAATATTGAAATATGTGCAGCAGTTTTATTCACCCTTGTTTTAGTTGTTAACACACTCGTTTTGTTCGGGTTTTGTTCATTTTCAAACATCCAAGGCCATTTAACTAAGATACTGAACACCTGTCAATTATTACACTTGTCTTGTCTTTCATCAACTTTTTCCGCTCTCGTTTGCTGACGGGTACAACGTGACAGTTAAAGCCAGATGTGTGTTGTGCAATGTGATCCCTCATCAGCCCTGATGCTTCCCCAGCACAAAACTCCAAGGTCCAACTTTAGAGCGAGCGAACGGTCCCCGTCACAGGCAGTCCTTTCTGCCCAGGTCAGCAGGTAAGATGCAACGATTATTGTTCTCTGCTACAGTTAACTAATCATTTAACACAAAATATATATTTTGTGAGCTAATAACTGTAAAGAACCCTATACAAAATGGAAATGTAGTAGTATTTTTTTAATGTATTTATATATATATATATATATATATATATATATATATATATATATATATATATATATATATATAGGTGGGTTTTTATTTTTACTATTAAATGTTAATGACATTGTATTCTCTCTAGCAGAATTAATATGATTTACATGTAACTAATAATAGCATCAGATTGCTTTTCATGTTTTACTATCAAGCTTTGCCACAAGACACATTTTTAACATGTTTTTTGTACAAATGTCATTATAATAGTGTTGGTGTACGCTTTTTAAAGTTATATTTACACAGGAAAAGCACATTTCAGTTTTTCTCTTCTATCCGAGTTTGATGTCTTTACCAGCCTACTATGACGGATTGGTTTAGTGCCACTGAGTCTTCCGTTCTTCTGTTCCAAATTCTCATGAATGATTATTTTAGGAAAACATTGACCAAGTAGCTCAGGGTTTATGGGGCTCTGATATTGTCTTACTCATCAAGAAACCAGGTTCAAGAACAGAACTTTTTTTTTTTTTTTTTTTTTTAAATATAAATTAAAAAGAACAATGAGCACCTTTCTTCCAGCAGCAGCATCTTGATTGAATACTAAGTTGTGGTTAGTTAATAAGGCGTGTTGCGGGATCACTGCAAATTAAATTTAAAGTTTGTTTAATTTGTCAGCTGATAAGTATTTCCTTTTATCTGTTTGTCACAGATCAGTAACTGAACACAACCTATAAAGATGGGAGATTTTGGATTTCTGTCAGGCTTGCTGGACAAGGTCCAGTCCCACTCCACAGTTATTGGGAAGATCTGGATGAGTGTCCTCTTTCTGTTCCGGATCATGGTTTTGGGTGCAGGCGCTGAGAGCGTCTGGGGCGACGAGCAGTCGGGTTTCATCTGTAACACTCAGCAACCTGGTTGTGAGAACGTCTGCTACGATTGGACCTTCCCCATCTCGCACATTCGCTTCTGGGTCCTCCAGATCATCTTCGTCTCCACGCCAACGCTGGTCTACCTGGGCCATGCCGTGCACATCCTCCACAAGGAGAACAAGATGAGGGAGCAGCTGTTGAGCCCCGGTGGGGTCCGCAAAATGCCCAAATACACGGACGAAAATGGAAAAGTGAAGATCAAGGGGAACCTGCTGGGGAGTTACCTGACCCAGCTCATAGTCAAGATCATCATCGAGGCTGCCTTCATAGTCGGCCAGTACTACCTGTACGGCTTCATCATGGTCCCCATGTTCCCCTGCTCTAAGGCGCCCTGTCCCTTCACTGTGGAGTGCTACATGTCCCGACCCACAGAGAAGACCATCTTTATCATCTTTATGCTGGTGGTGGCCTGCGTCTCTCTGTTTCTTAACTTCATCGAGGTGTTCTACCTGATTTGTACCAGGGTGAGATGTGGGTCCAGGCCTCACACTTACAAGACTACTGCCCAAAACCCTGCCAGTCTGTCAGATGCCAGGTGGCAGAACAAGATCAACATAGAGCTAGAGAACAGCCAGAGTCTCGGTGGAAGCCTGGATGGGGCCAAAGAGGAGAAAAGACCACTGACTGGTCATTAAAAAAACCACTGCTCTGATCGTTATAATGTATTAAATGCTTGTTTCAGAATTCTTCCCCATGGTTCCTTGTTCAGATACATCTAAGAGACTGAAGTAAAGAGTTCTTACAATGTGGTATAAAAATCATGACAGAACATCAGGGAGAAGCTTCATCACTGTGTAGTTAAGTCATATTCTTGCATAAATTGGCATGTTTTTAGGGCCACGTTGTTTGAATATTACATATATTTTGTACTTTTTAACTGAAAATCTAAAGAAAAGCGTGCAATATTGATAATGTATTTATGTTCTTCAATACTCTATCTTAATCTATTAGTGAGCAGAGTTTTGTCTATGACCAGTTTTTGAACGTGTCCTGTAATATTGCCATGTTCATTATCCAGGACTTCAAATCATTTGCTCACTGAATGTTGATGATTGTGGTGAAATGTTTGTTTCTACTGTATTTGGTAGAGGCATTTTTAAGTGCTTTATTGTTTGAATAAATGATTAAAGTTGGATAAAAACAATGTTTCATGACTATATTCATTATTTTAACCTGACAGGTATATACTTTACACACACTTCGTACACTTCAAAGTCAAACACCTTACTTAAGAGTATGATTTACACTTATTTGGTAACGCTATAGGGCTGCAACTAAGATTGTTTTCATTACTGATGAATCTACAGAATAATGTTCTCAATTTATTGATTAAATGGTTGGTCCATAAATATCAGCAAATTGTGAAAAACCTCCGTTATAGCATTATAGCACCAACATCCAAAGCTATTCAGTTTAATAGCACAGAAGGATAAGAAAACCAGAAAATATTCACATTTGAAAAACTAAAACTGGGGATTTGTGTGTTCTATTTTTGCTTAAAAATTACTTTAATGATTAATCGATTTGCAACATTGCCCAAATTCATTGTCTGTGAGTCAGTAATTGATTAATCATTGCAATTTTATAATAGTGCTATTTCTGAAGAACAATAAGTGGTTGATAGGGTGACAGATAAGAGCCGCCACCACTGATTGAAGAATAATATGAATGAGTTCATATAAGGCTAAAAGACATTTACATCAGATGGACAATATGTGTCACATAATAAGGGGACAAAATACATCAATAAAACCTGCAGGGATCACGAGGATGTGCTCAACATTTTGCAATTCAATAAAAATCCCTACAACAAAAGCATCTTTGTGGAGTTTGTAGTGTTAGATTTGCTCTGTTTGTCCAGACTTTGTGTAAATTATAATATTATAACCTTCTGTTGACACAGTCTCAATGTGACTGTTCAATCCTCACGTAGTATTCACTGCAGGGTTACTGGATTGCATAAGTAATATGTACAGGTGTTTAGTTATTGTGCCCATGGTCTTTAGCCCCTGAAATTTCATCAAATACAAATTGTAAAAGGGGAGTAGTTTGTGGATTTTTTACAATTTACTGTGTCGGTGTATATAATTGAACTCTAAAATAGAATTAATACAAAAATCACACCATGATATTAGTGAACAAAGGCATAAAACAGCAGTAAAAAAAAAATCATGAGCACAAGAATTTGGTCGGACTGTCAATCATTAACCTGTACAATCTTCATGTTCAGCCCAAAATTGTACCCTTGAGATTTATCATTTCCAGATATTGTGTCAACGTGACAGCCCAGTCTGTTGCGCAGTTTCATCTAATCTAAAGTTCAAGGTACCGTGAGCTGGTTTGGTTTGGCTCGCTGGGCTCTCTATCATTCATCTCCAGCTGGTGACCAGTCTGTTTGTCTGCACAGAAGCCTTTTAAATTCAAAAGGTAAGGTGTACAATAACTTTTTTTATTTTTATTGTTGGTCAATTTTGCTGCACGATATACAAAATGTAATTAAATGTTATGGTATTACTTTTGGAATGGTATTACTTTTGTAATAATATATAATACACACAACTTCCCCCACAAAAGGTTAATGATGATGGATATAGGCATTTATTATTATGAGTGTGTTCTTACTTTAGTTTATTAAAAGTTTTATTTATCACTTTGGCATAGTGTTGTAAGCTAATAGAAGTGTTGAGTGTTATCTGTATTATCTACGTATTTCCACATTTTCCTGGAGTTGAGAACTTTTAGCGATGCTTAGATATGGCAAACTTTATTTTAACTTTGACTAGATAAAGTCAAAGATGTGTACTTAGGATACACTACATCTGTGGAAAAGAAATTCCTCTACTATCATTACATCTGGTCGCATTTAGTGAGATAACTTGAGATAAGTCTTCATTATGTAATGGCTTTTATAGCTCCCTGTTTACGTTCTCAACATACTACATGTGTGGTTTTTACAACATGTGATTGTGTCTCCTAGGCTAAATAGACGTACTGCTGTTGTGGATGAGGTTTTACCATTTATGTCAATCAGTAATCAGAAATCAGAGCACAGTGCTACGTGCAAAAAAACTGAATGCTTTATTCTATACTTTTGTGCTGGAGAATACAATGTCAATAGTTAAATATACTCCAGAAATGACTTAAATAAATAACAATAAGATTAAAAATGAATTGCATTTTCACAAATTATGCTTCCGTTCTCAAAAAACTGATAGCAATTTAATAATGTCCTATAACTTAACCAATGGCCTGCCAAAACCTTTGGAAACTATTGTGCAAATAATTATGGGTAACTGAGTTTCCACTGTCTGTGGCTCAGGCGGTAGAGCGAGTCGTCCCATAACCAAAAGGTTGATAGTTCGATCCCTACCTCCGCATGTCTGCATGTCGAAGTATCCTTGAGCAAGACACTAAACCCCAAGTTGCTCCTGATGGCAGGCCAGCGCCTTGCGTAGCAGCTCCGCCACCAGCGGTGTATGAATGTGTGTGTGAATGGGTGAATAAGAGGCAAATTGTAAAGCGCTTTGTTCCCGTAAGGTAAAAAAGCACTATATAAATGCTGACCATTTACCATCTACTGCAACTCTGGTTTATTGAGTAGTTGCTATATAAGACTGTTTTAAGTTGTGGGTTTTGCATGTAATTGGTAAGCGCTCATGCTATTCAGTATTATATAATAACTAAATTATGTTTTACTGAACGTTTCTCGTCTGTCTCCATCTGACTGGAGTCTTCAGTTCGTAGATGCCTGGAATATCATAATTCACTTCAGCAATGATAAATGAGGGATTTTCAATTTATATAAAAAAAATGTTTTGAGTAAATTAACATTTTTGTATGCTTTTCCTCATCAGATCAGAGACCATGGGAGAGTGGAGTTTTCTGTCCTCTCTGCTAGACAAGGTCCAGTCCCACTCCACCGTCATTGGGAAGGTCTGGCTCAGTGTGCTCTTCATCTTCAGGATCATGATCCTTGGAGCTGGAGCAGAGAAGGTCTCGTACTGTTTGTTCATGATTTCTTTTTTGTGGCCTTATACCATTGTGATGAATCTTTGAATTACCTTTATGAGGCTTAAAAGCTTTACGGTGAAATAACACTCTCTGGTGGCCAAAATGGAGGTCCACAGCTCTGAGCAACTAATTTAGATTGATAATAAATAATCAGGTTTATAACTATAATAAGACCTTTTTGTTGTATTGAAAAAAAAAATGCAGAGGCTATCCCGGCATGCATTGGGTGACCGAATATAAATCCTCTCTTTGCTAAATTAGCCTGCTTGCTTGTTAGAAACAAATAACTTCATTTTTCTTTATTTACTTTTGCTATTTATCTATTTCAAAAACTTGAACCATAACTTCAAATGCCACTGATTCTTTGTACAGCCAGAACACAACAATTTATCTTCAAAATGCCATTTTGTAAATGGCTTGTTTGTTATTTAGGCATTATTAACCCAATTCTCCAATGCGCCTCCAAAATAATAACAGTAATGGATGCTAGAAGTTATGTCTATGTTAATAAAGATAACTTGGCACTCAGTTCTTTTGTTGTACCTATATAATTATATTGATTTCTCGTTTAAACATTACAGGTTTGGGGTGATGAACAGTCGAATATGATTTGCAACACCAAACAGCCTGGTTGCAAGAACGTCTGCTATGACCAAGCCTTCCCAATCTCACATATTCGGTTCTGGGTCCTCCAGATTATCTTCGTCTCGACACCAACACTTATCTACCTTGGTCACGTCCTCCACGTTATCCACAGAGAAGATAAGATAAGAGAATATATGAAGACCCACTCTAGAACTGAAAAACTTCCCAAGTACTCTGACGACAAAGGCCATGTCAAGATTAAAGGCGACCTGCTGGGAAACTACATGACCTCCATATTTTTCAGAATCCTTCTGGAGGTAGCGTTCATTGTTGGGCAGTATTATCTGTATGGGTTTGTCATGGTCCCAAGAGTCGTCTGCACCCGAGTCCCATGTCCCTTCACTGTAGAGTGCTACATGTCTCGACCCACAGAGAAGACCATCTTCATCCTCTTCATGCTTGTAGTGTCCTGCATCTCTGTTCTTCTCAACGTAGTAGAGATCTTCTACCTGGCGTGTACTCGCTCGTGCAGACGAAAGTCTAAAACTACTGCTATTGCCGTTCACCCGCGTTTAAACGGTGAAAAGCTTAGCCTCCATGACGCCAGCCACAGCACAGCCTGAAGAATGCCATTTAGATCCAATGTGCAAAATGTAAACAGTCACATAGTTACCAAAAAAAACGGAGGGCAAATAAAAATGTGACTGAAATGAGACTAGGACCCACTTGTGTAAAACTACACTAAGAAGTTATTTATTTATGTGTTGCTTAACAATTCCTGAAAATTACACAAATTTGGAGACGTATATGTAGACTATTTATGAATCACAGATTCAAATATTTTAACATGCACAAGAACAATACAATATGGTACTGTATCGCTGAAGCAACATTTGTTTTTCAGCTTTGTGGATTTATTTAGTTTTTTGCTTTGTGTTTTGTACTTATATTTAACCAATTTCCACTGGCTAAAAGCCATTTAGTAGTGCTACAAGCTTGGTTTGCTCTAAAGAAGTGTATAAGGGCTGTTAGTGCTACTTTGATTTTCAGTTTCTTCTATATTGTTAAACTGGCAGATGTGACCTTTAAGAACTGTAAATATTTTAAAAACAAATAATTAGCTTTTTTCATGTTTCGTATTTTAATATCTGTCTGTCTGACTGTCTGCGCCTTGTGTTTATAATTGATCGTTACACTAATGTTTAATTAAAACATGCTTGAAGTTTACATTTCAAATGGCATCTCATTTTTTGTTTCATGATCACCGTTTTTATACTAATGCTACATTCATGATTTCTGTTTCTGGGTACGATTGAAATTACATTTAACGTAATTCTACTATAAATCACTGACTTAGATACAGAAAAATATTGAAAATAACTTGTAAACTGTATTTGTTTAGCTAGTGTTCAAATAACCACATCAAAGGAGACAAAATAGTCAGATGTATAATATAGATCAATATCACCAGAAAGTATTTTGTGGATTGTCTGTATATCTTTGCTGATCCAGTGAACTGTAACTTATGCACTTAATGCATGTAACCTACAAGTAGCCTATCTCGCAGGTCTGCAGCTCTGCTGATTACTACTTTTTCTGGAAATTCATTCAAAGCACTGGAGTCTCCCATTGCAGGCATTTGAATGTTACATTCATTCCACCATGTCTGCTGGATAAGCAACCGTTTGCTAACTTTGTTAGCCTTCTTAGCCAGAATAACTCTATAAAGAAATGTGTCAGTGTGTGTGACTGTTACCTTGTTGAAGAGTTGACTTTTTTCTTCAGAAAGGTTAACCTTCTCTTTGGCAAGTTCGCATTTTCAACATTTCTCCTACAATGTATCAAATTACCGTGTTTCGCTTAGCTAAACCGCTGACTCACCTGCTCAGCACCAAACAGTTGACATACACAGTTAGCAACTAGCTAGCTGGTGCCTGGTGGGGAACATAGTGGAGCACATAGCAGTTAAAGAACCAGATAAACAGAGCTAGCTAACACTGAGTGAATGGACTTACATTCGCCAGGTGGCCAGGACTCCAAATTAATAATAATGTTTCGTAAGTGCTAAATAAGCAACGGTTTGCTATGTTAATGATGATATGTCGATGTTGCGTTCCCAACTTGTTTCCGCTGACCTCCAGTGGCAAACACTATGCTATTGCAGGTTTAACTAGGCATATTGGACACCCCTGGGCGTCTATTCCACTATCTACTGTGTCACTCCGACCGTTATTCCAAGATTAATTCAAAACACGAAGTAGCGGACAGAGACAAACAGTTAAATATTATAAAATATTATTTTGACCAGCACCAACCTGTGGTGCAGTTGCCACAATCTAACAAGACCACTAGATGGCGCCATTACACACCCAACGGAATTGCTTGTGTCCATCCATGTCATCTCGCCTGACGTCCCGCCCTCCGCCCACACAGCGATGAACACTAGCTAGTTTCCGTCATAATAACAACAGCTGGAAGCAGCTAGCTAAAGATGGCCGCCGCAACCATGGCGGGGCTCGACGCCCACAGGATGGAGGAAAAGAAGTTCGAATACTTCTCCTCTATCAACTCCATGGCAAAGAAAATAATGCAGGAGAGGGAGAAAATCAAAGCCAACCACGGCTCGTCCTGGGAGAAAATGACGCCGCAAGAGCAAGACAGCGCTATCGACAACGGGATGATGGATCCCCATATCAGAGCTCGATACGCCATGCACAGAGTTGACCGTGAAGAAGTGGTCTGTTACCCTAAACTGCTCATTCAGATGGGTCAGAAGATAGTTCATTTCGGGGAAGAGGTACTTAAACCACATTTGAATTGATATTAAATAGCTTTGTGAGTGTGTTTAGAGGCCAGGATAGCCTGTGTTGTCATGGATGGTTGCTAACCCGCCACGTAGCCGTTGAAATATGTAGGTAAACGTCATAGTGGCTACCTGATACGTAACCTACTGTAGCTACGAATGAAATGTAGCAACCACAAGAAATAGATTAATAGATCAAATTAGACCTAGTAGTGAAACAATACTTTATGTTCGATAGAAATACAAAAAACAAGGCCGTAATCATGTGCTGAATATATGAATGAATAAATAAAAAATAATTGTGTTTGCGTTTAAGGCGATGTAGCTAAACAATGTATGCTAGACTTTGCTCCTAAATATAGCTAGCTAGTATAAAAGGTACATTACTTTATTATTCAAGGAACACCCTTAGTGTGTTAGTTGAAATTGTATACTGTTGTGTTTCTGTTTAGGATATAACCTGGCAAGATGAGCATTCTGCCCCTTTCTCGTGGGAAACCAAGGTAAATATATTCAATATTAAGTTTGAGTCTTACACAAAAAACATAGGGAAGAAATTTGGCACTATAGCTAATGTAGCACTGCAACTATTTTTGTTTATATTGATTCATGTGTTGACTACTTTTTCATTAATAATTGTGTAAGCTAAAATGTCAGAAAAAGGTAAGCATCACAAGCCCAATATGAAGTTTTCAAAACAATCTAACCAAATCTTCAGTTTACAATGATATAAAACTGAAAATGATCAAATCCTCCCATATAAAACATCAATGACAATTTTTGGCATTGATTTACTTGATTATCATAATGGTCAGCAATTCCCTCTTCATTTCAGAAGTTAGGCGAAAGGTTAATTTCTATCCTTTCTTTAATATCTGCAATTACGTTATCTGAATACTTGGTCCTTTTCTGTCTGAATTTTGCATGTAGAGTTGAGCTTAGTCAAGTCTTGGAGATATTGTTGTAAATGTTGCTCCCATCTTTCAGAGCCAGTTGGACTTCAGCTTGACATCAAGCCCTGCTGACCAGGGAATCTCAGCCTCACAGGCAGAATCAAAGGCTGTAAAGGTACCTCATCCCAGCCAGCTTGCCAAGAGTACACCAGGAACCAAGGTATGATAAAGAGTGAACTGTGGTTGTTTTAATTTTTATATTTTGGTTGGAAAGAAAACCCTTATTCATCATATGTTACTGTAAATGTAGTTTAAGTATTGACTTGGTATTATATACAGTACTCTCTCTAATCTCAGCATGCATCTTTACACTAAGATTGAAAGTACCAGTTTAGCTGTTAAGATGTTACCAAAAGTTCACTTAAAACAAATATTTAGAGCAAAATGGCAGGTTTAATACAGTATTTGTCCCATAATAGCAGTCCACTAGATCTATAAATTGTGCATTGTCGGCTTGTTAGAAGAGAATAAATCTCCAGTAGGAATTTAAATAACTTAACTTCAAATTTAAAAGGAGAGACCATGCAATTGTACGTTTAATGAATACAGCCCCTAATCCTGGGATTTATTAAACGTGTTGTTGTGCGATTGTGAAGGTGTCTGTAAGCGAGGGACGGAGACTAGAGGAAGAGTCGTCTTTCTGGAAGATCAGCGCCGAGAGGTCTAGGCTGGAGGGAGAGCAAGCCAACTTCCAGTCCCTAACCCCCAGCCAGATCAAATCCCTCGAGAAAGGAGAGAAATCCCTCCCCTCCTACCTCCGACAGGTAAGCACTGAAATCTACCAGCGTTTTCAATTCAAGTAAAAGCTGCCAAAAGGTTTTGTTCATATATTTTGGCACAAGCATCGCATTGCTGGTCTGCATAGTTTCTAACAACATATTGAGAGCAAGTTCCCACCCCAACACTTGTCTTGTCGAGAACTGTGTATCCTGAAATAGAATGTAGCCTGAAGCTGCGATAGCTGGCATCTGTGAAGCCTCCACAGAGAAGCAGATGGTGAATGCAACCAATTCTCATTCAAAAAAAGAAACGATGTCTCGATTGTTTTTGAATGTTCTACTTTCCTAAACATTTGTTGTTGTGATTTTGCATTGTCCAGCCTCATCGACCACCTACATACTGTACATGTAGCTTGCTATGATCATACAAGAAGCTTAAAGGAAATGTCAACAAATATACAACTACTGTTTCAGTGTCCATTTCTGAACAATTTCAAAACCTTTGCTCTTTTTGTACCATTTTAGCTTAAGTTATCTTAAACGTGTATAATGCAAAAGAAACCTTAAAAATCTGATATTAACTGTAACTGTTATCATTTTCCTACAGGAGACCTCTGTCACCACCAAGGAGCCTGAGGCAGCAGACCCCCACCCTCTAGCTGCTTCCAGGTCCACCAAACAGCGAGCACCCAAACCTCCTGCTCCCCACCCCCCTATCCCTGTCTCTGTAAGCGCAACACCATCCATCTCCATTTCGTCAAGCCCATCGCCACCTGTCAGCGTGTCGTCGTCCGTTGCAGGATGGGAGCGATCTCAGAGCACCCTGCCATCGGTCAGCAACACCGTGGATGAAGTGTTCTCCACCAGCATGATGTCCAAGCCCTCCAACCACCCCACCAGTGTGGAGAAAGAGGAAGAAGGTTCTACCGCCAGCCCCACCTTTGCCCAGGTGAGTTCTGAAACAGATATTGTTTTTTATAGTGACCTGAGCACAGTTTCTAAGTACATGATTTGCTCTGGATATTGTGAACTGCAGCAGTGATGGATTCAAAGCCAAAATCACATTCCACGTTGCTGTTCACCCGCGTTTAAACGGTGACAGTCTGATGAAAAGCAAGAAGCTTAGCCTCCATGACGCCAGCCACAGCACAGCCAGAAGAATGCCATTTAGATCCAATGTGCAAAATGTAAACAGTCACGTAGTTACTGAGAAAACAGGAGGGCAAATAAAAATGTGACTGAAATGAGACCAGGGCCCACTTGTGTAAAACTACACTAACAGTTATTTATTTGTGTGTTGCTTAAGAAGTCCTGAAAATTATACAAATTTGGAGACGTACACTACCGGTCAAAAGTTTGGGGTCACTTAGAAATTTCCATTCCACTCCATTCCAGACAGAATACCAGCAGAGATCAGTTACATTGTTTGTTTTTTTTAACCAGGGCAGCAGTTTTCAGATTACATTATGTGCTTACATAATTGCAAAAGGGTTCTCCACTGTTGTAGATAGAAGTGGCTGATCTTTAATGCAATATCTACATTGCCAATTATCAGCAACCATTCATCCAATGTTCCCAAAGGCTCATTCTGTTTACTAATCTGATATCATTTTAAAAGGCTAACTGAGAGACCATTGGAGAACCCTTTTGCAATTATGTAATCTGAAAACTGCTGCCCTGGTTAAAAAAAAAAACAGCTGGTATTCAGACTATAATGGAGGAATGGAAATTTTGAAGTGACGCCAAACTTTTGACCGGTAGTGTATATGTAGTCTATTTATGATTCACAGATTAAAATATTTTAAAATCACATTCTTCATGTCTATAGAGAAAAGAAAATACCCGCTTTGATACCAGGATGTGGCCTGGAATGTAACATGCTTAAAGGTGCAGCATTTGTTTAGCCCAATATATACTGTATAGACCCACAATAGCAATGGTTTTTGACTCCGTCCATGTTTCTAAAGGCTGCATTCACACCTGTAGTTCGGTTCACTTGGTCTAGATAAAGGGGGGGGGGGGGGGGGGAATATATATATATATATATATATATATATATATATATATATATATATATATATACACACACACACACAGCCTCTTAGGTTTGGTCTAAACCAAAACTATAAAGAGCAAGCATTTAGTGCGACAGTGGCGAGGAAAAACTCCCTTTTAGGGCGAATCCTCGGGTGGTGAGGAAAACGACGTGGGCCCATGTGGGGAAATGTAACTCCAGAGACCAGAACCAAGTCATGCAGCACATTACTGAATCTTGTACTGTTATGTTAAGAGTGATGGACGGTTATTATGTGACAGGTATGTTTCACTCAATTGCCAAAACCCAAAACACTGCCTTAGAGCAGGAGCATAAGGCACCACTGTTTTAACTCCTTTTTACTCACTTGGTCTTGCGTGATTATATAAATCACTAATACACATTCTGTGACACTTACAGTAAAGCTTTTGAATTCTTGCTAAAGTCACGCATCCAACTATCACACACAGTCCTCTTGTTGGTCTGATTTGCTTTTATACCACAAACTAACCACCTCACAGTCCAATTGGAGCTGAACCGAACCAAACTTTTCAGCCTTTGTCCGGTTCCTTAGTCTGCGCCAGAGTTTGATTCACAGCTTTCCCACCAGCCTAAACAAACCAAACCGAGCGGGTTAAGCCTCCTAACAAAGACAAGCAAACGCTTGAATACATAAGAAGGGAAAAAAATCAGGAAAATCTTGAGAGATTCATATAAAAGAGAGATTCCAGTTAAATTAGCCATAGGTAGGAGGAAGGCAATATACAGAAATAAAAATTGGGGCAAAATAATAGAATTTCAGCCAACACTGATACAATGAATCCATTGTAGGAAGTCCAATAAATCCAATAAATAAGTAAAAACAAGTCATTAAGTTCATATAATTCCTTTATATCATATACAAGTAAGAAATCCAACTATGAATACCAGTTGTTTCAAATGTGCTGACCGGTGTCTCTCTGTCTCTCCCGACCTCCCGTCCCCTCAGTTCAACACAAGCAACAACATCCTGAAGACTGGATTCGACTTCCTAGACAACTGGTAAACCACAGTCGGGACCAGTCACCGCTATCTATGAATGAATCATTCTCATCGTCACTCTAAAGAAGGACCACGCTGCCACAACCACAGACATCCACGTCTAGATTTAACAAACGCCAGGCTTTAGAAATGACCACAATTATATTGTTGTAATTATCTTCAGTGGATTGTTAAGACATTATCTCACTGCCTGTGTGCTGGTGTTCCCTCTCCCTCTCTGATTTAGGTTTGAATCTCTTAGATGTCTTGCCAAACACCCCCTGCCCACTAAATGCTGAGTGAGCAGGGATTGTGCTCGCCCCCTGTCTGTGCATTCACACTGCAACAGCTTGGTTGGAAGATTACGTAAGAGTATGGAACTGCATCAAAAACAAATGTAAAGAAATTTAAGAGCTAGCTAGTCATCTTTTTACCCTGAAGTCTTTCAAATAAATGTTTTAAAAAGAAACAGGAAGGCTGGGGAGATAAAGTAGTTTGGAAATCAAATGGTTTATTAGCCAACACCAATAAAAAGTTCAGTTGTGGACGCATTTTCTCAAACGACTAGTTTGTTAACTGGTCTACACATTAGCCAAGGGTTACCAGGGATATACCTGAATTACCAGGTAACTCTGATAACCCATTGATCCCGTTTTTTTTTTGTAATGTGAATGCACAGTAACGGTGTGACTTGGCTGCCTTTACATGTATCTTTTAGACACTAATACAGCAAGCAAGGACATTTTTGTACCTTAAGCATGTCAAATCCCACACTCATCCCATTTTCTATATTTGTTTATTTCGCTCTTTAATGTGCTTTTATTTATATGTACCTATATATTCTTATAAACCTAAGAATTTTAGAGTTAACGTAGTGCTCAGTACTGCAGTTCTGGCCCACATAACGCAATTACTACAGACATTCCTACTGGTCATGGAATTTCCTGGAATATCAATGAACTGTTGACATATTTTCAGATGGGAAATATGGAATTTTACCATTTAGCAGAATGTATTTTCCAACTTTCACACACTCATTGAATTAGATGGTGTTTTTTTAGCAAGTAGAAACCCAGCTGACAAAGCCATGGTAGTGCTCAAACTCACGGTGTGAATGTCCGGGCTGCCTGTTACAGATGTCATCGTTGTCTTTAGTGTCTCGCCAACACTTCCTCACCCTTTCCAACTGTCACCTTTGACCTCAAACTAGTGCTAAGCAAAGCTAGTAGTGCATTTATAACGAAAATAAGACGCATTCAAACGTCGTGTTTTAGATAAACGTCAGGCATGTAGTGATTTGTACCACTCCTGTCATAGTTTACATGACTAGAGTACTATTTTACTGAATTTTATATTTATCTGCTGAATGTATCTTATGCTATACATGTACTTTGAGGTCACAGATTGGAAGGAAGTAAATAAATAAGTCAACTCTGTTTCTTGTCTTTTTCTGTTTTCTGCAAAACAAAAGGTTTTTTAATAGGACACAAACCCTATTCCTTTGTAATGCTGAGTACTATTTCCCAGTTTTTCCCCTCCCTTCTTGATCACACCCTCAAATTATATTGTTGAAATGTAATAAAGGCCACGTTAATAGTTTTTGCTGAATTCCTCCTGGGAGGGAAAGAGGAGGTTACTAGTAGGAGCGTTTGTTATGGTTACAAATGCAACATCGGTAGAAGATTGTTTGCGTTCTTGTTGACCTCCCTCTCAGCTCCATGACATCAATCCCTCCAGCTGTAATTTCTACCAGATCCAAAATGCCATCTAGCAGAGGAGGAGGGAAGGATGTCTTGTGCTCAGAGGAAACTTTGTGCTGTTCAGTTGAACAACACGTTGGCCCAGTTTAGAATCACCAGACCTCATTCCACCGTCTCCCTCCGGCACAAAGCAGCCACTCCACAGAGTGTATTTAAGGAAGGAAGAGTATTTCTGTGTTTGATACATAATGTACGTTGTGAAGCCAGGGCTACCTGAGTTAAACTGACATGAAGTAGATGGTTGTATTTTTATTGAATACCTGATGTGCTCCAATCCACCTGTGCTACGATTGATGTTATATCATTTTTTATTATGACTACGGGTTAAGTAGTTTTCGTGTCGATGATTGTCTTAACTACATTTTGCACTGTAAAACAAAGAAATTTGGTGAAATCAACTATAGCTTTTCAAAACCTTGACTATAACTGAAAAGTAAATGAGGAAATGTAACCTTTTGTATTGTCCTTCGTGTCACGGGGACTTTGTTTAGTTGGTTCATTTACATTTTGTGTTAGTGTGTGGCGTTGTGCTTCGGGAGGGCGATGACAATGATGCGGGGAAACGCGTTCGAATGCAGCACGGGTCCCAGAGACCCAAAGGGCGAGGTGCCCCCTCCCCCCCAGTTCACGTGAAATGACATCACATAGTACGCAAGGGTCACCGGGGGGGGTTTGTATTTGCAAAAACGTCACACTGGACGGGTCACCATTGACCCAATGGACAAGACAAGGATTCGTTCAAACATTTTCAAAACGAATGACTAAGTAGCAGGAGGCCGCCGCTATGTAGCTTAGCATAAAGACGGGAAACTGGGAAGCAGCTAACCTAGCTTTGTCCAAAGGTTAAAAAAAAACCCAAACCAGCAGTACATCAAAAAAGAAGTTACTGCACCTGAAAAATAAAATAGTCTGACACATAAGCCGTCGTTTTTAAACTTAGATTTTTGTACGAACAAGAAAAAAACCAAGATGTAACGTGTCACATTAGTTAGGTAGGTGGTGTTTTAGATGGTGTCAGACTAGTCGTTGTTTACCCCTGCTTCCAGTCTTTAGGCTAAGCTAAGCTATTACCCAAAATGTTGAACTATATTCTTTTCACTTATTTGGTTTTACCTAACACAATCATTAAAAGTACTAAATATGAACATTTGTGGGACTTTAAACTGGTTAGAGAAGATATTACACATCAGAACAAAATAACCATAAACAGATTCAATCTAAAGACATCCTGTATCAGTGTTGTTCCTTAAGGTACTGTATGTTTGTGTTCATCATCCCTAGCTGAACTGAGGCACCTTTGTCCAGTCCAGCCGCCTCCCTGCAGCACTACCCAACACCTCCACACTCTGAAAGGCCGCTTTGTGTTCCCTCTCACCTATTTTTTTTTGCAACAAATGTTTGGGTACAGGAAAATCATTGCACGGTATTGAAATTACAGCAGAAACAGAAACCGGAGCATTAATGTGTTACCTCATGTCTAGCAGGCTAATAAGGCAGCCCGCTCCTCAGACATGTTATTAAACTGAAAATAAAACCATTGAACTGATTCTGACAGATAATGAGTTCGCTGTGCACCAGACTAAGATTTCTCCTATTTTAGAAGCATTGTGCAGGTCTGAGAGATCTGCAGTTAGTTGGAAATTTGATTAAGTCATCCACATGCTTTTGTACTGACGGAATACCCCGTTGTATTAGTGATCAAAGTATGGGAAACATCTGCATTTCAGTCCTATTATATGTATAATTACTCAAATGTAATCACACATGGTCATGTCATTTAATACATTAATGTTGTGGTTAGCAATACTAGGGAGAATTTAAGGGGGTACTTTAACATGTAATTTTCATACATTAAATAAACATTCTTTGTTCTACTATTGAAAATGTTTTAGCATTTAAAGTTTGATTTAGATTTGCAACTTAGAATCTAAAATCTAAATCTAAAAACACATAATTCAAAGAAAAGCTGGAAATTGTCCCAGAAGATTTTGGTATTTTTACTTATCCCTTTAACTTGTGTTAAAAATTAATTGATTATCAAAAGAGTTTCTGATTCATTTTCTGTTGATTGACTAAGCACCAATCATTTCAGCCCTAGTTTGCTTTCATTGTTCACAGTGGGAAATCATCAGGAACCACCAAGGTCAAAACAAGAATAAACACCTTTTTTTTCCAGTCCCTTGTTTGAATCAAAATTGAAGTCTGTAAAAAGTTTGTGGTTTTGGACTTTGTTGTGTACTGGAACAGCTGTGTATGTGCAGCCGTCCTGCAGATTCAGACACATCAGTCCCTCTTTGCTGAGCTCCTCCCAGTCCCAGTCTGAGCTCCTCCCAGTCCCAGATCCCAGAGCCCCGCCTCGGCTTCCCTGGAAGACTCTGCTAAATTCTTGTGGCATTTTAACTGGCATGCCTCACACACACGCACACGCACGCACACACGCACACACACACACACACACACACACACACACACACACACACACACACACACACACACACACACACACACACACACACACACACACACACACACGTGCACAGACTTTACTTTTGTACAGTACAGTCTGTCATAATTTCCCCTGAATAGATTATAACTCCATAATGGTTTTACCACTGATTTATTTATAATTATTATTTATATTAAAGCAGGCCTGATATTCAGCCCAAAACAAGGGATGTGTGTGTGTGTGTGTGTGTGTGTGTGTGTGTGTGTGTGTGTGTGTGTGTGTGCGCGTGCGTGCGTGCATGCCTGTGAGTTTATGACCACACTGTGCTCATGTGTAAGAGACATGCAGTGTGTTCTATCTGCAACCGAATTCAGCCAACATTTAAGCCAGAAATAAATACTTAAAGTAAACAACATGCAATTTGAACATCAGGCATGAAAGTTCCTTCTCCTCCTCCTTGTAAATAGTAGTTTGACAGGAGTTTTGTCAAACACCATGAATAAACTTTCATGCCAAATATTTATTTCAACACAGACAAGATGTCCTCAAGTGCTATAGAGAAAATCCTAACAGCCACAGAGCTCTTTTGTTAACCGGTCCATCTCCATGACAACTGATAAAAACTACAACCACTGATACATCATACAGGTGAAAATGGCAGACAAACATAGAAAGTGGATCTTGAGTTGGGTTGGTTGAGTTATGACCATTAAACTTATAGATGTTTCCCTGACCATTGAATTGTTTTTTTCTTTACACTGCCGGTTGCCTGAAGGATGAAGTGTTCTTTAATGGGTTGACAAAACTATCCTACTTCTTAAGCTGATCATTTCAAAATGGATAAACTGAATGAAAATGCATTGTCACAATATTGAGAACAGGGCTGGGGTTTTTTTCTTAGCAAATTACATTTTGAAGATATTTGGTCATTTTGGACAGTGATGAAATGCTCCTTTATGGGTCGATAAAAGACCTCTCAGTCTTAGGCTAGGCTTAGGCTTTTTGGACAGTGAAATTATCCTTTGGCTAAAATAAAACCCTTTAAAATGCCTTAAAAGTGCATTACCTGTGATGTGTTCCGGCCTTTGCAAAACTACTGTTCACACAAAGAGTGGAAATGGGAGGTGGAAGCAAAAACAAAGAGCTTTCCTGTTGTTTGGCAAGAGAGGAGATGCATCCTGAACAAGGCAGAGAGAGAAGAGACAGCAGGCAGAGCACTGGGATGTGATTTTTAAATTGTGTTTCTTTTGAAATATCTGAAGCTTCTGTGTGTTTTTTCTCAGTCACATTTCTAATGGGAGATTCCTGTTGCTGCTCCTGCTTTACTGAGTCCTGGATTAAATCTCTGGGGGAAGTACAAGGGTCAGGAGGGAAAGAGGAGTGAAAGAGAGAGAGAGACAGTGGGGAGCGAGAGAGAGAGAGAGAGAGAGAGAGAGAGAGAGAGAGACTCAGAGAGAGTTTTTCTGCCGAAGTAAAAGCAGAGTTATTAGGAAGCAGAAAATGGGACCGGCTACCACCTCACTCGCTCTCCTGTGTTTATGTTCTCTGAGTGTGTGTGTTCCTACAGGGACGGCCGATGCTACACCAAGCCAGGTCAGGACAGTTTGTGTGTTGGACTCAATTAACTTAAAACTAAAAATGATTAATGGGGATGTTACTGTCACTGTTGCATGCCTGTTTCTTTGGGTAAAACACTGTATCCATTCACAATGCTCTTAATGTATGTACTATACATGTGTGTAGGAGGGAGTCAGGTCGAGCTAAATCGAGCAATAGATAATAAACCATAAGATAATTTTGCTAAATGTTATGCTTCGATTCGCTGAAACTTGTTTCTCCGGTTAGAACATTGAGATTTTGAAATTAAATGAGACAGGTCCAGATGTGCACGGGGAGGTAATTTGCATCGGATAGCTTGTTTTTGATTGGTTGTGGGGAAGCTTGGTTTGGTTTCATATGTGAAAACAGCATCTTAGAAATGTTGACATTGTGATTTCTCTCTCTGTCTCTCTGTCTGTGTTTATGTGTCTGTGTGTGTGTGTGTGTGTGTGTGTGTGTGTGTGTGTGTGTCAGGCATCCCTGCCAGAGGTGAAGAAGGCGAGAGGGGACGTTCCTGATATTCTTCCAGAGCCTGAACCAGAGCCAACCAGCCCAGTGTCAGACTTTGAAAACTCATACAACTATGTCTGTGAGTCTCACTTCAGGTTTAAAGCTTCCTTTATACAAACACTGTGACATTGATGTAGGAAATATCTAAAATATCTGCATCATATTTTAGTCTAAATAATAACTATTAGACTTATCACTGGACTTTTATATTTCATTAATGCAACACAGCTGGATTCTTTTCTTTTCCTGTTCCTATCCTTTGTCTCCTCTATCATGCCCTACTGTATTCTATTCCTCAGTGTCCAGACTAGCCAGTATGGACCAGGCGATCCACAAGCTGAATGTTGGTCACTACACCCTGGATGTTAAAGTCAGCCAGTTAATGGACCGTCTGACCAGGGTGGATGGTAAGACGATCACTTTCTCCCACAAATTTTCCACATTTCTCTTTCTTCATGGACTTTTTTTTTTTTTTTTTTTAACCTTTTCACCAATCTTTTTGTACACTTTTTTTATATCCAGCATTTCTACTAAGTCAGTCAGTTGAATTGTGAAATGGATAAATCGAGGATAAATGTGGCGCCCCTCTCTGCTAAAAAGTGAAAAATCAGCAGTGAGATACTTCTAAATATACATATTCTACAGTATGTTCCTGCAATAGAGGAAGCTGCCGTTTCAGGACCACATTTCTAAGACCTTAGTTAAGAGTTTAATTTGCCGCTATACTCTTTAGCTTGAAAAAAAAAAAATCAACAGAAAGATGTCCTGTACTGACTCTAATGTCTTGTTTTTGTTGTTTGCCATCACCAATATGGCAGCTAAAGTCGGGGAGCTGGAGGACAGCATCCAGGAGGTCTACCAGCACAGCAAGGACAACCGCAAGGAGATGGGAAGACTGGAAGGTATCAGAGTTACTTTAATACCAACAAGACACAGAATGAATACTAATTTAGCTCAGGGTCTGCTGTTTAACACAAGCAACAGTTTGCAATAAACTTTGTATGGTGATAATATGTACATTTTGCATTTATAGCTTGTTGTGCTGCCCCCAAGTGGCCAAAAAAGTATTTGTTTATGCAGTTTTTTTGTCTTCTCTAATTCTAAACATGCGATAAAGCATCCATCTTGTTTTTCTCTGCTTCTGAGGTTGCCAGAAGGGCCGCAGGATGGGATACAAATGCTATCTTGTGTACAACAGCTATGAGGACTACGCCGGAGCGTCCAGAAAGTGCATGGAACGCGGTGGCCGCATTGCAATGCCGCGCGACCGCAAGGAGCAAGAGGCCCTTGCGGACTATGTCAAGTCATTCTTCCACCCGGGGAACTGGCCTGTATGGCTGGGCATCAACGACCTGCGATCTGAGGGCATGTACCTCTTCGACGACGGGACTCGGGTATCGTACTTCCAGTGGCGTAAACACTTCCTGTCCAGCCAGCCGGACGGAGGGAGGCGGGAGAACTGTGTGGCGATGTCGTCAGACGATGGCGACTGGTGGGACCACTACTGCGATCGGACCATGAACTATCTGTGCGAGTTTGATGACAGGGTGGCACTTTAAAACAAACTCCTTATCCCACCTTACTACTGCCTTAAACTTTGACCTCCAGTTGTTGATCATTAGAAATTAGGAATGCACTGAATCCAGATTTTTGGGGTTCAGCTAAATACCAAATCCACTGGTTAAGATTCTGCCGAATCCGAAACCGAATCCTACTCCCATCCTCGGTCCATTAACACAGTAAACACATTAATGAAGTAAACAATGTCCACAGCAGTATATAAAAGAGAACTGTAAAAAAAAAAAGAATAGGCAACTTTATGCGTCTGGTTAACACAAGTTTTTAGCTGTGACTCTCCTTCCTTTGCCGTACCTGAAGTTGCTGCATTTTGGCTGCTGTCTGTAGATTCCTTCATGCACAACTCATATTCTTTCGGATGTTTCATATGCAAATGTTTTAACAGCGGTGATGTTGTGTATTGTTGAGGGTCCAAATCGAGCATGTGGCTGGACTTGAATCGCGTTGTTTTGGCTGAAAGTACTGCCAAACAACACTTTTTCTGCTCACGAGTTCCATTTTCACTTTCTCACAGCCTACTGCACTGAACGGTCCACCTACGTAAACACCTTCCCATAATCCACGGCGGCATCATCATGTCGACCAGCGTAGCGCGCCTAGTGCAAGCGTAGAGTTCAATGGAAAAATGTTTTCGGCAAAAACCTAACCCCGTCAAAACGCCCAATAATCCTGGATTCGGTGCATCCCTACTAGAAATAAAAGTCAATTATATTTTCAAATAACTTATTGCCCTTTAAAAGACACTTTACACTTTGGTTGTATTCAGTCTTAAACTCTCCATAGGAAACCTAATGTGTTTTAATATAAATGTCAAGTATTACTTCATTTCTATATGCAATTAGTGTAGCAGTGTTTAAGTAGTGTCAGTATGTAGGGTAAAAACATGTGCCATGAAAATATTTCGCAGTATTTAAGTTTTTAAGGTAAAACTTGTCTCAAATGCGCACAAATGAATGTATTGCTATTTAAGTTATGTGATTTCACGCCTGGAATTCTTAACATTTGTTCAAAGTTTTCCACACAAACACAAAAGGGAAAACATGAAAAGCTGGAGGCACTTTCTTCAGAATCAGCACATACTGAACCTCTTGAAGATATAAATCAATGTGTGTTTGGGCTTAACAGGTATTAGGCAGTGCTTCTCTGTTACTTCTGAGCTTTGGATATAGTTTAACAAAGTTTGGTTAAACTGCTGATTCTTCAACAACATCTCTGGCCAAAACATTTTAGATCTTACTTCTGAGTCCTCCTTTCACCCCAAAAATTGACCATTTTCAGTATGTAAATGTATCCTGAATCAGAGTCCGACTGTGGCTATGTAAAACAAGAGTTGTACATAAAAAGCGTAATGTAAATGTTCGGTTTACCACATCATTTTCTTATCAATCAAGAAATGTTCAGTAGGTAAAATGTGAAATGTTTCGATACAGTGCCAATAACAAAATTATACTTTTTTTGATACCTTACTTTGGGAAATATTAATTTTTTTCTACATAACCCTTTTTTATTTGACAAAAGAAACCAACGTTCTTAAATGTTTAATGTTGCCTGAAAACATGCAACAGTACAAGAACTTTGTCTAAATACATTTTTGTTTTTGGAAGATGTGGATTTAAATCGGGAACAATCTGATCAAATAATAACAGAACAAAATCACTGACCAGATATTCTACGACAGTTTTTAACTTAACATTTTCCGATACTCTGTGCTATGGACGCATTTCAGTCAGTAACAAAAATGCTTTTTTATTTTTTATGTATGAGCAAATCAGCTCATACATAAAAAATAAAAAAGCATAAGGGACGATGCAAAAAAAAAAAAACATGTAACAACTTACAGTAACATGATACAGATGTGTCGCATTTAGGATTCATAGCCAAGGCTAATTTCCAGTCTAAGGTTTGATACATAGCCCTGCTCATCAGACATCTTTATCATCCTGAGTGACTAACATCAAGCTGTTCACAGTTCATATTTGCTTATATTAATCATAGATACGAACAGATCAGATTTGTAGCACAGCAGCAATTATATATTGCTTCTACTTTTCTAAAATCACAAAGTGCAGTATTATCTAAAATGTATTATATTGTATATAAAAGATTAAATTAGAATCAAAAGGATGCAGCTGCAGCTTTCATCTCTACCCTGACCAGTCTAGAGTTTAGATTCTCTGCCCGAGCCCAAGCCTGAACCGGACCCAACCTGACCCATGATCGGGCCGGGTCTTTGATCAGGTATTTGTGTTTTTTTAATCATTACTTATTAGCCTTATTTGGTGGGGAGCAAGCCTCTCCATCTTCTCCCGTAGCTCTGGGTGTAGGCTATATCCTGCACTGACTTGAGTGTGAGGTAAACTGTGCTACATCGTGTCTCCCCCCTCTGCAGCACTGTTGTCGGCCAGTGCGTCAGCATGCAGACCGTGGCGGAGGACGGTATTAATTAGGTGATTGAGACCAGAAAGTCTCCTATATGGTTCCAGGGCTTTGATTATGTTGCTGCCTTGATCTGTTACCCACGCTATTCGGCTGAGGGAGCTGCTAGGGTTGAGTTGTTTTTTTTACGTTTCTTCATTCGGATCCATTTGCGATCCATTCCATTCTGAATAAACAAACAGCGCAGTTTACATGCTTTGTCCATGTTGCATTACCGGTATTTATTAAGATAATTCTAAACAGATTTCTGTAGTTCAAACAACTGTAGTTGAATTGTAGTTGAGAACGTCAGTTATAACGGCCCACATATTAAAAAATTGTCGGGTTTAAATCGGGCTCAGGCTCATAATTCCAGTTAATGTGTCGGGCCGGGCTCGGACACAACGTGCACGGGCTCGGGTAGGGTCGGGCTTGATTTTTTGGGCCCGATCTAAGCTCTAGACCAGTCACATGGAGGAAAATATGTTTCCTGAAGTAGGCAGTGGTAACGTCATGTTGCATGATTTCTGGGTAAAGTAGTAATTTGTCCCTTCCAAATGTTACCTCTCACTGCCACTTAGGGCCGCCAAAATCCAAAGCTGCTAAATGCATCTTTAAAAGTAAAGCCTTAAGAAATGCCGTTTTTTTTTAAGTTAAATACCATTGGTATTATATAATAGTAACTTTATATTGAATTACACTGTAATCCCCTCATTTAAAAATGCTCCCATCACAACACTAACACAACAAAGGAGATCAGTTGTCCTTGCTTACAGTTGTGCATCGGTCACACCTCTTCATGGTGTCATGAGTGCGAAGCATGACGTCATAAACGTGAGTCAAAGAGCTGCTCTTCCTCAGTGATGTGAAAAAAAAATTTAACCACTTAAACCCCCTGGTCAACACCCAGGCTGTCTCTAATGTTCACATATCTTTGACAGCTTGTAGTTTCTTTACAGAGAGCAGCCTGAAGGGTCCACGGCCTGCAGGACGGCCTTCACACTCGGCCTGTCCATTGGGTTTTTAGACGGGTGAGAAAGAAGGACCCTCCCTGTGTCATCCAGCAAAAAGTCACCTCCCATCTGAAAAAAATATAAACACATTAAATCGGTGTTATTCAATACTTTTTATATAAACATGAATCAAATGACTCAATCCCATGCAAAGGGGAGTGCTTTCACAGAGAAATATTAACAGACAGTTTGGCAGCCTGAATATTTACTAAAGTAAAAGTACATAATGGAATGTCTTGGATTTGTTTCAAGTATAAGGATCATATAGTTGTGACTAATTAAGACTGTTTGACTTAATTTAAGTAAATTACATTTACCTTTACTATAGTCTTGCTTTGCCAGACCCTCCTCCCAAGAGCCCTAGAGGAGGGTCTGGCTACTTCACACAGCATTCGGGGTTGTGAGGAAAACATGCTCTGGTTTATTGGCATTTCTATAAACCAATCAGAATCATCTTGGGCGGTGCTAAGCACCGGAGAAAAGCTGCGGTGCCGCTGCAAAATAGGCTCGGAAGGAACTTGTTTTGGTGGAGCATGTGTAAAGTTGTTTTAGTCGTGCAACAGAAAACTCTGATTGGACAGATAGTCTAGCTATCTGTCTGGATTTACCCTGCAGAGATCTGAGAAAAGGTTAACCATAGTCCTCATAAATCCACCGGAGTTTAAAATGCCAACACAAAGGAAGCCCAAGGCAACGGACATCCGGCCTACAGGCAGCTACACACCGGCCGTTGGACAGTCTGGCGAGGTCGGTGACTCGAGTCTGTTCGGTGTGTTCCGTGCCGTCCATCGGAGGAGCTGTCGGCATTCATTTTGGCCGACCTGAAATGCTCAGTCGGAGACAGGGCAGTCGGGACTCGCCCGGAAATGGCAAGCGGGATGAGTTGACTAAGCCTCTCAAAATCTGACGAAAATCTTATAAAATGAGCTTTGTCGATCTGAAATGAAGACAGATTCAGCAACTGCACAGCCTATTTCTCTCTTAAAATGTTTTCAGAAACACGTTTCGGTGAACTATTTTAGTACAATATGAGTTCGTATTCTGAATGAGTCGCCATTAATGGCCGGTTGAAAAATCCGGAAGCAGCAGCCAGACCCACGTGGAGATGTCTTGTCGCTTTGGTGTGTTCCGAGGCATTTTTTTGACCAACTCGGGGAGACTGATCAGTCCAACTGCCTTTTCTGCCGAGGGTCGGCCGTCTGGTTGATCTGTAACGGCCTTAAATGAGTGAAATCCGGCAGATTTTCCTGCGGCAACGGAGCAATCCCGGAAGTGGAACGTCGTGGATATAGACTACCTTTACTATCACGTCCATCCTAACGAGCCATACTGTCTGTTATTGAGCCCTAAAGTATTAAAACAATTATTATATTACATTATTTTTTAAACAAATGATGAAATTCTTCTTGTGTTTTAAACTGTAACCAAGAATTTTCTTTAGTTATTTTGTTTTGAGATTTAGTTGTTAACATTCGTAATATATAATAATGATACTGATAACTGCGCTTACTTTAAGAACTTACTTTTTAAAAGTTTCTGCATTTGACTTCAGGGGTTTCCTTGTTGGTCAAATCAAACTGCCGAATCAGGCAGTTATAAACCAAAGTCTTTTCTCTCAATTTGGAAAGACAGGATTACTATGCACAGCACAGAGAAGGGGGGTAACGAGGAGTTAATAAAGGGGTCCAGCAGCTAATTATTGCCCCAGAGTCCCAATAAATCCGGCCCTTAAGTTTGGCAGATATTTCCTTGGTTTACGTCACTGATTCAGGCCCTTACATTAGCACCTCATTGTCAAAGATTTTGCTGTGTTGTCCATTTGTACCTGGTACATATCTTCCAGCAGGTGAGAGGGGACGTCGGGGAAGTCTCTTTCCACAGCTCTGTACTCTGAGTACTTCAGCAGGCAGCCAAACCTCATCACCTTGGCGTAGGACGAGCCAAGGCCAAAACTCCTGTATACCTGTGGCAGAGACGACATCTGCTGTGTGAGAAAAGTGCACCCTTTTCTGCAGAAATACAGTTTGGCAGTTTTTTTTTTTTTTTTTTAACAATCAAAAGCACAAGGAATAACAAAAACTTAGGCTTTAGATTCAGCAATATGAAAAGTATTCTACACACACACACATCATGATTGACGATCGCTTCTGTGGCATGTGGAAAATCTTCTGCTTTCCATCTTACATCTGCTAACATCTGGTGGTTGACTTTTCAGAATGAATGTTTTGGAGGCGCTAGCTTACTGGGCTTTCAGGACACATCATCAAACGGATGCTAATTCCTCTGTTTCCCTCAGCTTGTTTGTGCCGAGTCACAGCTATTTCTAGTTTCATGCACCGGCACTAAATATAAATATATAAACAATATTATATAATGCAGACACAGATTCAATCCGCTCTAATCTGACTTATTTTATTTTATAGATTCAAGACAAATCCTACTTTGTTTGTTCATGTTATTTAAATTAACTGGGTTTTAGTTTATTATTTTATTTTTATTTTATTGGTTTATTTGATAGGGACCATGCATATTTATGAACATTGCTGTATAAAAAAACACCATGTAAATATGCCAGAATTAGTAAAAAATAACCCTAGGCAGGTGACATAGGACTAACATAGAGACAGCCAGCAGTCATACAGCACTCATTCACTGTAAATTAAAAGGTACACATAATGGTGACATATACACTGAGAAAATAAACACACAAAACAAAAGAAAAATACATGATGACAGAGACATTATTCATCCACCGCTATACTGCATTTCAATTTAACAGTGAAAGTGTATGGGTGATGAAATGTGTGACAGTTAAAAGTGAGTGCATCTCTGATTTTCTAGGAGCCACTGTTTTTTTCCTGACCTTTCTCTGTGGATCCAGCAGCATGTTGAAGGTACATCCAGTCTGCTCCCGCCACACCTGAGCCCCCTCCACACTGCCGAAAGAAACCACTAAGACCCGCACTGACCGAGCCTCCAGGAGAGCCTACAGAGACACAAAATGAAAGAAAATGAAATGTGAAAATGTATTCCAAGCCTAAGAAGCTTCATGATGATCTGTCATATTAGTTTTTCCACATTTTTCTTTAACTGCAAGTACTTTATTAATATAAATAAGTAAAATGAGCAGTGGCTGCAAGGCCATGGAAACATGTTTGGACCCCTTTGTAGCCAGAGCAGAGAAATAAAAGATGTAGGAGTCCACGTGGTTAAAGAAATAGTTAAACATTTTGGAAAACGCTTTCTTATGTGTTGTCTTGCAGAGATGAGATCGATATCACTTTAATGTGTGTACGGAAAGTATGAAGCTAAGCGGCCGGTTATCTGAGCCTATGAAGTCACTGCTCCTGGCCAAGAATTAGCCCGGCACATAACTCCTTGTTCAATCAAAGCTTGTTTTTTTCCCCCCTAAGAATGAATAATTACGATCAGATTGAAGGTTAACTGACCTGACTGGCCTCCAGCTCGGCCACGTGATCTCGTCACGGCAGTCATCCGAAATGTCTGATGAGGACCAGCAGCAGCTTCTGACCCTGACCCAGGAACTGACCCAGAGTCACGCTCCTTCAAACAATAATCACACATCATAACTTGATCCAATTACATTCTTAAAAAGAGGCAACCTTGCTGGTGCTGAAAAATGAAGCCAATGCGGAAGTGTCCAAAATTGCAGTTAATCGAATGGCCACTTGAGGCTGGTTTCAAAAGGGAGTCATTCCCCATAGACCCCAATGTTAAAATGCCCAAATTTACAGCAGGATTAAAAGGGATGGTTCGGAGTAATTTCACCCTAGGATCATTTGCACCATGACCTCGAGCCAAACACCCCCCATAAGCTTTTTTCCCTTGGTCGAACATTGGTCGAGTTAGCGCTATCAGCCAAATGGCTTAGTGCAGGCGCTAATGGATCCAAAGATGTATCTCGTAAGTTACCCCACTAATAATACCTGGAATGGTACCAAACTTCTACAGTAGTACAAATAGGTTCTGTACTCATAAAACGAGGCATTGGAAAGTTTGTAAGTACACCAGGAGCTTATTTAAATAACACTTGCCTGATGGCTTCTTTTCTCTGCTGCTACCGCTACCGCTGCTAGCTAGCTAGCTAGCTCTCCGATTCTCCTCCATTAGTTGTAGCTCCTCGTTTGTTTGGCTCGAGGTCATGGTGCAAAGGACCCTAGGGTGAAATTACTCTGAACCATCACTTTAAACATGTTTACAGCCTGGTACAAAAAATGGTTTTGGTCTCTATAGCTAAGTTCCCCCTTCAAGACAACTGTGGGGGTGGTTAATTTTTTTATTACTCACCCGTTTGATATTCAGGCCTAAAGTTATGCATAATTAACGGCGTGCCGCTTAGACTGACAGGTGGCTGCCGTCACAGGAGGCGAGCAAAGACTGTAGGCTTCATTCACCCTGCCTCAGCTCCATCCACGCTCCACCTCCGCACCCATATTTGGATTAGCCAGGAGTTAGGCGAGTCAGACACTGCCAAGATGGCGATAGCTTGAGCCACCGGGAGCCGGCCACTCTGAGCTTCATTTGGGCTCTTCAGAAACCCATGGGTGAAATCACGGATACTACGTCTATATTGTATACAGTCTATGGTTGTGACCGACAGTGTGAACTCACTTTCCACTCCATCCATCAGTGAAAGCAGTATCAGGGCTCAGACTGTCTGCTATCTGTCCTCCTGCCAGCTGTCCGTCGGTTCTCTGCAGACCTCTGTCCACACTCTCCAGGAAGGAGTCCCACTCACTCTATATACACACACACACACACACACACACACACACACACACACACACACACACACACACACACACACACACACACACACACACACACACACACACACACACACACACACACACACACACACACACACACACACACACACAGGTTTGAGTGATTATTTCTAAATAATTATTAAAATGGAGTATAACAAAAACTGGACAAGATGTAATCCAGTGCTATTCTTTCTATGCTAACAAGCACAAATCATTAAAATCTAAATGAATTTGATTTGTGTCAGTTTAATAAAATGTTTTAATGCCACAGACATAATTGAATGACATACTAATTTTATTGTAGGAACCCATGTGGATACCATTTCTGTTGAATTATTACTGAATTGTAAAACTATACGCACTCTGCATGAGTAGAATATAATGGAGGAAATAGAATAGAAATTTAGGCTTTCATTATATTGACATCAAACCACAGTACGCAGTATTGGTGTGGACCCCAATCTGCTCTGCATGCAGTGTGTAAAATATATATTTGAATCTGGTTGTTTACTGCTGAAGTCATGATATGCAAAATTTATAAACTAAATAAAAATGTGAAAAAAGACAAAAAGGTTTGACACACACAGACCTCCAGCTGCAGAAGTTCCTCCACCTGCTCTCTCACTGCTGCATTGCTGGAAAAATTACAAGAGTTCTTTGATAAAGAGGCATCAACAGCAAGTTTTATTTATGACATTATTAACTAAAAAAGGATGCAAAGTGTGTGGAACAGCATTTAGTCCATCATGGGACACAGACCATGCGTTCCAATACCCATACTACCATACTATTTACTATGCCAGAAAAAGATTTAGTATGTCCCAATACATAATATGTCAACTGCAGTATGCCAAAAGTACCAGGATGTGCTACTGTATCCAGTCAGATTTTGCAGTATGAAAGCCAGCATGCTTTTTTTTGGCTGTTCTCACCCGCAATCCTTTGCACAGCACATATGAGCAACACAGTCAAAGTTCAAGGCGCAATGTTATTTCCTTTTTGTACAGCACGAAGGACGACATATTGCCGCATCGCTATTTTGTCCCACCCCTGATATCTGTGTTCTAATCTATTTTTTTTGTGTGCATTTTGTTTGGTTTAATGTAGACGCCCCCCTTGTTTGTTTCCTCACTGTTTTGCCTCAATAAACTCATTATATTGTTTTACCACAAACATTAGAATGTGCCATCTTCCAAAGGGAATGAGGACACGCCTGGAAATTATAAAAAAAAGCCTGTAGAATCCTTCAGTAAGTAATCCATAAAAAACTCCTCAAACACCAACCACCTGTGCCAAAAAAAAAAATGTCTTTTTGCCCAATACTTATTATCTATTGCACTTGCCAATAACAACCTTTATGATACGCCAATTAACTGAGACTCAACACGTCTCAGTCACATTATCACAGCTGAACTAGAGCTGGACAATATATCGATATTATATTGATATCATGATATGAGACTAGATATCGTCTTATATTTTGGATATCGTAATATGGCATAAGTGGTGTCTTTTCCTGGTTTTAAAGGCTGCATTACAGTAAAGTGATGTCATTCTCTGAACTTACCAGACTGTTGTAACTGTTCTATTATTTCCCTTTATCCACTTAGTCATTATATCCACATTATGATGATTATTTATCAAAAATCTCATTGTGTAAATATTTTGAGAAAGCACCAGTAGTCAACAGCACAATATCATTGCGGTATCGATATCGAGGTATTTGGTCAAAAATATCGTGATATTTGATTTTCTCCATATCGCCCAGCCCTAAGTTGAACTATAAATTATAAGTACATTTGCCCACTGTTATACCAATACGACATACATTTTTTTCATTGTTACTATTATCATCATTTAATATGATTGTATACTCATACTCACTGATAAGACTTCTGCCAAAGGTCCTCAGCTTCACTCTTCTCCTTCACTCCGAGGCTGCTCAACAGCCACAAAACACACAATTACTTCACAGCATACAAATATAAAAAACAGTTTTTATTAAAACAGCTGACTGACTGGATTATACTTTAGCCAGTGACACTGCAAAATGATGCAGCAGGTGTTGAGAGCACCTCACCTTTTGTAGAAGTGTGTTCCCGCTGCCATCAGGCCGAGTAGAGTGGTGATCTTATCCGGGACAAACGTCTCCAGGGAGTCTGTGTGAGAACAAAGGGACATAGTTATTGGTCAGGACGATATGTGCCATGTCACTGTGTAGGCAATAAGCAAGACAGGGATTACATTACAACATGGGCAATTTTAGACCCTTTTTAGGGGGGCTCAAGCCCCCCCTAAATTTCATCTCAGCCCCCCTAAAAATTATAATAATTATTTTTTTAATTAATTTTGATGCTTTAAGTGAGAGTTTGCAAACTTGTCTGTTAAGGCCCTGACACACCAACCCGATAATCGCCCGTTGGACAGTCTGGCGAGGTCAGTGACTCGAGTCTGTTCGTGTGTTCTGTGCCGTCGTCCGTTGGAGGGGCCAGCGGCCTTCATTTGGGCCGATTTGACATGTTGAATCGGAAGGCGGGCAGTCGGACTCAATGGCCAATCTGATTGGTGGAGCACTAACACGGAAATGACGAGTGGGATGACTCCTAACTCCTCTCAAAATCTGACTTTTAAACTGACCTTTGACGATCTGAAATGAAGACAGATTCAGCAACTGCATGGCCTATTTCTCGCTTAAAATATTTTCAGAAACACGTTTCGGTGAACTATCTTCGTAAAATATGTAGAATATATCCTATTCCGAACGAAGCCGCCATTATGCCCGGTTGTAAAATCCGGGAGCAGCCAGACCCATGTGATGCGTTCTTCCAATCAGCTGCCAGTTTTAATTTTTTGGGCAACAATACAGATTAGCGCCACCTGCTGTTATGGAGACGTATTACATATCGCGCACGCGCAGAACGTATGCTCAAGTCGGCGTCGCTTTGGTGTGTTCCGAGGCACTTTTTGGACCTTGGGGATCCAACTGATCAGTCCGACTGTCTTTTCTGCCAACGGTCGGCCGTCGGGTTGGTGTGTCAGGGGCTTTAGTGACAGAGGACAAACAATTACAAGTTCAAAGGGCTTGAAACAGGTTTAATATCCTGTGTTGCTGTCGCTGATGCTATGCACCTGTAACCCAGTCAAGGAAAGGGTTAACAGAAACGTAGTGTTGGCCAATCGGAGGTGGTTGTGCCAGACTCAAGCCTTTGGCTGAGTCTCTATCTGATCTGTCAGAGGGAGAGCAGGAGTGCGGTTGTGACACTTTTGAAAGGCACTGTATCACATTCTCTTTAGGGGCTGAGCCCCCCTAAAGGTCTGATCCTAGAATCGCCCCTGCATTACAACACTCAATTTAGCCAGCTTATGAAATATTCAAAACGAGACTTGCTAAATCATAATTAATTACATGTAACTGTGGGTGATCAAAATGATAACAAATGCAGCTGCAGCTTAAAACGTATGTCATTCGATTGATTTAAACTAGATTTGAGGTTTTAGCTTAACGTAATAAAAATGTAACCGCGGACTTCGATTACATTTTCATGCATTTCAATTATGTTGTGCTTGTTGGGAACAATGCATAAATAATAAAACTAATCTATACATCATACCCGAATTAATCGTATCTCTTCTTCAATTCGGCGTGCATATAACACAATTAGGAACACGAATTGGAGTAAAATATTGCCTTTTGTTAATGGTTACCATGTTATTACTACAGCCCTCTCACGTTGTATTACGCACGTACATCACTACAATGAAATCCTACTTTGTCTTCGGTAAAACGAATTACTCATAAGACAAAAACAATTCACTCTACGTAGAAGCCATAAGGTGGTGTCTATACCTTTTTTATTTTGGCTACAAAAGACATTAAAAGGTTCAAACTTTCAATGAAGTCGGTCACTACTAAACACATCCTTCTCAATCTGTCCTACCTTCTGCGTCCTGCTTGGCTGTCTGCAGGAGGACTTTGCTCACATTGACCAACAGAGTCAGAGCACTTGTTAAAGTCTCCTCTGATACGGTCACATCCTCAGCCATGATCAACGGATCTTCTCTCACCTGCACCGACGACTGAAAGTAAACCGACAGCAGCCATCGTGAGATAAAAAGTACATGCTGATCACGTGATAAAATCACGTGGTGTTGTATGGGATTCAACACCGAGTTGTGAAGTACGTTTTAAGTTGGGCTCCCGTTCAATTGCTGGGGGCTGTTAGCATAGAAATCTAGATGCACTCTAGCTGCAGCAAATGTAATTTGCAGCCAGGGTCAGTCTTGCGAGCTGGAAAAACCAAACTCTGGTCAGGCCAATCACATCATGTATAGAGTCGGTGGCATACTGGTCAAATTTTGGATTTGAAAATAAGGGAAATTTTCCGGCGTCCACCGCGAGCACTCCCACCACCCCAACCAAGCTCCAGTATCCCTTACATGACAGGTGTACAAGAAAGCTAAAATCACCTCTTGATGCAGAATGCTGAAAACATTTACAATTTACAACATTGCTTGTCTTTACATTTACATTTTATTTTCATTCCACACATTCTTTTCATTTCATATTGTTTTTCTTTTACAGTTTTTCTTTTCATTTCACATAACTTTTACTCTTTTAGTAAGTTATTGTACAAATTTGTTGCAGACTTTGCATTCTTTAAGACTGTTTTGGAAGGAGTGTATTTGTGGGCTGGGCCAGAGTGGTTAATTTTACATGAGAGTAGAGCGCAAACAGTTCTGTTGTCTAACGTCATCTGTTGTCACTCATCTGACCTCACACACTAACCTCGCGACAACTGCCACCTACAGTACCTGTAGTAGGCTACTGCTGGTGGCAGTTATCGCGAGGCTAGTGACAGAGCTCAGATTGGGAATGTTTTTTTGTTTTTTTTACTCCGCCCGGGCCCGGGGTATTATTATTTTTTAATAACGCAGGTTCAAATACGGGAGATTTACGGAAAAATACTAATATGGGAGGGCGGCGGGAAAGAAGGGTAAAATACGGGACTTTCCCGGCCAAAACGGGATACTTGACAGGTATGGTCGGTGGGCGGGCTTAACATAATGACGGCAGAGTTGCGACGGTTCTGCGTGAATTCCCTGCTACTTGAAAACAAAGAAGATGGCTGCTGCTTGAAAGACAACCGTTTATCCCGCCCCTCTGATTGAGCCCTGCCAATGGTGAGTTCCCAGGCTAGGGGCTGTTAGATTTTGGGATCATTCATGTATTCATGTTTAACACCAAACCAATGTTTTTTTTTAATACCTTCATGCTGTCTTACCAATGTTAGTGGAACGTATGATTAAAAATATATATACTAAATTGATCTCATGTAGCACACTTATTTCCATTACTAATGTGTTATTCGTTTATTTTACTTGCATATTTTTTTATAGAAAATGGCATTTTTTAGTAAATTTTCCTGGAATATTCAAGGTTTCCCAAAAAAAGAAGTACAGAGCCTGTTAAAATTGTCAACCAGTTTTATTGACTGCTGAACATTCACTCATTCAATAAAAGAAAATCCCCTCCTTCAAGTTTTAAGCTTAAAGGGCCCACCAAAGCACTTAATGACTAGGTCACTCAGTGCAAAGAAATGAAAAGAAAATGACAACCAGTCAGCACAATCATTGATATGAAAAAGTGACACAAAGCAGACTGTCAGTAATGCAGGGGATATATTAGCTATGCCATATGAACAGATCAAATTGTCCTTCCTGTGTGGATCTAATTAAATGACAACATTAGGAAACTGGACATTTAATTAAGAACAGCTGCAGCATTGAGAAGACTTTCAGCGAGGATACTTTAAATTAAATTAAATTAAAAGGCTTCTAACTCATTAAAGTTCCAATTAAAGAGAAAGAAAAGTTTCCAAAAGACTGAATACTTCCATCCTTCCAGCTGAGTTACCCGCTGAGCTTGTTTCCTCCTTGTGCTTAAACCAACGTTGACGAGCCATTAAAAACACAGGCAGCTGGTGCATATTACACGCTATGGAGCCTCGATATCACAGCATTGTTTCACAGGGTTGAAAACATCACATCCCATTTGTAATAACCAAATACTTTCCTTTGTAGTACTACCCAATTTTATCTCGAATTATGAAATACATAAAACAGCGTCAGTTCTATATTTGTATCCGTGCACGTTCAACTACCATAAACAAGTGTCTAACTTTGTGCAGCCAGAATTCAATCTTGTTAACAGACTCATAACTTTTTGAACTAATACACTTTTACTACAGAGAATACCACACAGAGAAAACCACATAAGTGATTCACATTTTTTTAATTTACAGCCAATTAAATGTCTTTCTGAGGATTTCTGAAACAGGTTTTCTGCAATATCTGTGAGCTTGACAAGACAGAAATGTGGCCATGCAAAGTAAACTCAGTCGCATGTGCAGGGAACGGGGAAAAATATATATATACAGACAGTGTTGGCGGATTAAGATATTTGGAGGGATATGAGCTCTTTTCTCTCGGAAGTATTTCTCTTAAAAAGGTCCCATGACATGCTGCTCTTTGGATGCTTTTATATAGACCTTAGTGGTCCCCTAATACTGTATCTGAAGTCTCTTTTATATAGACCTTAGTGGTCCCCTAATACTGTATCTGAAGTCTCTTTTATATAGGCCTTAGTGGTCCCCTAATACTGTATCTGAAGTCTCTTTTATATAGACCTTAGTGGTCCCCTAATACTGTATCTGAAGTCTCTTTTATATAGACCTTAGTGGTCCCCTAATACTGTATCTGAAGTCTCTTTTATATAGACCTTAGTGGTCCCCTAATACTGTATCTGAAGTCTCTTTTATATAGACCTTAGTGGTCCCCTAATACTGTATCTGAAGTCTCTTTCCTGAAATTCAGCCTTGGTGCAGAATTACAGCCACTAGAGCCAGTCCCGCAATGAGCTTTACTTAGGATGTGCCATTTCTGTGTCTGTAGCTTTAAATGCTATTGAGGAGGAGAGAGGGGGGGCAAGGTGGAGGGTGGGGGTGTGGCCTTGACCAACTGCCATGCTTTGCTTGTTTGCAAGCCATGATGTCTCTCTCTTTCTCATGGACGGGCCAAATTCTCTGGGCGGGCAAAGCAGAGAAAGGGGAGGTAACCTTTCCCCTTTTGACGTCATAAGGAGGAGACTCCAGATCTGAGCTTTCATTTTCTCAAAGGCAGAGCAGGATACCCAGGGCTCGGTTTACACCTATCGCCGTTTCTAGCCACTGGGGGACCATAGGCAGGCTGGGGGAACTCATATTAATGTTAAAAAACCTCATAAAGTGAAATTTTCATGCCATGGGACCTTTAAGAGAAGCAACTTTAATCAATGAGGTCATAAGCCAGAGATGTGAGAGACAGATGACACCTACTGCAAGCTAAAGGAATGATAGCAAAGATGATAACAGTATGTGGTGTCTATAAATAATCCTTTATAAGACCCAACAGTCAGAGATGCCAGAGAACCTTCACGAGTCTTTATGTATGTGACTCACATTTCAATGTTTACTTATTAGAACTTGGAAAATGTACTGTTTCACAGCTTTTCGAATCGCACTACTATAAAACAACCAGGCTGCTTTTTCCCTTTATTCATTTTGATATGAGACATGTAACTGAATGCAGCTTATTATGCTTACTTTTAAAGTCTCTCTGCCACAGTACATAGGACACAACGCTAGGGCTGCAACTAATCATTTAAACTACAAATGAATTATGAAAAAAATGTTTTTTAAGATGAATCTCTAAAATATGTGGCTCCTTTTTCTCGTTTCGTAGACATGAATGAATTCTACAAGCATATACTGTATATTTATTCATTCTTTCTTAACCCACAATAACTTCCATATTGTTGTATACAAATATTAAGTTTGCATTGATGAGCTGATGTTTTTTCCTGTTTTTTTTTTTTTTTTTTTTTTTTTTTGCTGTGTCAAGTTGTAAATGTAAAATAAAGTATTATAGAGAACGCAACAAAATACTTCAGAAAATATCAGGAAATGTTCCGAGAGATTTCGCAAGATCCAAGTTCAAGAGGTGTGTCCTCGTAACAGTCCAAAACCTAAACATAATTTATAATGACATAAGAAAAACAGGACGTTGATATTTTTTTGCGTGATAAATCATGAATCTCTTTAGTTCTAATTGATTTCTGTTGATCGACTGATCGATTTACTGACAACTCTTTGAGGACTTTATGTCACAAAAAGGAACAAGTAACTCTCTGAAAAGTCTCTGACTGTTGCTCTCGCACTAGTTCAGCAGCCAACCCATCTTAGTACCAACCCTTTATTGGTCACGTTAAAAGAAAGCAGGCCTCTATACCCAATAAGTGACACTTCCTCCAAGTGTTGAGAAAACAAAATAAAAAGAGACTGCTTCAAGTATCCCGAGTGGAATTCAATAGCCCTGAAGTTTTTTAAGTTTTATATTGTTTTTATCCCAGAATTCCTTCTCTGGAGTGTGTGTGTGTGTGTGTGTGTGTGTGTGTGTGTGTGTGTGTGTGTGTGTGTGTGTGTGTGTGTGTTTGTTTAACTGTATTCGTGGGGCCCAAAAACCGGGAGTCCAGTATACTTGTGGGGTCCGGACAGCTTTGTGGGGTCAAAATTCTGGACCCCACAAGTTTAAAGGGCTGTTTGAGGGTTAAGACTTGGTTTTAGGATTAGGGTTAGAATTAGGTTATGGTTAGGGTGAGGGTAAGGGTTAAGGTTAGGCATTTAGTTGTGATGGTTAAGGTTAGGGTAAGGGGCTAGGGAATGCATTATGTCAATGGCGGGTCCCCACAAAGATAGTGCGTTTCGCTATCTGTGTGTGTGTGTGTGTAAGTGGTTAAAAAAAGCTTTAAAGTGCCAATTACAAACTTGAATGTTAAATAAAAACAGTCCTGTTGTTTCTGACTGTGTGCTTTGGGTGTTTCAGCTTGAGGCCTGTGAAGCAGAGAAAAAGAGTGGGTGGACAGAATCACTTCTGAAACTGTGGCAAGAATGTTCTCGGTCATCTTCTCCAAACGTACTGAAATGTTGGGACTAATTCTAGGTAGCACCAAGAAAAACCTGTATTTTTTGTTTTCGTTGTACCTGAACAAAAGTCGGATTCAATATTTAATTCATAAACATTATATACTTTGAACAAATGTGTTCTGTGAGATGAAAGTCTATTATAAAATAATTAAGCCTGGATGTTGACAGTTGACTGCTGCAGTTGAACATCACACTGAACTGGACCTATCATCGCTTACAAAGAATATTAAATGTACGGCAGAGAGTTGATACACAGGTGTCCAGTTAACTGACATTCAAAAGCATCCAAACTTTTACAAATTCAGCGTTAAAGCTACAGTGGGTAGAAAGCTAAATAATGCCAGAATTTGTAGAGTGAGACCTCTTCCTGCAGCTCTTCCTCTCTCTGTTGCACAGGAATGCACAGAACAGCCAATAGGAACGCTCTCTCTCTCTCTGAAATGACCTGTGATTGGCCAAAGTCTCTCATTATGGGCTAGATTATCTAAAGCCTAAAAAACAAGGAGATGCAGAAGTCTATTTCTCTCAGACCACTTAAATTACAATATGCTAAAAAGATTATTATGGAATTTTTTTCCCAACAACGGCAAAAATAAACTGCCTACCATAACTTTAAGAGTCGTGTGTGAAGGAGGATGACAGAGAGAGCAGGATTTGGAGAGGTAATTTGATACCAAAATAAAAATGAATTGAAATTGTAAAATATCACCTCAGTTCTAGCCAGGACCAAGAGACCTGCTTCCCAAATGTGTCAAGTAACACTATGAATTTAAAACGTAGGCATTGAAGCGAAGATGCTTCTGGAGAACTCAGTCCAGTTTAGTTTGGGTTGCAGAAGAAGACGGGCCCCTTTGTGTAGAAGCTCCATTATTAAGACTTAAAATAAACGGACTTCTCTCCTGTTTAGAAGTTGTGTTAGGACTTCTTTGGACAGTGTGAAGACGAGTCTGTGTTGAGAACCTCGATCATCGTTCTGGTGGACGGGAAGGTCTCCGCTACGGACGGAAGACTCTGGTACCAACTTGGTAAACTGTTGAGAAAGTAAAAATATAAAATAAAAATATAAACGTCTCTGCCAAGAAGAGGAATAACACAAACAACGGCTGGTGGCGCGGTGGCTCAGTGGTTAGTGTGGTAAAAGTTGTAAATCATCAGATACTTCATTAGCACTGCTGAGTACCGGTCCGGGCCTTTCTGTGTGGAGTTTGCATGTTCTCCCTGTGTTCCATGGGGTCTCCTCCCACCATAAAGACATGCTTGCTAGTTAACTCCTGACATTGCTCTTGACGTAGGCACTGGCATTACAACTGGAGTTGGTCCCTGGGCACCGGACTATGGCTGCCCACTGCTCCCAATTAGTTAGGATGGGTTAAATGCAGAGGATACGTTCCTCGTACGTGGAAATGTACTTGGCAAATAAAAGGAAATACTATATAATAATTATATATTAAAACAAAGAAAACGGTGTCTTCTTACCTTTTGAGATTCATCCAGTGCTTTGCTGTTTTACTGAAGCTGTCTGGACTGGGTGTGGTCATGGACTCAAAATCCACCAGCTGAGACGATATTAAACAAACACAAACGCAGTTTAGAGGACACGTACTGTGGATGCACGTCCAATGTAAGATACATTTGAAAACACGTTTTTAGACCTCACTTCCTACCAAGCAGGCATTTTGCACAGTTAAACACGGCTTTTGGAAAACAACTCATCAGAAAAAAAAATGTATCTGAGAGTCTTGCTCTTGATTTGTAGTGCAGACTGGCACCATGACCCTCACTTTCCTTCCTAATTTTCACTTTTTCTTAAAGGACAATTCCGGCGCAAAATGAACCTAGGGGTTAATAACACACGTGTACCGAGTCGACCGTTCTCTGGGATATGATTTCATGCTCATCGAATGTGACCAGTTTTAGGGCAAACCGCTAATTAGCTTATAACGCTAGTCGTCGGGGCACGCAAAAGTAAAAAGAAATCATTATTTCTATACCACTAACAAGGCTCAAAATAGCACCACACTTCAACGGTAGCATAATGAGGGTCCCTACATGTAAACCCAAGCATTGAGAACTCTGTAAGTGTACAGACAGTTTATTAAAAAGAGTTTTATGAAGACAGTACCATTCACTATACAGGCAGGCGCCAGCCTTGTTAGTGGTATAAAATAACGATTTCTTTTTACTTTACCCTCTGCCCCGACGACTAGCACTATAAGCTAATTAGCAGTTTGCGCTAAAACTGGTCACATTCGATTAGCATGAAAACAGATCCCAGAGAACGGTCGACTCGGTACACGTGTTATTAACCCCTAGGTTCATTTTGCGCCGGATTTGTCCTATAAGGCCTCTATAAATCATTAAAATGAAAAAAATAAAAAAAATCTCCTCATTAGCAGCAAGATGTCTGCAATGAAGCTCATCACATGAACAGTTGTTGTTATTTGTATGTTCTCTCGTTTTATTTTATTCATTCGTTAAGATCCACAAATCACCAGACGTTATTTTAGTCAAGCAAACAGAAACTTGGACATTATGAGGACACCGAACAAGCTTCCTGGCTGAAAAAGCTTTTCAGCTGACAGACACCTGATCAGATTTCTTCTTTCTGCCTTGTTTGTGGAACAATGTGTCTGCTTGGCAGGTTCAACATGGGTGAGAATTTGAAGGCATGGCTCGGAGTAATTTCACCCTACTCCGAAGTTTTTTCTTCCAGACGACTGGAATAAATGTGCGTCACTGATCCTCAGCTAGTCTTTTAGGTACTGTATTTTTCTTTTTCCTCAGACACTAATGCCCTTTTTAAGACATGTGCCATGTTTTTTGGGGGGCATTTTCAGCCTTTATTTGGATAGGACAGAGAGGAGAGAGAGATGGGGAAGGACATGCAGCAGGTCGGAGTCGAACCCGGGCCCGCTGCTTCGAGCAGTAAACCTCTATATATGGGCGCCCGCTCTGCCAACTGAGCTATCCGGGCGCCCCATAATGGAAATTTTACAGGGTCGGACCTAGTAAGAGGTGGCGCTGCATGTCTGACAGGTCGCTTATGTCTACCTTTCCTTTCGGGATCCTGCCGATGACCTCTTTCCCGCTGGCCATCAGCGCCCCCATCACGACTGAGTAGGCCACCACACTGAGGAGAAGCAGGATAACACTCTTACACACGAGCGTCATACAGTGCCTTGCGAAAGTATTCGGCCCCCTTGAACTTTTCGACCTTTTGCCACATTTCAGGCTTCAAACATAAAGATATAAAACTGTAATTTTTTGTGAAGAATCAACAACAAGTGGGACACAATCATGAAGTGGAACGAAATTTATTGGATATTTCAAACTGTTTTAACAGATAAAAAACTGAAAAATTGGCCGTGCAAAATTATTCAGCCCCCTTAAGTTAATACTTTGTAGGGCCACCTTTTGCTGCGATTACAGCTGTAAGTCGCTTGGGGTATGTCTCTATCAGTTCTGCACATCGAGAGACTGAAAGTTTTGCCCATTCCTCCTTGCAAAACAGCTGGAGCTCAGTGAGGTTGGATGGAGAGCGTTTGTGAACAGCAGTTTTCAGTTCTTTCCACAGATTCTCGATTGGATTCAGGTCTGGACTTTGACTTGGCCATTCTAACACCTGGATATGTTTATTTGTGAACCATTCCATTGTAGATTTTGCTTTATGTTTTGGATCATTGTCTTGTTGGAAGACAAATCTCCGTCCCAGTCTCAGGTCTTTTGCAGACTCCATCAGGTTTTCTTCCAGAATGGTCCTGTATTTGGCTCCATTCATCTTCCCATCAATTTTAACCATCTTCCCTGTCCCTGCTGAAGAAAAGCAGGCCCAAACCATGATGCTGCCACCACCATGTTTGACAGTGGGGATGGTGTGTTCAGGGTGATGAGCTGTGTTGCTTTTACGCCAAACATAACGTTTTGCATTGTTGCCAAAAAGTTTGATTTTGGTTTTATCTGACCAGAGCACCTTCTTCCACATGGTTAGTGCGTCTCCCAGGTGGCTTGTGGCAAACTTTAAACGACACTTTTTATGGATATCTTTAAGAAATGGCTTTCTTCTTGCCAGTCTTCCATAAAGGCCAGATTTGTGCAGTATACGACTGATTGTTGTCCTATGGACAGAGTCTCAGCTGTAGATCTCTGCAGTTCATCCAGAGTGATCATGGGCCTCTTGGCTGCATCTCTGATCAGTCTTCTCCTTGTATGAGCTGAAAGTTTAGAGGGACGGCCGGGTCTTCGTAGATTTGCAGTGGTCTGATACTCCTTCCATTTCAATATTATCGCTTGCACAGTGCTCCTTGGGATGTTTAAAGCTTGGGAAATCTTTTTGTATCCAAATCCGGCTTTAAACTTCTCCACAACAGTATCTGGGACCTGCCTGGTGTGTTCTTTGTTCTTCATGATGCTCTCTGCTCTTTAAACGGACCTCTGAAACTATCACAGAGCAGGTGCATTTATACGGAGACTTGATTACACACAGGTGGATTCTATTTTTCATCATTAGTCATTTAGGTCAAGATTGGATCATTCAGAGATCCTCACTGAACTTCTGGAGAGAGTTTGCTGCACTGAAAGTAAAGGGGCTGTTATCTGTTATTTATCTGTTAAAAAAGTTTGAAATATCCAATAAATTTCGTTCCACTTTATGATTGTGTCCCACTTGTTGTTGATTCTTCACAAAAAATTACAGTTTCATATCTTTATGTTTGAAGCCTGAAATGTGGCAAAAGGTCGAAAAGTTCAAGGGGGCCGAATACTTTTGCAAGGCACTGTAATTACAGTTAAAACCTGGGCAGCTCTGTAGCACGCAAAAAGGTAGAACATGCTCTTCTTTGAGTATAAATCAAGCTCAAGCATGTAGTAAAACCTACAGCCCAGCAGGTTTCGTCTAATATATTTTTAAATATTATACGTAACGCCTGCAGGCTGTTCCGGCGTAGAAACAGAGTTTCTGCAGGTTTCACCAAGTCCAATTTTAGACTTTTTAAGACCATTATAAATCAAATTTAAGACCTTTGTCACAACATCATCTGAGCCCTAAATTCAGTTTTTAAACTTGCACTTCCCCATAGCTGAAGAATAAAAACAATTTTATGTCTGTGGTACAATCCGAAAGAGACTCGCGCCAATAACACAGAAGCTGAATGGCTGCAATATACTGTAAATTGCATGTTGGTCTCATTTGTAGTTGTAATACATCAACATTATATTTGGACTAGCGAAAGAAAGAACTACAACACCAGGGAATAAAAAAAAAAAAAAAAAAGAGCATTAGAGGTAGCGTTGCATTGACGTAGGAAAACTAAGACCTGTTAAAAACTATTTAAGATTTTAGAACACAATACTTCAGCGAATTTAAGACTTTTTAAGGTCTAAAAATTTGATTTTTAAATTTGAGACTTTTTTTAGGATCCCCATGGTAACCCTGAGAAATTACCTGGATCCTCTGGAGAGGGGCATGAGGTTGCAGAAGTAATAAACCAAGGAGAGGATCAGGTTACAAATGGCGTCTGCATCCTGAAAGAACAAAAGTCATCGCAGAGTCAATTGTAAAGTCATAAAATGGCCGGGAGCAAGAGTTTCTTCAGATGCGTCCTTTCATTTTCTTCACCGTGTACGGTCTTCGTTTTCAGTTGATCACCACAGGGTGAAAGCAGAGAGGGATACAGACCTAACAAAAAGACATTCATATTGTTCCAGGTATCGGTTTCAGATCAGTCAATAACCTCGTTTAGTTGTTACAACAACAGGGGCATTGTTGGTGTCATCACAGCTGTCAGTGTATAAATCAAGTAACAATAACAGAAAGCTGAATAAGAGAAACTGAGCCATGAACAGACTTCAGAATGGCTTCATGACATTTCTAAAAGTCTGTTTTTCACTGTGTGAAAGTCATCTATTGCAACCAGCTGGGGAACACATTCTGCTATAATCTTGTAAAGTGATAGCCTGACAAGAACTCACCATTGGCAGGGCTCAATCCGAGGGGATTAACAGTTGTCTTTCAAATTCCCTCTGCACTCATAGCCAACCAGAGCAACACTAGTTGATAGATTAAACTTTTGCCGTATCTGGTCGGCAAAACTCCGAACACATCTTCCTTTTTTAAGAATGACTTCAGTGCTTAACTCCAAGTCTTCCAGAGTCGCGGCCAAAACCAATTTGAAAGACCGCTGTTCACCAGCAGCCATCTTCTTTGTTTTCAAGTAGCAGGGAATTCGCGTGGAACCGTCGCAACTCTGCCGCCCTTATGTTAAGCCCGCCCACCGACTCTATACACGATGTGATTGGCCTGACCAGAATTGGTTTTTCCAGCTCGCAAGCCAACGGAGAGTTGCTAGACTGACCCTGGCAGCAAATTACATTTGCTGCTGCTAGGGTGCGTCTAGATTTCTAGGCTAGTAAAGCAATGTATTTGTAAAATAACTGTGATATTCTCCAGAGAATGAATTAAGTCCCCTCCCTAGAAAAGAACATTTAAATCTGGGATAATCCAGCACAGGGAAAAAGGAGAGAATTTAAATTGCAAAATGGGTTGCTTATTCTCAGATGCTGAGTGGGAACCGAGTAACGGTTGTGCTGACTGACGATGTGGAATCAGATGAAATACTTGACATGTTTAAAGCCCAGTTCACTATTTTCCTGTTTGAGTTTCTAATCATTTTTCCTCTGACCATCTCCTGCTGCAACGACCCATGCAGGCAGAATAATTTAAAGATCAATTACTCAAAATAAAAACATAAATATGTTTGTGATAGATACAACTGCAATACAGGCTGCCACTCACAGTTATTTCCCCTATTAATCAATGTATTGCTCATACCATGTCATTACATACTGCAACATCTTCAATCTCATTTTCTTAAAACCCAAGGCGACATCTTCAAATGTCTTCTTTTCTCTGTTTCAAGTCTGAAACCCAATATATATTCAATTTACATTAAATACAAAAGCAGCAATTTGAGAAGCTGGAACCAGAGCACATTTGTCATTTTGGCTCTACAGCCATCTTGTACCTTTCACAGGCAGAGGTTAAGAGATCTCCTCCGCCCCAATACAACTGAGGTGACTGGATGTTTGTTTGTGCCGTTTAAAGCATTGAAAACAACATCCTGGTAATTCTGGATAATCTGCAGACCCTGCTGCTAACTGTTTATTTTCCTACTCAAGATAACATTTAAAATTGTCCACAAATTCTATGTTTCATGTCATCTTACAAATCATTGTATTGAACATGCATCTGCTTTCTTCAATGTGTGAAATGCCAAAGTCGTGCCCAGGAAACAAAACATCCAGCAGTTAACGCAGTGTTTCCTCTATGTTGATTTGGAGGTGGCGGCTCGCCACGGCAAAATTTCTGCCGCCACAGTATCAGAAATAGGGCAGACCCACAATGTAGTCGCGGTTGCCTTTTAAATGATTCTGCCTGTTGGAAAGCCTGTCCATGCCCCCCCGCAGGTGGACGGCGATACTGCGGTCTGATGTCGGTTTAGTGAGCGGCACTGTGCTTTGAGAGGCAGCGGACTGAGCGGACTTTTTATTTATTCCTTTCCTTCATTCTGTATGGTTTGTGAGTTTGTGAGGAAAACGTGAGTATTGTACATATGGAGTTTGTTGTGTGACACCATGCAGGACAAATATATATGTAGTTTAACTATTTAGATCGAAGTTATAGCAGGAGTTGTCATGAAAGCCTTATTTTCCTTTCTCTGCGGCACACTCGTTAGAGTCTACTTAGCTAATCATCGCCGTTGATATGTGATAACGGCGGTTTATATCACACTCTGTGTGTGCTCTGAGTGTTTATATGTTAAAGTTAACTGTTATAATATAGTGTAGGAAGTCATTGTGAAGTGAATCTCAGTTTCTGTGCTCTGTAGGCTATGTGCATTTAACCACCTCGCGATTTATTCAACGCTCCATGTCTGTATTTCGGACAGACCTGCTCCCACTGCTAAAAAGAAAATCCTAAAGGAAACACTGTAACGGCAGAGAGGAATCTTACCCCTAGCTCGGTGGACAGCATTAACGCCTTTCCTTTGGAGGTGAGGTCTTTGTAGATGGACTCTATCTCTGACTGGTACTGCTGCGTCCGCTCTTCTGTCGTCTGAGTCTCCACTGAGAATAACATGTTGCCCACCCTAAAATACAGAAAACAAGTTCACACGTGGGAATTAGAAATGGCAGTACGAGTGGTAGTAGCTCAGTCCGTAGGGAGTTGGGTTGGGTTCAAGTCCCCGTACGGACCAAAAGTACAGAGTCCTGGGCACTGCTCTTGAGCGAGGCACCATATTGGTCCAGCACTGGCAGCTTACTCACTCTGACATCTCTCTATTTGTGCATGACTAGGTTCTGAGCACGTGTGTGTATTTCAGGCCTGTGTGTAGTGATTTCTAACGGAGTGTACATTTATAGATACACTCTATACATTATTATTAATTAAATCACTTTAATCTCCTCCTGTCATCAAAAAAACTGGAAACTGTGATTGCCTGCTGTAATAATGAGTTCTAAAATACCTGCAAACATTTATCTAAATGTTCTTTTACTCTGCTGTACCTTTTAGAAACTCCACGCACTTCATTTTATTATTTATCAATTTTCAAAAAAAAGAGAAAAGTTATTTTATCCTCACATTATTTTCAAATGGGGACAAAATATCAGCAATTGATTTTACTTGTAAATAATAACCCATCTTGGTGTCCGTCTGTTAAAAAACTGATTGGCTGACATAGGGCTGGGCAAAATATCGATATTATATCGACATCGATATATGAAGCTAGATAGATATCGTCTTAAATTTTGGATTTTGTAATATCGTGATATGACACAAGTGTTGTCATTTCCTGGTTTTAAAGGCTACATTACAGTCAAGTGATGTCATTTTCTGAACTTACCAGACTTTCCAGCTTTTTTCGTTGTTGCCTTTAAACACTTAGTCATCATATCTCTGGTACTGATGATTATTTATCAAAACTCTCACTGTGTTGAGATTTTGTGAAAGCACCAATAGTCAACCCTACAATATTGCCGCAATATCGCCATCGATGAATTTTGTAAAACAAAAACCGTCATATTTGATTTCTTCAATATCACCCAGCTCTAGGTTGACACCGCAAATATACTGCAGGAAAAAAAAAGGACAAAAAGACAGAGCGTCATTTCATCGTACCTGTCTCCAGTGATGGTGATGGTAAAGCCGTCGTACTCCTTTCCAAGATCCTTCATGCTCGGCACCTTGGAGTTGACCGTGAAGCCATCTCTGGTTTTACTATTGAACTGCTTCAGGAAATAAAAACACGCAAACAACCATCCGGGGTTTTCACTGCTGAACGGCTACAAGACATCAAACATGAAAAAAGATGGCGACATGTTGTGCTGCTTATGAACTAGCTGCATGTCAAGGTTGAGGGTTCTTTTTTTTTTTTTTTTACTTAGAAACAGCATTTGACAAAACACTCTCAACTCAAGGTACACTTACTTATTTCCATGGCAACTATGCAATCTGCTGATGAGGACCATTTGTCACGATCGGAAATAAGAAAGTGGACCTCGAGCGTATGATGTATAAACTTTTTATTTGAATCCAGTTCCTTTAGACATGCACACATCATCTTCATCTCCCCGTTTACATCCCTATTGACTAATCTTCCCGCTTTTCGTCCTTACCTTCATTATAGGAAGTAGATCCTCTACTTTATTCACATTTTCAAGAGCCTGACGGACCTCTAACAGTCCTCGGGGGTTGTACGCCCTGACGCACAAAACAGGAACTCGTTAGTTAAAGAAGCAGCAAGAAAACAGAAGAGTGAGGAAACTGATGAAGAATGAATATTCATTTATATGTTTGCATAATACGACACTTCCTAAATACTCTCATGCAAAAAGGAAAACATCATTGATTTCATAGTGCTTTACAGGCAGCATACAGTAGGAACGCATATTTACATAACAATACATAGTTTAGGTGGGACATGCTGATGGTAGTCAGTTTTGAAATTCTTCAATTCAAGTGAGTTTTTTCAATGAATGCAAAGGAAATAAAAGGAGGAAAGAATTTCAAATATTGTAGCAACTCAGACAGTGCAGAATATTAAGATGTGTTTTTTATAAGTCACAGAAGATAGAAACTGGAATACGTTCTGGTGATATTTACCCATGATACACCAGTATTCTGTCTTTAATGAAGTCGAGGATGTTGTCAAAGTAGGCCAGGTATCTGATGTTGATAATCTGTCCCCTGAGTAAAAAAAAAAAGGATATCAAAAAGAAGAAATGCTTTCAGTGAGCTTGTCAGAGTCGAGGCTACGGTGTATTAAAAACCTGAAGAAACTGGGTCGTGTTACAAAGAATTTAAATACATGTTTTCTCACTACAAAGTTGAGAAAACCCCCAAAGCAAGGACACGTGGAAATTCAAGTCGCCCAGGGGACTGATGAGAGCATCTGACACCGTCTTCGGGGGCCGAGCTGTTACCTGATGAGATTGATGTGATTGTTGAAGCCTCGACTCAGACTCCTGGCGGGCATCTGGTCTAACCACAGAACTGGCTGGTCTGGATCCGCGATCCTACCAACACAGGAAAAGCCCGTTTAGTCTCTCAACACTGAAATCCAATCAGCTAAAGACCAACGACTTGTATTGGTGGAAACTTGTAAAATTTTTGTTCTGTGTCTGCATTTGCTTTAATAAATGTAATGCTATAAGAAAACCATGAGGGGTAAACACACAAGTGTTTGAAATATAACAGTTTAGAGATTTTAGTGACCGACGTCTCAGTTCTCTGTGCTTTCATTTAACTTTTCTAGTGACCACATAAGGACACAGCTGAATATGAGCTTCTAGACTTTTTCCAAGACCATTTAAACATAAGAAAATGGTGGCTATCATGTATCAACATCTGTCTTCTTCTTCTTCCGTTAATTCCTGCGTGTTTTAGGGTTATTTCCTGGAGATTATTAGGATTCCACAGTTTCTCCTGAGCTGCACTTAATTTCTCTCGGAATACGATACATTTTTAGCCGTTTGGGTCCTTGTTTTTCCTCATCTGGCAAACCTAAACTAACATTTGGATGTTTTAAGAGGGACTCAACATTAAATGCACCTTTTGAGTCAATACATTATGTCTGCATACACTGCATTGTACCGCCAATTGATCACTGTTTATGGAGTTTAGTACTACATAGACTGTTTGCCTTTTTCCAAAGAACATCCAGGAATTTTGTCCTCTAGACCAGAGATCTTCAACAGGGGGTCCTCAGAATTACTGCAGGGGTGCTTCCAAATTATTGTTAATTGTTAATGTTTTGAAAATATATAGAATAGAATAAAATGTCTCAACATTCAATTCAATTCAAATAACTTTATTTGTGCTGGAGGGGCAATTCAAAATCCATGACCAACATATTATTAGCAAATATAAATCAGCCTATTACATTAAAACATGATTTATAAAATGATACCAACAACTAATATTTTAATAGCTTAGTATTCCATGCACTAAAAAAAAGGTATGTCTAAAGGCTTTAGCCCTACACGTTACTGTAGGCCCAGTTTAATATGCAACGTCATTTTATACAATATATGGTCCCTGCTCTGTCTCTTTCAGTAAAAGGGTGTTTGGCTTAAAAATCCTTGAAGACCCCGGCTCTAGACAAAAAAATCTTTCACGTTGCCTTTGAATTACAATGCGTCACGTTCACCCCCCACCCCTGACATACTGTGTACTGTACATCTAGGTTTGAATTCATTTTTTGAATTCGTAAAGGGGGTGTACTCAAGCTAAAAAGGGGTGTATAGTTGCTCTTTAAAAAGGGTTCTCACCTCCTCCATTTAACAGCTATGTCGAACATGTCTCTCCACTGCATTTGCCTGGTCTTGCCGTTGACTCGCACTTTGGAGTTGCTCCATGTTCGATGCATGGCCTGCATCACCTCCAGGGTCGCTAAACCCATGGCTGAAAAAAAGCACAAACAACTCTTGTTTTAATTTGTTTACTGCTGTTGTTAATACTTAAAGTATCTGCGTGAACTACAGCCTTCCTCAGTGGTACCTCTGTGTATTCTTCTGTTAGGTAAGAAACCAGGAGTGTCGTACTGCATTAGCGCCCCCAGGTGGTCGGCTGTGCAGATCAGCTTCTGAACGTCACTGCTGTAGCTGTCAAAGTTCTGCGGCAGCACGTCCCTGCAAACCACAAATATAGGAAGACATAGGAGATGTATTTCATCAAAGCTTTCATGAAGGGTGCAGGGTTCTTGTTTTTTTTTCTGGACTGTACTGCGGCTACCTGTCAACCTTCTGAAACGTCTTTGTAAAACAGAAGAAACAGTTTGCTGACGTTGGCACAACAACATCTGCCTGCATGAAGAACACCGCAGCTTTCATGCCTTATAGAAAAGATGGCAGGTGTTAGCTTTCAACCACAAAACACTTTGGGCTCAACTCTGGGCTCATAAAAATTTCTACACACACTGCAGCTCAGGAAATTAGGGCGCCGTTGGATACTGATATCAGAGATGATGACACACCTGAGGTGAAGTGCAGGACACCCTATATTAACTTCATATAAAACCAATTAAATGTATGAATGTTATCTGTTAGTAGTTTTGATTGATGAACATGCTCTATGAATAAAGGATATTATTATATTAAATCCCACTCAATATCTACAACAATAACTGCAGTTTTGGTTTGATCGCCGCACAATATTTACAGGACAAGGACAAACGACGACGTATCATTAAAGCTTACAGGTGTGAATCAGCTGTAACGGAGCCATCAAACCTACTTTATATGTGGCTGCAGCCCGGGCTGCTCCTCGTAGTCTTCGATTAGAAAAGGCAGGTTCTTGGCCCAGTGGTTTTTAAAGTTCCCTGGTAAGTCCTGGTCCACGTTGTACTCTGCTACTGGGATGTCAAGGTGGGAGTGCAGGTAGCGAGAGTACTCTGATAGAACAACAAGGTTTGGCAAAGCAGGAAGAGAGAATAAGATATTATATAAAATGACTAGTACAGATTTATTTCTAGAACAAATTTTTCCCAGTTATAAGAAACTTTATATCACGTTATTCTAAATCCAAAATGTTTCCATACGACGGACACTGCGGTTTTTTTTTGGGCACAAGTTGCTCAGTTGACTCGGACTCTGTGTTTGAGTTATCCTCCATTATGCTTTCCATGTGGCTGACTGGTCCGGGCAAAGTCACGTGACTACACACGCGGTAGAATGTTTTTAAGGAGAAAGTAGGCCTATCAACAGGAATGAATTATCAAAATTATAGTCATGGGAAAAATACTTTGATAACAGCTTCAGAATTTCGATGTCTTTCAGTAGAAGAAAGCCGTGCAATAAAAACATTTGAATGTGTCTAGGGTTGAACAATAAATCGCTTTCAAATCGAAATCATGATTTGAAAAAGAATGCGACTAGCTAATCGTGAAGACCGCGATAATCGAATGTGAATAAGTTAGTCGAATGTTTGGTGTAACATTTGATTTAACGTATTTTATTCCTCTTTTCATTATTATATTTACTGTTTTTTTTTTCATAAGATAAATGCTGGAACAATGTCCTATTTTCAGTGGATCTTTCATTTATTTTTGTATTACTTAACTGAACATGATCGTAGAAGGTGCAATATGTAGCTAAGAAAAATAAAATCACAAATCGAATCGTAATCGCAATATCTGGCAGGAAAATCGCAATTCGATTCCCCCCCCCCCCCCCCAAATCGTTCAGCCTTAAATGTGTCCATTATGGTATCTTATACTGTATGTGTTCGTATGTGTGTGCATGCAGGGACACCCACCTCTGAGGTATTTCACTTTGAGGTATTCGGAGCTGGCCTTCTGTCCTAGCAGAGGGTCGTTCAACATGACTTTAGTCTGAGCTTTGATGCCCTCGTAGAACTGTCCCATCGCCACGTGGCTCAGCCCCTTCATGTACTGACACACCTCGTTGTAGGGCTCCAACTGAAGACACCTCTGGAGGACCAATAGGAGGAGAGAAATTCAAAGGGGTCAAAAATAGAACAAGGGAAAAGGGGTTAGACTGAAAACACTTTTCTGGTCATGCAGTACATACTATCTACTTTATTCCCTTATAATGTCCATATTTAGTCCTGTCTTTTTAACCCTTGTGTTGACTTCGGGTCACATTGGCCCGTTTTAAATTTTTGTTTTATATCAGAAAATATTGGACATAGAAATAAGCACTGAAAATGTGTAGAAGAAAAATTAAAAACGTTGGAAAAAGCAAAAACAAATTGTGAAAAAAGGCGTCACAAATGTCAGAAAAAAAAGTGTTTTTTTCAAGGTTGAAACGAAGACAACACAAGGTTAAAAACGTTATCCTTGCACTGCTATATAGTTTTTATATTACTATTTCTACACTATTCTCTTGTATTTTCCATATGTAATGCTAGTCTCTAGACTTTATCCTTGCACTATTGGACTTATTTGCACTACCACCATGACACACCCTCTCATAGAGCAGCTTACCATGCAGACTGAATCACAGGGTCAGTCCCTGCCCTCTCACTGCAAGCCTCTCATACTTATTCATCCCTTAATACATTCATGTGGATTTTTTATTTAGTATCTTTTCTTTCATTGTCCATTTTATTCACATGGATTTGTTATTTTATCATCCTGTTTATGATGTATGTGTATGATGTCTTTAAGCTCCTGGGACCTTGAATTTCCATTTGGGGATCAATAAAGAAAGTATCTATCTATAAGAAAGTATCTATCCATCTATCCATCCATCCATCCAGTATATGTACACAGTTGAAGGTATTATAAAGTATTAGTTAATGAACTTGTGGATGCCACAGCTGGTTTGCGTTACTCCCTAACACAGGGTGTAAAAGAAGTTTAAATCTTAGTACTGTATTAGGGCAACAAATATACAAGATAGGACTGTGTGAAATTACACAGCCTAAGAGAGGAGGCGAGGACCAAGCTGTTTAATTCAACTATAGATTCCCCCACCTTGAAGTTGCCTATGGCCTCCTGCAGCGAGCCGTGGTGGTACAGCATCATGCCTCGGAGCTGGAGAGACTGGATGTGGTTCTGGTTCAACATGAGGGCTTTCTGGAAGCTCTCCATCGCTGACTCAAAATCACCCAGCTCTCTGGAAAGAGGAAGAAGAGATAACAAGAGAGCAAAAGTGCACATGTTGTTAGAGAGGCCGGAGGGAAAGGTAGGTACTCCTACTTCCGTAGGGTAAAAAAAAAAAGAAGACTTGCAGTACCTGTAGGCCTGTCCAAGGCTCTTATAGGCATCGATAAAATCAGACTTTAACTTCAGCGCCTCTTTGAATGTCTCAATGGCTTCCTGGTGACAGAAAACACAACCTTTCAGAGTGACAACACAAGAGATAACAGGAAATTGAAAAAGGGAAGATGTGGATACCAGAATTCGGACTAAGCAGATTGTTCAGACCTTGCATTAAATATATCCAGATTGCGTCTGCAAATGGTCGTTCACAAACATCATCACAGTGTGACTCAAACACGGCATATTGCAAACTCTTTCTAACATGGCAGTATCAAAGAACGTGAAGTGTAAATAAAATAACATTCCTTTATGTAATCCTTTGTTTTCATGCAATGAACAGGGAAGTGGGCAACAGACAAAAAAGGGCATATTCACACCATTTTCCTTTCTCACAGAAAATACCTCACAGTCACAGTTAACTGATAAAAAGCAGCTTGTGCAATGTTGACTTTGTTTCCACGAGGACTAACTGCAGCAGATTCCACAATTATGAAACAGAACTCGAGTCCAACTGTCACATTCAGAGTGCATCATACTGCTCTAAATCACGAGAGGAACAACTGAATCGAAGTATTAAATGTACGACGGGCTCTTTCTTCAGTTTATTCAGAGGGTTGTCTCTGTAAGTGCTGTAAAGGGTTTCCCCCAGGATATTGGTAAGCAGAAGTGACAACCAAAAAAAACCCATACACACGTGTGACTGGATAAAACACAGCAACTGAAGGAGCTGTGCAGACTAGCCTTGCATCTGAAAACCTGCAGATTAAAACAGCTGCAGACATTGCTCTGCACTCCACTTAATCTGAAATCAGTGTATCAAAGTGTGAGAAACGCGTTGAATGTGCTGTTGAACTAGGCCTAGACAGACTACAAAATAACAACACAGTTAAGAGTTAAGCAATATTTTATCTAGAGGTTTCATCTTTTGAAGGCAGAATCGGAGAGAATGTCCTCATAGTGCACGGAGCAATGGCTTTTGATTTATTTGAGCTGCTGCAGTGAATTAAAAAAAAAGTTGTTTTTTTTTTTAATTAAAGGACTTAATGCCCAGACAGAGATTAGCCGTCAACAATTTAGCTGGCAGACCCAGCACTCAGGGAACCCTCTGTTCTTGTCCACTTGTGATCGGATGGATCATATCTGAAAACCTAAAATCAACCCAGGAACTACTTACAGCTGCTCACACATTAATTAAAAATGGAAGTTGCACTTAGGTTTGCACATACAATATGCATGTAAGACCATGAGCTTCAGTCTGGTGCAATCTCTTTATCTCATTTAAACTTTTCCCTTATGTCTTAATTAAGCATGCTGAAAACATAATATAATAAAGCCTTTTTAATGCCCTATTCCACCACAAAGCACACAGATTTTCTAAAAGAAGTAGATTGGTTTAAAGTTATTTTTACCCACATCTATGTCCCTAAGCACACAAAAACATTATGTTATGTCATGTTTCTAGCAGCAAGAGGACACCGGCTACAGCAATTTAAACAAAGGCCTCTTGTGATGTTGAAAGGTCATGAAGTAACAAAAGGAGATGGAAAGCACAAATGAAGTGCTGATTCTGCACTAGAGTCCCTTTTAGGAACTCCAAGTAAAAAAAAAAAATATATATTGGGGTGTTTGTGCTACCAAAAGGTAATCTTTAAGAATTTTAAAATGTACACCAAATGACCAGATGTCAGCCTGGAAAAAACACAGACAACAACAATTAGGAGCTAGTGATCAACTTACCTTGAGCATGCCTCTGTGGAAGAAGGTGAGGCCTTTATACAGCATAGCGATAGGCTGATTCTTCTTAAGCTCTAAAGACTGCTGGAAGTCTTCCATAGCTGCCACATAGTCCTGGTGGGAAGGCAAAGAACAGGATCAGCATATGGAGACGTGAATTCATGCGCATACAGTATCATTTGATAAGCTAACCTCGGAAATGAAGAGCAGTGTTCCTCTGTGTCTGTAGAGCCGGGCTGAGGGCTGCAGCTGGATGGCTTTGGTCAGATCACCTAGAGCCTCGCTGATACGACCAAGAGGAGACAGGATCTGAACATGCATATGCAAAAAATGGATTATTACTGCTGAAAATAAGTTTGGGATCCTTTTCTTTTAGCAAATCACACTGATGTACAGTTGGTTGATACTCAATGTGCAGGATTTCTAGACTATAGACTATTCTTTTGCAGGAAAAGGAGGGAGGGAGTAAATCTAAACAGTATTGTTTACAATAACAGGTCGGATCTTGAAGAATAGGATTTAAGGTAGACTCAAAAGTCTAATCAGATTATTGACCAGTGTTGGTCAAGTTACTTGGAAATAGTAATTAGTTACTGATTACTTCTCAAAGAAAGTAATCCAGTTACTTTACTGATTACTTATTTTTAAAAGTAATTAGTTACTTTACTAGTTAAGTTACTTTTAAAAACTATGATGCACGACCTGAATAAAACAGTGGAAATTGGCAGCATGTCCTCGACAATATAGCCAGCGCCGAGCTTCTTCAGCTCAGCGGCACTACGTCCTGTCGCTTTTAGTCTATTTCCACCTGTTTAGCAGGAGAGGGGTCCTCGGAGGTTCGCCCGGTGGAATTGGATGTAGCCGCAGCGGTCATGTCAGCTGGGGGTTCAGGGATTTTTTTCAGTGAGTTTCACATTCCTGTGCCGGCTTGCTAGGTGCATGCTCAGATTTGATAAAACACTACCACTGACGTCGTGGCGCTCCTACGTCATTGTCACGAAACAAAATCACGGTTAAGTAACGCAGTAACGCAGCCTTCTTACGGGGAAGTAACAGTAATCTAATTACTGTTTTTGCAATTGTAATCCCTTACTTTACTCGTTACTTGAAAAAAGTAATCGGATTACAGTAACGCGTTACTTCTAACGCGTTACTGCCCATCAGTGTTATTGACTTGGCCTTTGGGTTTTACATGTCGAATTGTGTTGATGCTTTGTTTTTAATGTTTGCTTTGAGTTTAATTCAAGTGTACCAACACTAAATGACATGAGGTGACATAGAGTCTCAGTCAGGACAAAGACAGAGTTGTGTAACTACTTTTGTGCGACCTGCATGCAGATTGATTACACCAGAGATGTATTCAAGTGGCTTACCGCTCACAAAGAGGAAACAGCCCATCAATAAAAAAAGAAAAAAAGAGTGGAACCTCAGTGAGAAGACATTTTTTTTTCAAACTCGCAGTGTGAAGTCTGCTGGTCAAGTATAAACTGACGTGTAAATATTACTGGCTAGTGCCGTACACTACAGAGTGTACGTTAATTCACAACTGAATATGTACAACTTTATAACAAGGTGTGTGTTTTTCTGTTTCTTGTGCTCCTGTCACAGGGTTAAATCAACACGGGCGCGCTCGATGGTATTTGAAGCCCCCAACGTCGACTTCAAGGCAGCGCTGCGAGCGTTGACTTCAAGGCACCTAACCCTAACCATTGCCTAATCCTAATGAAGTTGGGGGCTTAAAACACCCACTGACGCTAATAACATTTCACAACTTCTACAGTTGCAGTCCTCAGTTTTACAACTGCACTAATTTGCCGAATTGTAATTTAACATCTCAATGCCTCCTTCTCCTTTCACATCTGAATGCAATCTAGAAATATGGTGAACATACTGGACTTGTCCTTTTTTTGCCACACTACAACTTCTGACCGCATATCATGTGTCATCAAGAAGCCAGTGATTCTGATTCGCTGATTAGACATCTACACGTTGATCAGATATAGTGGTGACTAATGATCAGTTATAAACAGTACAGAAATCAGAATGGAAATGTAATCAGCTACATGATATCTATTGTTGCCGAGAGCTGAAGTCTTTTAAGTGTGTAAAAAGCACTTGAAATCTTTTCTAAAAACATCAAATGTCATACTTTTGTTGAAGGAGCGTCAGAGGCCAAACCATAATAAAGAGTTACTCTCTGTGTACAGAGTCGGGGCTTCACCTCTGCTCTCTGTTCGTAGACCTCTGGCCAGTTCGGCTCCAGGGTGATGACTCTGTTGAGCTCGTACAACGCCAAGTCAGCATTCTTTATGTCCTGGAATGGAGACACAGGAAGGGGAGGCAGTTACATTTTGTTGACATAACCCCTAATATGTAGTTTACACAACTAGGAGCAGAGCCACAAACAAGTAAATACACGAAAAACTGCTGTACAGCCTTTTTTTCCTTTTTCTTTCTGGAGGGCGCACATTGAATTTGCATTCATTAAATGACACGCTGAGTCATTCTGAGTTTACCTGAAACTGCTGCTGTCACCAAAATCCAGCATGCAAAAAAAAAAAAAAAAAAAAAAAAAAAAAAAAAGAGGAAGAAAATGCATACAGATACAGACAACTCCCTATGCTTCCAAATAGCTTTAAATCCAATTTTGGCATAAAAACTTGAATAGGAGTATGCCAACTTTTAATGCTAATAAAAGGCAGTCAATCAATATTGAAAACATAGACAGCACTTTGTAACTTTTAATGTAAAGTATGAGTTATCTGCTGTGAATAATCTGAAGACCTTGCCTTTAGCTACAGCACAGTGTTGTATGGTGTGTGTAAATAGTTGAGCAGCAACATTTTCTCCCAAACAAACACGTATTATTTTGGATAGAAACCTTTTAGATAGATTGATAGATAGATAGATACGTTATTGATCCCCAAGGGGAAATTCAAGGTCCCAGTAGCTTAAAGACATCACACACACAACATACATCATAAACAGGATGATAAAATAACAAATCCATGTGAATAATATGGACAATGAAAGAAAAGATACTAAATAAAAAATCCACATGAATGTATTAAGGGATGAATAAGCATGAGAGGCTTGCAGTGAGAGGGCAGGGACTGACCCTGTGATTCAGTCTGCATGGTAAGCTGCTCTATGAGAGGGTGTGTCATGGTGGTAGTGCAAATAAGTCCAATAGTGCAAGGATAAAGTCTAGAGACTAGCATTAAATATGGACAATATAAGAGAATAATGTACACTTTTTATATCTTAATGAGGGCAATAATGATAACTTAACTTTAGCCATAACTTAATTATTCGGTTTATGACATTGTAAATGCTCTTATGGACCTGAAGATACTTTAATGACTGACAAGAAAAGCTGCTCATGATTGATGTGGCACATTTTAATTGTTGCTAGGAAAAGCTGGGTACCGAATTCAATACTTTTTAGGCACCGGCCGCATTGCCTCCTTAGTATCGATTTTCGAAAAATGCCTCGTCATTCAATACCCAATTTCAATTCATAAGAAGTAAATCTCATCAGCGTGAGTGAGCCAATTAGCATGCAGCATGCTTCTACCAAGATCTAACAATGCTGCTGACTGGCTGTTTAACGGTACACGTCGTAGAGACAGGCAGGAAAAACTCTATGTTACGCACAGAGACGGCTCACGTAGTAAGTGCTGAAAAAGAAATAAAGTTGTGCCGTACTGTTGTAATTTCTTCTTGTTAAAATGGATTGTATTAAAGGTGCTGTAGGTAGGATTGTGAATATCCAGGACTTAGCCAAAAGATTTGAACATCGACAACTTCTCAGTCCCTCCCCCCTTTCTGCTAAAGCCCAAAACGGTCTCCTAAGCCCCTCCCCCCACAAGAGAGAATGAATGTGTGTGCATGAGCAGTGAATGGTTGGATGGCTGTAGGTGGTGCCAGAGGAGCCAGATTTTTTTTAAATGACCTGCGTTCTACTGGAACATAGGGTCAGTTTCAGCAAATATGACAGAAAGTTAGTTTAATAAGTCTTACCTACTGCACCTTTAAATTGGTATTGAAAAAAGTATCGTTCAGGAACCGGTATCGAAAGTCATGGTATTGGTATCAGTACAGGTATCGAAAAATACCGAGCCCTATTGGTAGGGGAGTACCCTTTCTTAGTATTTCACAAGGAGTTACAAGGTTCTTCACATGTGCACAGAAATTAGAGCACAGTAAAAAAACATGGACAAACAGAGTGAAATAAAAGACAATATAAAAAGAACAACATAAAACAGTATAAAGGGAAAAAATTGTGTGTTATTAAGGTAAAACAGTACACCTGTATTCCACAGCTTTCACTCACCTGTAGACTTTTCTTCCCATAAGCTATCCCTCTCCCATAGATGGCACTGACCAGCTCTGGGTCGCCCTACAATCAAACATACAACATGTTAGCATAGCATTCTTGACTTCAACATAAAGAAAGAAAGTTGTGCTTGTAGGTTGAAGGGATGTAGAGGGTGACAAAATAGCAAAATGCCACAATATTGAAAGATGTATTGAGAGTGAATATCTGCCTCTCCAGTTGCAAACACACCTGTAATAAGAGTGAGAAGTGCTTGATGGCTTCATCATAAAGACCGTTGCCTATTAGAACGTAGCCTATGGCTGCAATGACAGAACAAATGATGATGAATAACTGGGAGAACATGAAAGAACCATGTGCATCCGTTCAGCATAAATAGGTTTTGTATTTAGAACATCATAACTTACCAAGTTCTTCGTTTGTGTTGTGGTTATCTACTGGGAAGGGGATTTTTTTCTGTTCTATAAACAACTTAGCCTGGTTCTGTGAGAGGTGGAAACAAGATTAAAAAAACAACAACACATATAGGTGAAAAGAGAGACATACAGTACATCAAGAGGCAGCAGTGGCACGCAAAGCTAAGAAAAAAAAAGAAGAAAAAATGGTTTCCTGTGTGAAGCCAGTTACTGGATAGAGCAGAAACACATCATATAACTCTTTGAGTCTCAGGTGGAAAAGCTAGAAACTTGTGTTTTTCTGTTTTTCTTTGAAAGTTTAAGAATCTTGTGACACTTTGCCAAAAACTATTTAACAAATGTGTAAAGCACAACAAAATGCTGTAAATTAAAATCTTTGTCAGGAACATTTTTGGTAAGATAAAACGGCGTTTTAACAAGCTTTCCAGCATCTCTCGAGGTTATACTGAGCAACAAAGTCCCAGAGAACACAATACAACCCTTTCAGATGTCAAGGCGCTTTACTTTTGTAACAACAAATATTCTGTGTTTTGCATCTTTTCCTCCTTCTCACAGTGCTCCATTGTATTTACTGTGTATTCCCAAATGAAGAATGGCAGCATGACACACCATTACAGGATGCAAAGTTGACAGCATGCAAATATTGCTATGGCAGCATTGTGGGTTTCCAAAACTGCCAGAACAATACATCTGACAAAACAAATACTTGACTCGTTTAATTCACCAGAATTGAAAGCCTTACATAACAAGTAACAGTAGCAAAATCATCAAAAATAACATACTTGCTCACTGGCAATATGGCATATGTTTTTCTAATCCCTACATTATGAGGCAGAATGTTTAGATGTGGACATTGCAGTTTTTTCACTTTTTTCAGACTTTTGTAGGGATGAAACTGCAGCAGCAGTGATGTAAAGGTGTGTGAGCAGTACACTCTGACATTACTGTGTGGTTACGAGTGCAAAGACCACAACTTCAGTTTGGTAATGAATTACTATGCTTCTCAATCTCTTTGAAATCCACGCATAATGTTATTTTCCTCCGAAATGAAGCGATTATCTGTGAGTCCTAACTGTCTTTTATTATTGGCTCAACATGTCAGACAGTCAAAACCAAGAACGGAGGAATGAGTATCAAACTGAAACGTGAGCATAGTGTCATGTTTCATCAATACATTAGAGCGTGGTCTAGACCTACTCTATCTGTAAAGTGTCTTGAGATAACTTGTTATGATTTGATACTATAAATAAAATTGAATTAAATGATTCAATACCAAACAATGGGGTTTTTCACTTAATGAAAAATTAAAGACTGGAGAGCTTGTCACGCAGAAATATAGCATGCAGTGTTGTGCTATTTAGATAAAAACAAGATGTTAAGGCTTGACTAAAACCACACTTTTTTTTCTAAACAGATCTGATTAATGTGTGTGTGCGTGTGTGTAAGATCTCACCAAGATCTTCTCTGCGTTAAGTGAGAAGACTGACTCGCAAGGTGGGTTGCTTCCCTCTTCACAGTCTGGGTCTTCCAACTGTAAAATGGAGGACTCTGAAAAGACAAATATTCTGAGCATTTATTATTGGAAAGCACAAAAGTCACGCATTTCAGACCATTACGTGTATGTATGTAAATACATTTTGTGTTTCAAATTTTCACAAACTCCCATCCTGCCAATCCATTAGTCTTTCAAAGTTATATTTAAACAGTCTTCTATTTCAAAGAAGAAATGTCTCAGATGTCACGCAGAGCTGACCCCGCTCACAGCGGCATGCGTTTGTGTGTGGTTTGAATAACTCCACGTAGTTCTGCAGACCGAACGACAAACTACAAATGAGTATTTAAATGATATAGATAAAATGATGCTGTACAGAGACAATTTATTGCAAAGCACAAGCATTTTGCCAAATAATTTTTCCCATTTCTGGTGGATTTTTCATGGTAACCATTATGATCATAGTGAACACTATGTCTTTTTTTAGAGTTTATCAGAGTTATGTTATAAGTGTGTGGTAATATGGTCTAAAGCCTGGACAGGGACTTATTTGTTAAGTATCCATTGCATTACCACAAAAGGATAATCTAACCGTTTCATCAGTTACGTAATTTGTATGTGGTGAAATGGATTAAAGCATGGACAGGGACTTATTTAAGTATCTATTGCATTACCACAAAAGGATTACGTAACTGCAATAGTGATAGAGCTAACCTGAGCCTGCTGGTTGCCTAGGAGGCAGGAACAAACAATAATGTCAAAACTTATGTTACGCTAGGGCTAAAACGTGCAAGAACACTGCTATAGTGCTTTAAGAATAGCTCTTTATTTCAGGGCACATGCATTAAGCCCAGCAAGCATCAGTAATCTCACCCGAATGTCAAACTTGTCCAACCAGTCCTCGAACGGTGAGTCATAAAAGATGAGATTTGATAAAAGAAATATAAAGCTGGGTGCATCAGTTTAAGGCAGAATCCACCAGAAGCTAATTGCCATCACAAACATGTTTCAGTAATGCTCTTTTTAATATGTTACTTTGCTGTTGAGCAGGGAAACACCCAAATTACGTATTTTTTTAATGAAGTTTGGTGTTGACCTCTTGGGTTAAGTTAAAATATGCAGTTTGTGAGTTTTTCGCTTAGTTTCCTGTAACTGTTATGTACACATCAATACACTCTCGCTTCTGCGTTACTACTCGCTTTCTTTCATTGTTGGTTCCAGATCCAATTTAACCTCTACGGCAGTAAGAGCAAGCGCTTATCTCAGTTATCTCTCCTGGGCTGTCACCGCTTGTTGTTATTAGCTTACAGACGGTTAAGCTAGTCCCCCAGTGACAGTTGAATCGGGGAGGACGTGGCAAAGTAACACCGAGAAAGAGAGACTTTTACCGCAGTCAGCCGCGTACTCTTCCCACTCGGACAGCGAGCTGCATCCCTGCTTGTGGAGCTCATTGTTGAACAAAGTGAGAGTAGAGAAATACTCGGAGGAGAAGATCGCCCGGCACAAATACAGCAGTGAGAGCGCTACCACAACAGCCCGGCTGGCAGGGGCCATGTTGTGCTACATGTGTGTGACGCCAGAGTGCGGAAGCTGCTGCAGTTCGATCAAAACCAAACCGAACGAACACGCCCCCCTCACGCGCGAGTCTGCGGGAGGCGAAAAGACCGCAGCCGGAAAGGACGATTAAACTACATTTCCCAGCATAGTCTGCGGCTGTCAAACCTGTTTCTCCAGTGCCAAGCTAGACAGAACAAACACAAACTTGTTCCGTTGTAATTTTCGAATTAAAACCAAACTACAAAACTTTCAGTTTAAAAATTACCATTAAGATACGGTGACAAAGAATATTAAACGGACTGGAGCGGCGGCGCCAAGGTGGCTCAGCGCTGCTGCCTCACAGCAAGTAGGCACTGCTGAGTATTTGAACTCCTTTACTGTTGGGTAGTTTAATTTAAACACTGCACTACTTGGCTTTTGCATGTTCTCTCCGTGTTCGCGTGGGTTTCTTCCAGGTGCACCGGTTTCCTGCTAACTTCTCCCATCGCCCTTGATAGGCACTGGCACTACCATGCACTGGCATTACACAACGATAGAGTTGGTCCCCAGGCTCCGGACTCTGGCTGCCCAGCTGACTTAAATGCAGAAAACGCATTCCTCGTATCTGTAAATGCACATGACAAATAAAGGAATTATATAAGTATATCAACACCAAGTAAAAATCATTGCATGTGGAAACCTACTTGTCAATTAGTCTCTCTGCACTTTTATTTTGAAGGCAGAGCTGTATGGAACTGTCTTGTTTCCGCTTTGGTTGAACGCCATGCTAGTTTTGTAGTTAGCAGTGTACAGGGAAAATAATGGGGAAATATGACTTTAGGTGTGTTGAATGTAACGAAAAAGCACCGGAGTTACACAGAGATTACAGTAACGGGATCCTGAAGATAACCATATGTGTGCGTTGACTATTGACGTCTTGCATTGTAATTGTTTGGTAACTGTTTATGATGAAGATTCTAGCTAACATGGTTTGCCTCAAATATGCCACAGCTAACATAGAGCTCCTTTATAAAGCTAAGTATTTGTGTAGCTATACAAGGCTAACACATTATTTACTTTGTTTACTTACTTTATGTGTGTGTGTGTGTGTGTGTGTGTGTGTGTGTGTGTGTGTGTGTGTGTGTGTGTGTGTGTGTGTGTGTGTGTGTGTGTGTGTGTCTCTCCAGGAGTCGTGCCAAAAGCCAGTGGACAAGTACATTGAATATGACCCAGTTATCATCCTGATTGATGCCATTTTGTGCAAGACGCAGGCGTTCAGACACATTTTGTTCAATACAAGCTTGAATGTAAGTAACATCCAACAATTTGAACTCCCTTGCACATCTGCTCAAAACAATAATAGATCTAAACGTGGTATTATAACATAACAGGCCTTCTGATGGACACATAAGTTATCAAAAGTGGTGCGATGCTCCACTTACAGGAGATTGCTTTCTTCATGCATGGTATTGTTCGTATAATGATGCTGTCAACCTGCACACCCTTAAACATATACAGCAGGAAAATGCAACATACACATTAATGCAGCAGTAAGTAAAAGCAGCCTTTAGAATAGTAAATAACTGACAGGGAAACTTTACTGCACTTTTGATAAGTTAAGTACATTTTGCTGATAGTGATGTTTTGAATGCTGGACTTTTACTTGTAGTGTAGTATTTCCACAGGGTGGTATTAGTACTTTTACTTAATGAAAGATCGGAGTACTATTGCCACCACTGGTGTTCAGGTATACTTCATGTGTGTGTGTGTTATCTTTTCCTCCACCTCTCCAGATCCACTGGAAGTTGTGTGTGTTCTGCCTGCTGTGTGAGGCTTACCTCAGGTGGTCTCTGCTCCATGGATCCGAGCAGAGCAGTGACCCCGCTGACATCATCAGGTACACCAAGGAATGGGAGTTCTACGGCATGTTTGGATTGGCCGCCCTCGGTAAGATGATAAAACCAGAGCTCCATTACACATCTGTTAGGGCAATACTGTTTGTATCACTGCCGTAGTGTATGCTAGAGTGTTATAGAGCTGCAAAGATTAATCGATTTATCTGTTTGAGTTATTTTCTAAAATTCAAGCTTCTTAAATGTGAATATTTTCTAGTTTCTTTACTCCTCTATGACAGTTAGGCCTGGGTACCGAATTCAATACATTTTAGGCACCGACCAAATTGCCTCTAAAGTATCGAATATCGAAAAATGCCTTGTCATGCAATACCTAATTTCAATACTAAGGAGTAAATCTCCTCAGCGTCAGTGAGCCAATAAGAATGCAGCATGCTTCTACCAAGATCTAATAATGTCTGTGATTGGCTGTCTACGCTTACACATCGCAGATGGGGTTCTCGTAGTAGTAGCTGAAAAATAAATAAAAAGATTTGTGCCGTAATGTTGTAATTTATTTTTGTTTTATAAAATTGGTGTAGAAAAAAGTTTCGTTTAGGAACCAGTGTCAAAGTCACGGTATTGTATCGTTACTGGTATGGAATATTTTTGAACGATACCCAGCCCTAAATGACAGTAAACTGAATATCTTTAAGTTGTGGACAAAACAAGACATTTGAGGGCGTCATCTTGGGCTTTGGGAAACACTGATTGACATTTTTAACCACTTTCTGACATTTTATAGACCAAACAACTAATCGAATAATCGAGGGAGTAATCGATAGATTAATCGACAATGAAAAAAATTGTTAGTTGCAGCCCTAGAGAGTTACACATAGATTGTTACAGTCAGTGCTGGGATGTAACTGAGTTTTTACTTATGTACTGTATTTAAGTACAATTCTGAAGTACTTGTACTTTACTTGACTATTTCCATTTATACAACTAATGTTGCTCTTTACAGACGGAATGTTGCAGATAATACAGTTTCATCAGTATCCAACGCCTTTTGTGCTTTTGTGTCTGTGTCTGACATGTTTGTCTGTTGTTGGTGTAGAGCTGTCAGCGTTCTGCGGCAGCGTGCTGTGTTTCCTTTGGGTGGTGGTGGGTCGTCTGCAGGGTGGGACCCCCGAGCTCAGCCTGCTCCTCAGAGCCCTGCTGCTCTCCTGCTACGGAAAGGTCCTCCTCATCCCTGCTGTCATCTGGGAGCACGACTACTCGCCGCTCTGTCTGGGCCTCATCAAACTGTTTGTGCTCACCTCAAACTCGCAGGCTATCAGAGGTAGGAGAACTGATCTGTTCGGAAGGTATTGACTCACTTAGGTCTGTAACAATTATTACATAATTGTCAATTCTTTTAAATAATCGCAGTTTCTTTGTCTACCTGCAATGAATTGCTAACATTAGCTAAGGTCCTAAGGGGTATGACTGGTAAGTGGAATTGTGGAAAATTGTAATTATATAAGTGATTATTGGTCAGACTATATATGTTTATTATTTTTTTAATTGTTAGTTGTTGGCACTTGACCCTAAACATGTTCATAGCAACACAAATGACAATGGGGGGATACAGTTAGAAAAACTGTTTTATAATAATAAAGAGGCGTGGTTTACCTTATAGACTGTGTATTTGTGGTATTACATTATCTGGGTCACATAACGGGGACATATAGCCAAAAGATGTACCCTGGGATTCATTCACAACTTTAATTTGTTTAAAACAAGTAATAAATAAATGTTTTTTTTATTTTATTTGACTGAAAGAGACAATAGCATTGTTAATCATAATTGTTTCTGAGACAATTAATTGTACAGCAACATTTTGAATTGTTACAGCTCTAACCTCACTTACCTCTGGTGTTATCGAGCCAGGCAGGTAGTTTGGGTTTTACTTGCCCAAGTTTTTTTAGATACGCACTTCTGAGATTTATGCCTGTTACCCAATACAGTGGATGTGAATGGAACTTAGTTTGTGCAGCTCACAGCGTTGGAAAAATATATTCAAAGTCAGCAGCAACATCTGTTTCCAGTAACAATGGCCCCTTTTCTCTGGATAATCTACATACTCACTGTGAGTAGGTGTCTCTGGAACGTCTTTCTACTGAGAAAATAGTCCCTATGAAAACATGCTCTCGGCGTGGCTGTAGAGGTGTCAGTCGGCCATACAGTTTTGAGCAGATATTCATGTTTCCCGCATGATGAAACCGTACTGACTTTGGTCATCTCTTGACTTTGTCTCTTCTACCAAACTGAGGTTTTTATTTTTTTATTTTATTGAAATACTTTAAAAGCTATTGGATGTTTTGCCATGAAATGTGGTGCAGATATTCATGGAAAAAAACTGCCACCCATCATCTGGCCAAAATGTCAGTTTATCCTATCAAGAGACTTTTAAAATTAGAAAAATCCAGTTTAAGATTCTCAGTCGCTTTAATTGGACCCCCTCCAGACTGTTTAGGCTTAAGCTCAGGGACAACGCTGACTCTTATTAACTAGTTGCTCGTAAATTTGATCATAGTGCATATTAATGTAGGAATATACATTTGATTTGTGTTTTTTATTAATGTTTTTTATATATAATAGTTCTTTGATTTGTTGACCAAAATGTGACAATGTTTATATAAAATATATATATATATATATATATATATATATATATATATATATATATATATATATAATACTAATTACAAAAAAAACATAATCTTGTTTAAACATGAAGATACAAATCTAGCCGCTATGGGAGCTTTTAAAAAAAAGAAAAAGAAAAAAAGAGTAATAACTTTGGATAAAGATTAGATATGTTACCAATATTCAATATATTAAACTTCATGTATGTTAGAGCTTCTCCATAGATGGTTTTCTCATTACTGTGGATCATTTAAACAGCTGGGACATTAAAACTCTAATGAAGAAAAGTCACAAGTCAGATTTGACACACTGTGGAATAAAATTCTCCCACATCAGATCACGATGATTTCTAATATTGAGTGACCAATGATGCTCATATTTGTTTAAAAAGGCCGACATCTATTAAAAAAAGAAACACATTATCACTATAGTGGATTTATGTCACTCTTAACCCTTGTGTTGACTTTGGGTCACATTGGCCCGTTTTAAATTTTTGTTTTATATCAGAAAATATTGGACGTAGAAATAAGCACTGAAAATGTGTAGAAGAAAAATTAAAAAATTTAAAACGTTGGAAAAAGCAAAAACAAATTGTGAAAAAAGGCGTCACAAATGTCAGAAAAGGTTTCAAGGTTGAAACGAAGACAACACAAGGGTTAATCTAATGCACCCAATACTGACCAAATAAAAAAAACATAATCTTGAGAGAAATTAGGAGTAACCTTTTGATTTGAAGGTGTATAGGTTGGCCCTTGTGAGACATTAGGTGGTTTTTCATTTTTCAAACATGTTAAAACACCAGCAGGTGGCAACTAACTAACTCTCTTTTTGTTTGAAACAACCACCTTACATAGACCCCCAGACAGTGAAAATAAACACATTACATAACAGAACGGTTTTATTCCATGTTTCTTATGTTGTGTAATTATTTCTTCAGCAGCAGCTCTGGAAACATAAATCTGATCATTGTATTTGGCAGCTCGCCTGTGAGCAGCAAACAACGAGATGTTGTTGAGTGATTTCTGGTCTGCTGCTCTGATGAGGAGATTCTGTACATCATATTCATAAAGAACAAATGACAGTGTGTCTGATGCCAAGTCCAACCACGTAGAGAATTCACTCTTTTAACTGCTTTGTTTGGAGTCTGTTTGATGTCATACTGCTGCTACTCGTTTCTACTGTACATACCAGTTGGCAGGAAGTCGCTTGGTGTTAGGGGAAAACTCAAGAGCAGCTTAACTTTGGATACGGGAAGAAGGTTCGGGAGACTTTGATTACTTACACGGCAGCATTTAAGGAATTGTCGATCGACGAGATTTAGGATTAGGCAGTACAGTTCAACCATGATGTAGTGTCACATCTTGCCATCCCAACTCTGAGGAACGCTGTATTTTTCCAAGAGCCATTTATGATGTTGGCAAAGGCCAAGTTTGGGTTATGCAAAAATATTTAATGGCGCCATAACATAAATCTTGTTCTTTCGAGTCCGAGGTATCTCTCTCTCTGGGGAATAGCCTATCTGCTGATGTATGTGTTTGTCGTTGTGTGTTTGTGTGGGGCCCTTTAGCCTGTTACTGTTGACCTTCCAAGGAGACGGTCCCGGAACACAACTCTTCATCATGCAGCTGCTTTGACTCCCTCAACTTCTAGAGACAGTTATATAGTCATACTTGAACGTAATAGAGAATGGCCGAATATAACTTCTCGGTCTCTAACCCGTGACCTGGGAGCGGCTTTATGTGGCCCAAGTTTTCCCCTTGTTTCATCTTAATGGAATTTGGTATTTCCAGCTGGTATTTCTGGAAATTGCACCACACTTTGTGATGGTTTGTGACAGGACTGGTGACAGCTTAGACATGAAAAGGGGACAGGGAGGGGGAATGACATGCAGCAAAGGGCCGCAGGTTGGAATTGAACTCGCAGCCGCTGCAGCAAGCACTGAGCCTCTGTACAGGTGAGCTACCCAGGCCCCCCAGATGTACATAAATTAACAGTTTTAACTGTTGCCCTCGTTGTCGTCGTTTCAGAGTGCCAGTTATGAGGACCAAGAGATAGGTTATTCGTTACTGCTGCCATTCTCACGTTAAATGGTAGATGTTATCAAACTGCTGTCTGTAGATCGCAAATTTGCACAGATTGTGTATGAATTCTTGCTGCAAACCAATTTCCCTGTAAGGAACAATAAATATACTTTGACTTTGACATGAAAACGAAAACTGTCCATGGAAAAAAAAAAAAAAAAAAGTGTGTATTCATAATTGTCCTTACTTCTCTCTCCCCTCCAGTGATCCTGAACAGCAGTAGACGTTTTTCATTGATGGCCGTGTGTTTTGGCCTGCTGTCAGAGACCTGCGTGGCTCAGGCCTGTAGAAAGCTTCCATGGAGCATCCAGGACATGTTGACATTTGAATGAATGTCAGTTATCTCAGGGATAAAGAAGTGATCGTGGACGCCGACCTGTGCCAGAAAGAGGCAGGTTTTAATGAAGCCTCTACACATGGGAATGGAGAAGGAGAAGGACACGTTTTGAAGTGTTTTTGCTGTTTAAAGCCAGTTGACAAACGGAGACACAAAGCAGCAGAAGAGACATTGTTATTATTTTTTCTGCAATGGCGATTTTAGAGCCTTTTTAGGGGGGCTCGAGTGCTTCAAATTAGAGTTTGCGAACTTGTCTGTTAGTGACAAGAAGGCAAACAATTACAAGTTCAAAGAAAACAGGTTTAATATCCTGTGTTGCTGTTGCCAATGCTATGCACCTATAACCCAGTTACCTGTATTTTTTATTTATTTATTGTTTACACCTCATCATTTTATTTGGTTCTGGTAGTCCATAAAGGGACTTGTTGTTGTAGTTTTTTTGTTCAAAATTTAGCATTTATCCTCTGTTATAATAATAAATACATGTATTCATTGTTATCCAGTGAAAGTACTGATTTAGCGGGGGGGGGGGGGTTAACACTATTGCAAGGCACTGTATCAGTGTCACAATCTCATTAGGGCTGAGCCCTCCTAAAAGTCTGGTCCTAGAATCGCCCCTGTTTTTCTGCACTCTTATAGAGAAAAAGATCTATCTTCATTTTGGAGGGATGTCAAGGAGGTGGCATTGGCCCTCATGTTTTTCATTTTAGTTTTAAAGTGGACAATAAGCTCAAGATATAAGTGAGATTTGAGTGAGACAGACATACAGAGAGGAGCTAATGCATGGGAACGTCTCCTGATCTAAACCACCGTTTCTCAGAGCCACTCTACAATTGACACAAACACAGACTCTAAGGTTGTAATTTCACAACAACAACTTCTCTGTTTGGACAGGACCCAGGCAACACTCTTCACATTCTTTGGCTCATTGGTGAAATGCTTACCTTAACTCGCACATGCATACAGAAACACACACACACACACACACACACACACACACACACACACATACATACAGGAACACATGCACACTCACTCAGAAACACACACACACACACACACACACACACACACACACACACAGGAACACATGCACACTCACTCAGAAACACACACACATACAGGGACACATGCACACTCACTCAGAAACACACACACACACACACATACAGGAACACATGCACACTCACTCAGAAACACACACATACAGGAACATATGCACACACACACACACACACTCACACACACATACAGGAACACATGCACACTCACTCAGAAACACACACACACACACACATACAGGAACATATGCACACACACACATACGGTATAGAAACACTCACACACACATACAGAAACACACACACAGGGTAAATTGTGAACAAAATGAGAATAAGTTGATAAATAAAGCAGACAGAATTGACATCTCATTGTTTATTGTGTTAGAAGAAGGGCAACTGATGTTAAAGCTCAGGTTTTCCCAGGTTTGGATTTTTGCTGTCAGTGACCAATATTTTGTTTTGGAGCTGCAAATAAGTTACAAAAAATAAATTCTAAATAGTGAAACAATGTTTTCAAGTTACTTGTTTTGTCTGACCATCAGTCCCAAACCCCAAAATATGTAATTTAATATGTAACAATTATACAAAACACATTAAAGCAGCAAATCCTAACATCTGAGAAGTTGGAACCAGATAATACTTGGCATTTTTGCTTGATAATTGACTTAAAATGATTATTTGAATATCAAAACTGTCGCGGATTAATTTTCTGGCAGTCAACTAATCAATGAATCCACTAGTCGTTCATTAGACATTTTTAAATCTGACGATTCTCATGACAAACCCATTATGAATTAGCAAAATCATTTCTACTGTATGTTTTCCTCCTGTATACTTTTGTCATCATGTTGCACTTCAACCTACCACAGGAACTAATGACATTCTTAAGTCAGGATCAGCCATTCATTTGTTGCAGGTCTTACAGAACTTGGAGTAAAATTCACCAAACACCAAACTGCAGCAGGTATCTCGCCAGACATCTGATTTAAAGTCATTATTGTGAAACATGCAAACCAGCAGCAGTGGGTAAACTTCACAAAACCACCTCTGTAACTGGAATGCATTTGTAAACAGAGCAACGGTCAATCAGTAAAGCAAACGTCCAAAGCAGACCGAATGTCTGTGGAATGAGGGCAGTTTATCCACTGCTCATACCTACAGTATAGCAAAGGAACAGCCAAACCGGCCTCGGCCCCTGGGAGTCTTTGCAGGAGCCGTGTGATTGTTATGAACGGCTGCGAAGCCGGACACGTGACGAGAGGCCAGGCTGAATCCATCCTGACTGCTGGAGGAAGACTCGCCCCACGATATTTAAACATATTCTCTCAAAGATCACAGACAATGTGATGGACATTCAGTGCTTTTAGGGCTATTGTTTCAAAGCTACACCTTGGTATACAGTATTTACCATTAACAAATATCTGTTCTATCCCATATCACTGCAAATGTTCCTGTTTTTACTTCTTAAAATTGTGTCTTGTCCTTTATGTCCCTGTTTTTGTTGTATTTAAAAAAAATTCTTTATCAAAGAGATAGGAAGAGACATCACTCATCCGCTTTTACTATAAACTCTGATTGGTTGTTTTTTTGTAAAGTGGCACTTGCAAAATGTTTTCCGGTTACTATAAATTGACAAAAAATACATCGTAAAAGCCAGTTAGTTTACATATCTGAATCTAAATCCGAAATAACCCTTTAAAACTCTAAACTCAGAAAATAACACAAACTAACCGATCGAGGCAGCGGTACATCAGCATCTCCCGTGTTCTGCGACTGTTTTTGTCAAAGGAGGTGGTCTGGTGGTTTCGAAGAGAGCAGAGATTGATATAACGGCTTCAATTCCCCCGTCGGAAAGGGCTGTCAGACGGCAAGATAAAGCGGTGAAAATATTATAAATATAGCGTACTTAGAAACCGATATTGATTTGTTTAGGTGGCTAAAATCCACCTGCTTCTCCAAACTGGCCGCGTGTCGACCACCAACTTCTGTAGGTTAAACACTGACTACCTCATGAAGTCCCAGTTAAAAAATACTATTCCCTTTGGGTGCCTGAGTGGCTCACCTGGTGGTGCGGGCGCCAATATATAGAGGTTTACTCTTCGACGCAGTGTTTGACTCAGACCTGTGGCCCTTTGCTGCGTGTCGTTCCCCCTCTCTCTCCCCTTTCAAGTCTAGGCTGCCCTGTACAAATGGGGGCCTACAATGCCGAAAGCATAATCTTTAAAAAAAACTATCCCTTTAAGGTGGTAGTCTATGTTTGGCTCCATTAAAGTAAATACTGTACCTTTTCAAATGACCTGAAGCTGCCATTTTGCTTGAGGAAAAGTTTTGTCGTGGCCTTCAGAATATGTATGTTGCACAAAAGTCCTATGTAAAAAGAATTAAGATTCATGTCATATGCAATTGAAATTTTAATTTTTCTTGCCAATGTTCCAAAAGAATTCATGTTAAAATATCTGTGGCTTTCTGTCATAGACAAGCCCTGCAGTTTGGCAGGGACCTGTACTTCTGTGATAGATTATGTAAAACGAACTTGAACTTGAAGAGTTGCAGAGAAACACACTGAAGATGAATGCTGCAGTATGCGCTCGGAACTGTGGTATATAAAAGTATATCTAGACAAAATAAAATATTTGTGATTTAACATCGTAGATGTGTATGTGATTTGCTTTTGTGCATGTATGTGTGTATTGCGTCTGCACATGCTACATGCTGTTACAGGCCTGTGAATAGTTGAGGAGAGACAGCACACGATTGAGGAATGTTTTGTTAGGTGTCCTCACCCTGGGCGGATCTGTGCTCCAGTCTCCGTGGAGAGCAACACAGTCTGGATCTTTTTAAGCTTTAAATATGTGTGTAAGCTTTAAATGTCACAATCAGCTTGACCGAAACATCTTATTCTGCAGGAGATAAACCGCTGTTGTCATAGATCCTCCCAGCAGAATGATGGCTGAAAGAGCAGTCCAGTTTGGAGCTCAGTTGTACAATTTGTGCTGCGTGTCTTTTCGTTTTAATTCAAAATGTTATATGCGTATTAGTTCTAATGTTAAAAACACTGTGCAAAATGCACAATTTGTCAATTAAATTAAAGGTTATGGCAGACTTTCCTGAGGTATATTAGGCACGGATACCAAATTTGAATTTGTCTTGCCTACCTGTTTTTTATTCAGATGTTCTATTTTTTATTTAATTGATGCACAAAAGTGGAATTAAGCTTGAAATGGACACGTGTTGTGTTTGTATAACTCGGTGACACAAGTCTTTTGTGAACAAACAACTGATGGAGTTTCTAAAAGTGGAATCCGGAAAGTGCAGGTCAATTACTGTGGCATGCAGTGGTTTAATCTGACTAATCAGGTTACTGTAACAGCAGTCACCTCACAGCCAATTACCAGTCTGGACCAGTGAGGAAGCCAAGGAGCTGAAGCGCGAAGGTAAATCTAACCTCGAGTCAGTTTACCCACCTGGTACAAAGTCCTTTATTTTACCTGATAACTACAGACTGAAGCTCATAGGCGATGTAACTTTTCATCTAATAATTCATTATCTATTCACAAAAAGAAAGAAGGTGGTCAATATGCAGCATAATCTGATCTGAACGGTGAAATATAATAGTATAGTATTAGTAATAGTAAATACTAAGAGTATAAAGTAGATTTTAAAGCTTTAGCGCGTAACTTTTTTATAATAATGAACGTCCGTTACATTCAAGTGACTGCCAAATGAGTTGTTACAAAGCTAATTAAGACTATCAGCGCCACACAACTCTCTCTCTGTATTTCTCAGTATGACTATGTTCAGAAGATTGTCATCCGGCGACTTTGCGCTCTAAAACTCAAGTGTAGATAATTACCTCTTCTGAAGAGTCCATCGTGTTTTTTTAATCCTCCTTGGATTTTGTCCTCCTTGGCTACTAGCAACTGCGTAGAGGAGGGTGGGGGTGAAGCGCGTTCACGGAAGGCTTGTATCATGTGGATGCACCGACAGGATTGTTGTCATTACTTAGAATTCCTCATGGGAACGACAGAAACTACCAACCAGCTCTCACGCCAGTTTGTGAAATGGTCACATTATTTTGATTTATTGATTCGTCACAATTTTCTCGTTTATTTCGTGTACAGGTCACTATTTTCAAACGTGACCATTTCACGAACTACCATGAGACTGGGCTGAAACTACGCACAATAGCTTTAAACGGGAGCTTTGCAGAAAAGTATACAAGCTCTTCAATGATATTTTTTTACAAGAATTATCAACAAAAATCAGCAATTGGCAACTGAAAATATCACCACCAGTTTGTTTTGTAGAAGCACATTTTACATGTGTGTGTTATTGTGATAGACAAGCCTTCACACAGCCCGGCCCTTATGGGGCAATCTGTCCCATCCCGGAGAGAGAGAGAGAGAGAGTGATGTGCACCTTGGATTTGCTCTCTCAGTCAAGATTATGTTAATCTGCTTTAATCTCCCACGCTCCAACAGGCAGCACAAGACCAGGGCACAGAGCAGAGACAGAGAGAAAGACAACACGTGCTTCAGATGATGCACACTGCACAAATAGAGGGCCTTTATACAAAGAATATACCAGAGTCCTTTTATAGAGCTTTTAAATGAATACTTGTTTTCTGATATACTGGGCTATATTTAGTCATTTGACGTAAAACCGTAGTATCTTGAATTTGAATGGAAAGCTTTAATGTCTATTTAAAAGTTCAAATGTCCCAAACTGACAAGGAAAGTGGAGGGAGAAACTTTAAGTACACACAATATTATTATATTTAAACACAAATTAATATAGTTTGTAAAAAAATAATAATAATCAGTCAAAGATATATTTGTTGGTATTGCAAAGCCAGAAACTATAACAAACAAAACTTCCAAAAAATGCATTAACATCAGTCTAATAGAAAGAAAATTACAAAGCATCACAATATTGCCATTATTAAAATTAAAAGGGTTACTTAATAAAATATATAGTATAAGAAGCAATGTGTACGTTAGTATAAAAGTAAAACTATTCTTCAGGCATGCAAATTAATATATATTATACAACAAGGATTATCATTAACGTGTAAGCAGCATTTTTTGCATTGGAGCTAATTTGACCTATTTTATATACTTTTAAGTGGTTTAATTTACTGTATAACAATGCCTCATATTGTATATGCTCTTCATATGGTTTTATTCTTAATCTGCAAAGTAATCAGTAACTATAGCCGTCAGATACATGAAGAGGAGTCGACCTTTGCACCCCTGGTTTATTACAACAAGCTGTGAAAATGCTCAGTGAAAAACAGAGTTGACTGCCCTTATAATCCTGTTAGTGAGAACTAAATTGATTTATCACATTTTAAGAAACACCTTTCTGACCGTTACTGCCTGACTCTGAGATTTCAAAGGACACAATTCACACAACAGCAATAATACCTCAACAGAAAACATGCAGCACATGTGGAGTTGAAACAGGTGTTGCGTGACCCATTTCTTCAGTCTCACGAGGAGGTCTGTAGAAATGTAAATAGATTCTCGGAGTATGAAAACATAAACAGTGTTATCATCATCAGTAATTCATCTGAAGCTCCCAGCATGAGGAGCTAGCTACAGTACTTCAAAGCCATCGCATCTTGCTGCAGTAATGATCAATTAAACCAGAACTGCTCCGGCACGACAGCTAGTCGAGACCAAAATGCAGATGGGTGCATTTAAATGCAGGTCAGAGTGAGATGCATTCAGGAGAAAAAAAAAGAAAGAAGTAGGGCAGCAGAGAGAGGAAAAAGTTTGGTCTGAGTGAGGCGTGAGTTTTCCTGGTGTTGATAAGAAGTATTCAGATCCTTTACTTAAGTAAAAGTACCAATACCACACTGTAATCATACTCTGTTAAGTAAAAGTCATGCAAATGTTAATTAAGTAAAAGTATGTAAGTATCACCAGGGACATGTATTTTAAGTATTAAAAGTAAAAGTACTCAATGCAGAAAGATCCTCACGTTTTAGAAACTGGAAACGATCCAAACAGTTCTGTGCTTTATGATCATTACAGCTGGACTTGTAGGCCGTTATATTGTTAAGTAGTTTCATTTATAATAAATCATCCTATTTTATAAACTACATGTCTTAATTTGTTAAGTAACTAAAGCTGTCAGATGAATGTAGTGGAGTAAAAAGTACAATATTTCTCTCTGAAATGTAACTGAGTAGAAGTAGAAAAAGGCATGAAAAGAAAAGACTCAAGTACAAGTACCTACAAATTTGCACTTAAGTACAGTACTTGAGTAAATGTACTTAGTTACATTCCACCACTGCTGTTGATAAGGATTTGGGGAATGAAGATGATAAGCTGATATTTTATTATTTTTTTAAATAACTGTAGCCATGTTAGCAGCAAGACTAAATGGATACGGATGGAAATAACTCAACTATTGGATGGATTGCCATGGGTTTTTGTAGAGACATTCTTGGTCCACAGATGATGAATACTGACTTTGACGATGCTCTTCATGTAGAAAGCTTAAAAAAAGCTCACGCCAAACCTGAAGTATGGAATCACTTTATTAAATTCATACGAGTAGAACAACTATGATGGCATCAAGACTAATTGTCCAAAGAAACAGTAGAATGGTCATTCATAGATCAAAGAACAGGAGTAAAGAAGGATGGTAACAACAACACAGGCGTTATCACTTCTGCTTAACCCTTGTGTTGTCCTCGGGTCAAATTTGACCCGTTTTCAAAGATTTTTATATCGAAAATATGGGTTTCTTTCAACTAAAATGTCCCAAAATAACTTGGATGCATGCATCTACGTTGTATGCAACCCATACAACATTCTTCGCCGCCGGTAAAATTAATGATTTCCTCCATTGAATTTTGGTTGTTTTATTCAATTTCATAGCATTTGAAAAAAAATAATGTTAAAATGGTTTTAAAACAGCATCCTGACTAAATGTAGACATATACCAGTCTGTGAAAATAATTCCTAATATCTGCTGTTTTTATAAACTAAAAAATTTGGTATAATGTCATTTAAATTACGTTTATTGACATTTAAAAAAAAAAAGAAATTGCCAAAAACGTCGGCAAAAGCGCCAAAAAAAGTTCATTTTCAATTTTGTCCCCGGAAGGAAAACAAGTTCATGGTTGACGGGAGGACAACACAAGGGTTTAGCAACACAAAATACAATAACACCTTTTTTCCCACTATAGTGATTTAATTAAGGATTATGATGAATGATATACAGTATAAATATGAAGTCAGACATTTCACTTTTCTGGTCTCTGATTCAGACAAATTTAACGGCTGCAGACAAGCACAAGTAATTAGAAAAGATGTATAATAACCTCGATATTCAGTTATGTCAACGCTAATAATCGGCTGTAAACATGTTACATTTAATACCTCTAAGGCGTTGTTGTGTTTTTCTTGGCGGATTAAATGCTACAATTCAACTGATGAAACCCAGGTCTCCACACAGGTCAGCTAAATGAGAATAGTTATGGGTTTTAGTGAAAATATTGTGTTTTTATGTATTTATTTGGACTTTTTTCAGGGGGCCAAGCAAGCATTAGAATCAAATTGTTTATGGGTGACTGAAACATGGCCATCTGACAGCTCATCTCGATATGAAGAAGCTTGTTTCATGAATAAATCGCTCCTCTGACACTCCCACTAAATATCATCAATCTCAAGTTATTTTGTGTTAACGTCTGTCCACATCCCTCCTACATTTCCCAGAGTGCTTAGTAACAACCACTAAAGCAGTGGTGTGAGTTGAACACTGAGGCATGACTGTGATTACAGTAACACCCCTCACTTTAGTCAAAACACATGACGTCTTTGTGGTCGCATTGCATTCTGGTCTATTGAGGCCACTTTTAAGTAGAAAAAATGCATCTCTTCTAACAAGTGATGTCTTCATGTGATTGTTCAAAGTTGGTGCAAAATGGTGGCTTTAGAAAGAAGCGCTTGTTTGATTAAGAGACTTGCACCAAGACATTTACATAGAAATAAAGCCATCGTAGTTGCTGTAAGTTTGTGGGCGAGACATCACGTTGTCTACATTTACAATCGTGTTCAAACATTTTAAGGTTTTTAGTTGTCCCTCCAAGGTAAAGACACGTTGATAATTTCCTATCAGAAGCCATCAACAAAAACATTATACCACAAGTTTACCCTGAGATGACATCGCCACATTACACATCCAATGATCACACGAAAAAGGGGGGGGGGGCGTATAATTAGGAAATCACACAATACACAACTGCTAACAGTACAATGTTGGGTACAATTTGCTGGTGTTCAATTTAAAGCACCTTTTTACTCTCTTGTGCCGGATTGAGTTGCAGTGCAGTTTATGTACAAGGAGCACCGTGTGCCTGTGTAATAAAGACCAACTCAAAAAGGATCCGGTAGTTGAACTTTTGGGGTAGATTTAGCACAGAACAACCACAAACAGTTGCTAAATCATAGTTGGATACTTGTACGAACAAGTGAGCAGTGCACCATGACATTTATTTAACAAGTGACATGACTGACTTTAAGGCTGTTGCAAGTTTTGGAAGTTAAAGGTGCTTCACGTAGAAGATTCAAATTGATTTTGACAGAATACATGTTGAAAGAAACTGAGTTATTGTATGTTGCGGTCCATGTTTGATGTGTACAATGTCTGGAAAACATCCACCAAGACAGGAAGAGAAGTGCCTCAGCAACTCAAATTTCAGAGGGAGGAAGCATCAGAAAATACACCCCACTCCCGACAGCTGCATCCTCGTCAATAAAATGAAAAAGGAGACTTTGACGGAAGAGTAAAAAAAGAAAACAAAAAAAACAGCCGTTTGGAAAGAGCCAAGACAAGACCAGAGTAAAGCTCCAAATCTCTAAACCAATTTTAATCAGCTCTTTCTGAGATTTGTATTGAGGTCATACAAATCCAATAGGAGATTTAGAAGGTTGCAAAAAAGTCCAAAAGTTTCAAATTCTACACGTAGCAGCTTTGAGAACCTAGTGCATGTCAAGCGAGTCAAATAATAAAAATGGTTCATTCTCATCCCAATGTTCAACGTGACATCATAACTGCGTAAACATACACAAAGTGGCATGTTATCTAGGTTTAGGAAAAGAAGAACAGGACGCGGGACAACAACAGCACGGTTGAGTTTAGGAAAACAATAACGGGACGCGGGACAACAACAGCACGGTTTGGTTTAGGAAAAGAAGAACGGGACGCGGGACAACAACAGCATGGTTGGGTTTAGGAAAAGAACGGGACGGTTGGGTTTAGGAAATGTGACACGCGGGACACGATCCCCGGTCTCCTGGGTGAAAAGTCCTGCGTTGTTTGACCCATCCACCAGCCCGACCAACCTCCCTATGGGGATTTTTGGCCTTTCCTACTACTCGCTACCGTTCTTTTCTCAGGAGAACTTGGCGTAAATTGACAAGCAATCGCAAGGTAATGTAAGTCAATGGAGGCCAAACGCCGTTGATAAACACGCTAAAAAAGCGTTTATGCGTCTTGATAACACGCCAAAATGACGTACGAATTGGCGTGTCATACATTCGCCACTTATTGAGATCAGTCTGCAATGTTGAACAGCAAACCACAGGTCTGAAAACCTGAACGTTCACAAAGGCACTAATTGTGTTCGACATCCAATAAAACGTCTGGGGTCAAGTTTTATACGGAATTTTTTTTTATAGCTGCATTAATTACATTGTTTGATCGAAATGTGCTTTGATTAGCTTCAGATTAGGTTGCTGGGATAAAACAGGTTTTTAACTGGAAATATTTGTAGCGTTCAGATGCAGGTTTAAAGTACAGACAGAATGTTAAGTTTCATAAACGGACTGAGAAGACTTGTAACACGTAAAAAACATTCAACCCAACTTATTAAGAGGATGAAGTCGGTACTCTATCGCAGACTCTTTTTAGGTTTCTGGTCCTCTTTAGAAACTTGCATTATGGACATTAACAGCACAGGATTAAAAAGTGAGTAGGTAGTTGCGTTTCTAAAACGAGAGGTGTTGTGACGTTACACTGCTGTAATGTCTCGTCTGTGCCACTAAGTTATGGGTTTGTACACACAGATGCTATACTTTTGACTTCAGGGCTCTTCAGCTGTGTAAATGTAGAGGTGTTTTACAATACATGAAGCAACGGAGACTTTCACTTGTCAGTCAGCGACAAAAAAAACACGTGAAATAAAGTTGACATTTTCTGAAAATATTAGCGTTTCTTAGGGCTACAGGCATAACTAGCATGGCAATGACAGATTAACTATCACTGCAAAAGAACAGAGACAACATGTTTATGATAACTGTAAAGACATTCTTCAAGACATCAGATGTCATTTTGTACTCTACTTTTGTTTTGTAAGTAAAATGTAGCCATTCAAGAGCAGTTCATTGTGGTCTTCTTTAGCCCCTATAACCAAATACATTTCATTTTGAGTGCTCTACTTTCTTTGGTTTGTGTTCCTTGAGCACAGAAATAGTGGACCAGCCTACAAACAGATGGCGTCACATGACCTACACAGACACATTGTAACAGCGAAACTTTCCACACCTTCTCAAAGTGAAGGTGGGTGTTGACGAGTCATTTTGTAGTTTGAGTGACAGAACAGCTGCTGTGTGTTGAGCTGTGGCGTAGCATGCTACAGCTTCAGCTATACCCTTTGCTGTAGAGTTGGAGATATTACTGAAGACCATTCACGTGTGTAGCAGAAATATTTGCACATCCAAACTTCTTTGCCTGTCGCAGGAAAGACGGTGCAGGACAGCGGCAGGGAAAAAAAAAAAAAAAAAAAACCATACTTACGAGTCTAAAAATAAGGCTGCCTTTGTGGAGTGTTTAACACTCTTCAAAATTATGTAGATCCATTCAAGTAAAGTGTAACCCAATCTTGTTAGTGACCAGTATTGTCTAGTAACGGAAACTTCCCATCTACTTTTACACTTCCCATCCGACAGTTTCAGGATGAGGCTTAGTTAAACAGCCCGTAGAAGGTTTCCACGTGTGTTGAAACATGAATAAAATCCATTACGTGCCTCTGACGTGTCTTAAATAATGTTCAGCCTGGTGTTGAGCCCATATACAGTATAGTGTAAATCCAGGTACCTGCTAGATGCTGCAGAGCATGTGTTGTTAGGATAAGATTAGTTTTACGTAGGATACAAAGTATAATAAAAGTACCCTGTATTCAGCCGATAGTTGCTACCAAGCTTAGACCTGAAAGCTGTTTACACCGCGAGCAACACTGAAAGCCACAGTGACCAGAGAACAGATCTGTTCAAACAAAAACTATACTGACCGTCACAAGCCAATCAGATGTATGTTCTTTCATTCATCTGTCAGTGCATATGCATATATACTATATGCATAGTATATGAAGAAGAAAAGTCTCAAACCTGGTTATGTGGGAAATGGCTGAATAACTTATTTTATCCTGGTTTTTCCTAATTATTTTCAACCGATGCTGGCTAGTAAGCACTTGCTACATATGGCTATGTTGTTGTATGGCGATAACAATTCCCATAGTTGTTGATGATATTGCACATGGCAACTTAACTGCTCATGTTACTTCCCCTGTCTGACTTTCAGATCTCGGAGCAATTAACTTGTTACATAGCAATGATGGCCATAACTATGAAAGCGAGACCCAAATTGGAATTACTGGGATTATGCTTTAACTCCTCAGCTAATGTATCTTGAAAGGGATTACCCACAGCAGAGTATGAAACATAATTTGCCAGATCGAAAACATCTGGGCCTTTTACACCAACCAGTCATAAAAACACTGACGCGTCAAAGTTGCCCGTAATGAGTCCAAGTACTAACAGCTTTAAAAACCCAGGTTAAATCTGTCTCCAGCATTTTGAAGATTTCACATTTTAGAGCATCTCAAAAAGGCAGAAAGTGTAGCCCTCAGTCCTGTACCGAACCTCACTCTGGTTTCTAGCATGTCTACACCGTGAGCAGGTATGAAGACTTTTCTCCGTTCTTCAGGTCTGACAACATCTGTCCCGACCTTCTGGATTTATAAATGAATTAGTTCACCACTTAAAAGTAACACACACACACACACACACACACACACACACACACACACACACACACACACACACACACACACACAGTCTCCCATCAGCATGTCCACACAGGCGATCGTCTTTTTTCACCAACACCGAGTTCAGAAGTCCCATCCTCTGTGTTCACTTTTGAAGTCCCAATTTCTGGGATTCCCAACCTGTAAATGCTGCACCCTTGCAGTACAAAACATCAGTAGAGAGTAACAGGAAAGCAAATATTTTGTTATTTATATTATATAATAAATACAACTTTGTTCATATATTTTTATATATGTAAAAAAAGGTTCTGCCAAAAAGGGTGACTGGCTAGCAAAACCACTTGATATAGAAGCAGCAGCAGAGCTGTTCATAAAAAGAACTAATATATATATTGCCTATATTTTGAGTATATGGAGTCTTGGAATACAATCCATCTCAACTCCTGAGTTTGAGAGAGTGTCAGCAAGCTGTTTGTCAAAACACCCAGCCTCTCAGCTCCTGGTTACGCTGCAAAAAAAAAAAAAAAAAAAAAACTTCTGCAGCATAAGCAGGTGTGTGTTTCATCTGAGGAGGAGCTGAACTTAAACTGGAGTCTATTATGGTATTTCCATAGCACAAACTGCTACCCCTAATCAACCAGTTCCTTCTTGGAGGCCAAAAGGCTTCCTGAGCAACTCAAGTCTTTCACCCCCCAAATGTATGTAATGTATCCGTCTGCAGAAAAAAAAAAAAAAAAGGTGAGAATGAGGCCTCAAATGGTAACATGAAAAGAGTCCCAGCTGTCGTCTTTGCCGCTGATGCTCCCATTCTTGTCCGCTGCCATTGTTGCCATCCCGTCTCCAACCTCTCCGTCCGGCTGTTCCCCGGTGGGAGTGGCGCCAGGCTCCGGGTAATACTCGTCATCCTCGTCGAAGTAGCCGTTCTCCATCATGCTGAGGCTGGAGGCAGCGCTCAGGTCCTGGCAGCTGCCCTTGTACTCCTGGATCGACTCATGGAGCGACCACAGCTGGCACAGCAGGGACATGTCCTGTTGACGCAAACCCACCTGGAGATAGTGGTATTAAAGTGCTCATATTATGCTCATTTTCAGGTTCATAACTGTATTTAGAGGTTATATCAGAATAGGTTTACATGGTTTCATTTTCAAAAAACTTCATAATTTTGTTGCATTGCTGCAGCTCCTCTTTTCACCCTGTGTGTTGAGCTCTCCGTTTTAGCTACAGAGTGAGACCTCTCACTTCTGTTCCATCTTTGTTGGGAGTTGCACATGCACAGTAGCTAGGTAAGGACCACTAGCCAGTCAGAAGCAGAGTATGAGGGCATGCCATGCTAGCAGCTAGGCGAGCATTATAACGTGTGTTACAAAGTGACCACGTTTGTCTCTAAAAGTAAGATATAATAAAGATAATAAAATATGAGCACTTTAAAAACTATTTTATGTCATTTAAAAAAAGCAATTCATTAATCTAAAAATATAATCAACAGAATAAATAGGAGATGAAAATAATCCTTAGCTGCACCCCTACCTGACATTGTGACATTACTTATTCAAGGCTGAAAAACTAACTCCACTGGCAGGGTTGAAAAGAGCATTTATACTGCATACCACTCAGCTGACAGTGCATTGTCTTCAATGGGACGACATGTAAGCCAGACTCTGGTCAAACAGCTGAAACAGAGCACTGAAGCTCCATAAACTGGGGTGCGGCTTACATATTCTAACATATAGAACATGAACTTCTTATCAGACAAACTAAAACTCATAGTAATACATTAACAACTACAGAGCAGTAAGCCTCGAGTAGGAACGTGCTGCAGAGTTAAGCAGCATATGAAGCAGAAATAGCATTTAGTAAGCCTTTAACAAAAATCGAAATGACAAAGGGATAGAGTTTCACCAACAGTTTGATCTTTTTCATCTAAAATAGCCTACTGGCTATTAGGAAAAGGCTATTGTCTGGTTCTGTTATGAAAATCCCTGCTGCTGGCAAGGGAGTGTAAAAGAGTGTGTAATACGTGTCTCACTCTGTTTACACCTGAAATGTAATAACATGTATTAACTCACTACAGGATGTGATGCTAGCTCAAGAAAAAAAAAAACTTTTACATTGAAGCTAAAAAAAAAAAAAAAAGAGTATTAAATTCAGTTTAGAATAAAAGCCTAATGGCTTAATTTGTCTCATCCACTACAAAGCTTGTCCTGATCTTGGTTTATCTTGTATCTGGTATTCTTAATGCCAGACTCCATTTATACAAATAAAAAATAAAAAAAGGCGTTTTATCTTATCATGCTAACAAACGACTGTGTATACTGAGTAGATAAGCATATAAAAAGAAACAGTGCTTTTGTTCATAACCTCGGCAAACAATTTCCTAAATAGAGAAAAACAATGCACAAAAAGCTGGTCATTTTGGGCTTGTTCAGTTTTACTATCTATCTATCTATCTATCTATCTCTAAGATCTAGCTAAGTGGGCTGCTGCAAAAAGCGAGATCCATACCTGAAAGTTGATATTGTATTCATGTAATGTAGTGTATGGTAAATAGTATGTATGCCGAATTTAACAGGAGACTCTAATAATTTGTGAAATGCCTTAAATTGTGTGCTAAGAGGCGTGTAAGTTTGTACAATAGCCAGACGAAATCAAACTATAAGTTTCTTTGGAGAATTTGGCTGAATACGAATGTGCATCGCATAAGGATAAGGCGGCGTTCGACAAACCAGGGGTGAAAAACAGAGCACTTTCCCTTCGTCAAATCAAATCAAATACTCGCTGAAATGTTACCATTTCTTTCCGCAGGAGAGCCAGAGCAGCGTCGAGGTTGGCCGGCTTGTTGGCCAGCAGGTTGTCGGCGTTGTTCCTGCCTCGGCTCAGATCGTCCTGGATCATGGTTTTCTTTACGTACATCCTCTCCATGTCTCTCCAGGAGCCGCCGCTTGAGTTCAGCAAGCCGCTCAGGCTCTTCGGCAAGGGGGGCAGACCCTCGATACAGGCCATTCCCCCCAACGAACCGTTCGTTGACTTACCATTCATTGTCCTTTGAGTTAATAAGCGAAGAGGTGTTAGTGTTTACACTCAAGTTAAATGTTTCGTGCTTAAATCCTGTATATGCTGAGAAGAAGCAACCGTCTCCCGCACCAAACAAACCAAGCAACTGCCGTGGCTTTCTGTTTCTGCCCAGGGCGGTCAGAAGCGACGCCACGTCAAGTAACCCGGATTTAAGTTATTCAGTTTCCGGTACGATGATCAAAATAAAAGCATCACTGATGAACAGTGTAGGGGATTTTATTTTTTACTAAACAGTCCAAAAATATGAATCAAGCAGTTTGCAAACAATAACTCACTTAAAAAATACAACTGAAGAGTAGCAAAAGAACAAAATGTAATGATTTGGAAAATTTATGAAAACTGGATTTAGTTTTTTTATGGGGGTCCCGGTACGATGTTGACATTTTGTGGGTGCCAAATAAAATCCGAACACAACTATTCAGTTTCAACCAGATATTTTTGTGACTAAAGTACACAACTTGCGGTACTAATGCCCATCATTGAGGCTCCAGTGGTGACCTTTGAAAACCATAAACGCTTTTATTTTAGAGTTAAACTTCCGGTATTGTTTTGAGCTTGTTAAAAACTTGACGATACTGGATTGTGGCTGAGTGGTAAAATCCGCTTCCTGTCCTTTTAACACAGTGGCTGCTGGGCGTCTCCCTGCTTAACAGGCAGGACTAGAGTCAGTATTTTACATTTCATATTATACGTATACATTTTATTCAACATTATACAACATGATTTGAACACCAGAACAGATACAAAAGAGATATATTTCTTATTATTTTAAACATGAGACAAGAGATGAGACAAGATCACTTAAAAATGTTTATAATGAGAAATGAGACAAATAAATTCCTTTTTAGAATGACATCTACAATACTGATCAATTGATACACACTTTTTCTGAGTTAAATTGATTCATCTTGACACATTTTCAAGTAAAGTAAAATCTTGAAAAACTAGTGTGTTTATAAACTCAACATTTACAAATATCATCAATAAATACTGTCTAATCATAAATTATTCAAGTTTATTGAATAAGCCTGAGAATGTATGTTCTCTTTGTTGTTAGATAGCCTGTATTATGTTCCGTCTCTGATAATAAAACATTTTACAGTCAATATACTTAACTGGAAGTCGCTTTGGATAAAAGCGTCAGCTAAATGACATGTAATGTAATGTAATGTAATACTTGTTATGCATTAAACTAAAACTGTCTATTGGTTTAATGGAATATTGTGTTCATTTGAGTCCCTACAATAAAACTAATTGATAGATTCCCCCCAGCAGAGTGCAGACAGAGGGTCTGAGGTCATGACAGGAGTGTGTGTGCAGGACAATAGTTTTGAGTATAAAGGACAGATGGTGGGCTTCACTACCCCCCCCCACTCCCACCCCAACAATAACCTTGAAATCAACAAACAAAAGCATCACACATGCTCCTCTGCAAAAGATGAGCATGTGTTGTACCACACACACACACACACACACACACACACACACACACACACACACACACACACACACACACACACACACACACAGTCAGGCAGACTGATGACGCCTGAAGCCTGGTATTTCTAATCGCTCCACAAAATGAATTTAAGAAGAAAGAGACATATCATAGTCTATAGTCTGCATGTTGTCTCTGAAAGACGCAACTGACCAAATGTAGTAAAAGGCCATGGCACAAGTTAGAAATATAAATTATATATAGAAATATATCAAGTGAGTAATATGAAGAGAGAGGCATGGTGTCTTTGAACCACTAACAACTTTGTTAGCGTTAGCTGACTGGCTAAAATGTTTAGCCCCTATAAAGCTACAGCAGTATGCAGTACAGTATATGAATGATTAACCTTGCATGCACTAGCTAGAGTAGTTTTATGAGTACAATTAGCTTGGTGGATAGTTATCTAGTTAAATAGGTGGGTTAGCTATTAGTGTTTTCCGTTAGCTAGCTGGTTAGTTAGTTAGCTTGTTTGCTCCAGTGATGTTACAGTAAACACACTTTTAGTTACACCTCTATGCCTATTACTCTATTTTGTCAGTTTCGAGGCTCCGTAGTGGTTTTAAATTGTATTTAAATAAGAATTAACTGAATGCTCAGTGTTGACGTACAAAATAAAACTGCAGTTTCTACTAAATAGGTGTGTTCTGGGATGGATAATAAACTGATAATGTGACTTTTTAACGGTTTTAATTCCATGCTAGTCAACGCAGTATCATTATGTTATATTTGCCCTTGAAAAGCATCACATCCACGCTGTGCAGCCTAATCCTGCACTCAAAACAATTAGATATCAGTTGGCAGTCCACAGCTGCACAGTTTAAAAAGACTGATCAAGGACAATCTGTTTTGTGTGATGGTTTTATGAGCAGAAGGACCCCTCTATAAGCTTTCATCACTACCACCACCATCATCAACATCCCCATCACTGCCTCCTGAGATCAAAGGATTAGGCGTATGATGGCACCCCCTGGGGATGCATGTAACCGTAACAGGCTCGGGTTAATCTGCCTCGCTAAAAGCATGAGTTTGCATCACTTAGGCTGACTAATAATGATCTATATATCTGATAATGTCTCTGCTGTAAAGCAATATATCTTGCTAAAGGGCCCAAAAAAATACAGTAAGTACTCATGCAGGCACTAAAGGACACCAGACTTCTCCAATAATACATTCTCTGATTGCTCTTTTATTTTGTCTGCCTTTATTTTTACTTTATTCTATTCCCTCCCCCATTCAATTTTGCTTCTAATTGTGTTTTTTATTTATTTATATTTTTGTATGTCTTATCTTAAGCCCTTTGAATTTCTGTTTATGAAAGATGCAATGCAATGCATACAGTAGATTTAATGACTTTAATTCAAGTCGTTTATCAATCAAAATGCCACATTTTGCCAACTCCAGCTTCTCAAATGTGAGGATTTGCTGCTTATCTCCATTTAATATCACTGTTAATTTAAAATATTTGGGTTTTAGGCTGTTATTCAGACAAAATAAACAACACAAAGACATCACCTTGGACTCTGTGGAACTGTGACTGCCATTTCTTTTCAACTATTTTCTGACATTTAATAAACTCATTAATCAATTAATTGAAAACAAAATATCAAGTATAATAAAGTAAACAGATTTACAGATTCAAGTTAAAGTTATCATCAGTTGCAGCCTTATGGTGCAAATACTGTCATTATTCTCTGCCTAATAAGATATTTTACACCATGCATAGAAAATTAGCTTCAACATTTTCCATAATAAATAAGTCATTTGAGGGTTTTCACCACACTCATGGATGAAATCACAGGCATCCAATAAACATGGCAAGATATGACAATGCCATCACTCAGCCTTAAGATGAGTTATCTATTATAAGAAAGAGCATAAATCATCTAAAAAAAGAAATAAGCCACAGATTTGTATGTACTGTAATCCGTTGCCGTGCTTTGTGTTGTATATTAACCATCCCCCCCCCCCCCCCCCCCCCCCCCAATTGAGGGACACACACACTGGATAAATACATGTTTAGAAGACAATGTGGGGTTACAGTGAACATGTACTGTGACTTTTAAACTATCATTTATATATTCTCTTGAAATTTAATGATCTCCCTCTACACTGGTGATTTGGTGACTTGACATATTTTATATCACACACATACTACAATATATATATATAAAACATAACAACATAGCAACATAATATGCTAATAAATGATCTATGCAGAGAAAAAATTGGCACCTCTACCAGAAATAATCACCCCAAAGTGTGCCTCAGTTGCATCTAGCCGACAGAACAACATTGCATTGAACTTGGAGCTTGTCTGGGATGCATCATAGTCAGAGACACAATAGGTTTGAGTGGAAGGAGTAAGGGTGTGTGTTTGGGGGAGGTCAGCTTCCTATAGTGCGTCAGTGTACAGCAGGTCAGGGAAGAGGAGTGTCCGGTAAGAACAGCTGCTGTCACTAACATCAGTTTCCCTCTGCGGAGGGGCCTCTGGAGGGGGCGGGATTAGCATGATGTATGGTAATTGTAGTGACAATGGTGTATACTGCTATGTTTTATAGTACAAAATCACAAAAGAAATGTGGAAGCCATGTCTACAATACAAATGTACTAAAAACACATCAATGGTGCATTCAGGTCCAATAGGTCCAATAGTGACCAAAATGTACCTTACATTCGCCTGCTCTGGAGCCACTACATGGGTAAAACAGCCCCTTCCTTCTGTTGAAGACAGTAAACAATGAGTTTGTGCTGCCTTCAAGTGCCCCCCCTTTTAAACTGCAACTTCCAAGTGCAGTGTAATTCACTCTACTTAAGTGCAATTTTGAGGTTTAGCATTGTGCATTAGCATATACTATACTGCACTAATATATGTCAGTCACAGGGGCCACTTTTCAGCCGTACACTTACTTTTTATACATTTTGCTGCTAATAATTGTGTACTTAAGTAGGATTTTACTTGTAATGGAGTTTATTTTTTATTTATTTTTAAAATGTTTGTACTACTCAGTATACTTCTCGATGTGTGGGAACAAAAACTCTTGACTGAGAGAAGCAGAACATCCTGCACACTGTTGGGTCACTTGTGCTCACCTTGGTAACAACCTTTCAGTCTGTAGGCCTTCATCAGGAGAACATTAACTCGAATGTGACTCGTTCTGCTTTCAAGTGCTCCTTATAAAAAGTGCATAAGTCAGAAATATGACTTGTTATTCATTCAAGCACTCTATGACGGAAATAACAAAACGAGACATTTTCTTCTTCTTTAAACATCACATTTTGGTACTTCAAACATCAGAGAAAACCCATGCGTTCTTACCCAGATCTATTCTTCACTTGAAAAAGTGATGCATGTGCAGCCAGATGCTAATCAGAGATTTGTACAGCAGCAGACTGTGGTAATTAAAATGGGATGGGTGTATGCTGACGTGCTTTGTCCCTGCTGCTGGCCTCCCTGCAGTCTGTCCTGCAGGGACAGGAGGGTGTAGTCCTGATCAGCAGCTGCCCTCCCCCTCCTCTTTCTGCTGACCCACCAGCTCTGTTACACCTACTTTCTGTCTGCCTCTCCCTGTCTCCAACACATCTCCTTTCACTATCAACAGTTTCGGGTGCTCTGTGGACTTTTTTTTTTGTATGGACCAGTTTCTACATAATGAGACTGCTGGAGGCAACCCTGACACTGTATTTAAAACTGAAGATGCACAGATTCATTAAGTGAAGTTAAGTTGTGGTCATTTTTCATTTTAATAGTTTGAGTTTTTTAATCATAACATAATTAATGGTAAGATACTGGTGTGAATTATGCTCCAAAAAAAACACTCAGGTAAATAGAACAGTACAAATGTTTTATTTGGCCACACAATCTGAACGTATTTAACAATTTCCATAAAAAAACACACACACAACATATAAAAGGTGGAACATACAGATATAAGATTCTCATGTTGTAGCAGAAAAATTTGCATTTTGAACGTGAGACATTTTGCTAAAAATACAGTAATGTCAACGAAAGCATGTAAACCATCCTCAGTTTCTCTACTATAGATCTGACTGATGAAGTACATCAGTATGATGTATGACTAGACCAATTAGATACCCGTGCACTTCCCGAAACTGCAGTGCAAATGTGAAGACTTGCTGAAATAAATAGCTGGCGAGCTTGAAATCTGATTCCCCCCCAGATCAGCGGAGGTCAGTCGGTGTCTCCTGCTGCTGTCTGGAGGGCAGCGGATGCAGATTTGAGATGGAGGATTACATCAGACCACAGGAAGCAGCCAACGCATCTGCCCCTAGAGGAGGATAAAGTAACCTTTCTACACAGAACACATCATCTTCTGGATTCAAACCAGAACTGATCTGCTTTCACATCATATCGATCAAACTAACGCTCATCAAATATAGGCACGTCTAACGTGAAGGAGACCAGAGCCCACAGACCCCAGACATGCAGGTTGTACACACAGTGGAACAACTGAATGCCATCCTTAAAATATTCAACACAGTTAAAACAAGAATGCTTCAGTTACCGGTACAATACACAAACTTGTCCTCGCCACCAGACAGAATTTACTGGAATTTTGAGTGTTTTGTCCCGATGAAAAATACATCATTAATTTGAGTAAAAAGTGAATGACTTACATTATCTGTTAAACCCTGCTGGCACTAAGAGACACTAAGGCACAAACTGTCAGACAGGCATTAGTGAGAGAAGAATTGTCATTATTACAGTAAGGTAGTCAATCCAATCTGGTAGTAAAACGGTGTCCAACCATTCTTTTCAAATCAAAAGCGGGAGTAATTTCCCTAAAATCCAACATCTAAAAGTCAAATTGAGAAACTTAAAAAAAAAAAAAGGAGATCTGGTCCAACGTCAGATCAAAATCGCTAAAACTCAACACAGCCAACTCTCTGAAAACTTCCCTGAACGTTTTTAAAGTTGGGTTTTATTGCCAAATCCCCGTCAGTGTCTACAATCTGCTCCTCCTCATTCAGGAGAGGCAGAAATCAAGATGCTCATTGATCTTTGACTCCGGCACCTTTGCTTGACACGCAGGACAGCTGACCATCAGCGCGGAGGAGGAAGACGAGGGGGTAAAACTATTCAGCCCTGCCGAGGAATGGGGGGAGGATGAAGAGGAAGATAAAGACGAGGCGGTGGAAGTTGCAGCCCTTTGCTGCATTGCGGGCGACTTTGTCTTCACAGACCCCCTTAATGCTGCTGAATCGCTGCCTGATGTCTTCTGGAAGAAGTCGATGATGCTGGACGAGCTTCTGCTGTCGTCCCACGGCCTCTTCCTTGATACCTGACCCCCGCCAGCAGCTCCTGATGTTCCGTCACTGTTAGAATGACCGGAATACGTGGACAGTGTTGGTTTAGCAGGGCTTCCTTTGGTCCCTGTTGAAACTACAGCATGGCTGGATTCACTAGGACCTGGCATAGATGTTCTGGGAGAGGTGGAGGAGGCCGGGTGGTTATTTTGCTGTTTCCGAAAGATGGAAGAGGCAGAGGTAGCGCTCGTCGTGCTGTTCGGTGATGTCCGTGAATCTCTTTTAGTTTCTGTGTCTGAGGTGGAGGACTGACTCGCTGCCCTGCTGAAGCTGTTGAAGAGGTCTTCAATGGACTTCTGCTTGGTTGTATCTGCTTCTTGGCTACGGCTGCTGCTGTGCGGTTTGGGGATTCTCACTGGCGAGCCGTTGATGTTGACAAAAGCTCTTGTGTTACCGACGGACCTCTTCGTAAGTTGCTTCTGGCCCATGGAGGTAGCTGGTCTGATGGAGGGAAAGGCGCTAGAGATTGCTCTGTTACTAAGGCCCGAGCGAACCGGAGAATTGAGAGTTTTAGCCGGTGAAGGGGTGAAGAGTTTCTTTGGAGAGGAAGGCACTTCTGGTGTGTGAGACGGGGAGGAAGACGCGGAGGACTGTGTCATCCCTCCGAGTAGGAATCCTTTGCCACTGAATGGGATAATGTTCCTTATGTCCTGTGAGCCAGAACCTGAGAGGGAGAAAATGTACGAATCAGGCAACAATTGAGATGTCCGAACAAATACATTGTTACACTATGCTTTGAAAGGATTCTCCAGAACATGAAGTGAAATTCACTCGACTTAAAGAGCTGCTACGCAAAAGCTTAAATAAAAACATGTTATTACAACATAGGGCCGCATGACGTGAGGATGTTGTTGAATGCTGAGATAACAATATTACCTGCAATAAATGAAAGGAAATCATTTCCAAAATTCTTTTATTGAACAACTTTAACATTGAATTTAATTTAAAAAGGCACCACTAACTTTTTTTGATGTGTCGCAGCCTTTTGCGCCAGTTGATTTCGCGATTACGATAAAAAAAACAATATATTGTGCGGCCCTTCTACAGCAGAACATACAGTAGAGGAACATGCTCATCACCTGTAGTTGTACTTGAAGGCTTTCCATTTCCTGAGTTCTTCTCGGAGGTCTTCCCATCCTTCTTGCCTTTTTTTCCGTATCCTTCAGGCTCCTTGACCTTGTTGTAGGTCCCTCCACATGTCCTCTTGTGGTCCTCCCACCAGGGATCCTGAGCAGATGGAGCCCGGTTCATGGCCCTCTTCACAAAGCCAAAATAGGGCTTGCGGTTTTGACAGGGCCCGTTGCATTTCCACCAGTGCTGCCGGTACACGTCGACCTCATCATGGAAACTGTGGTAGATCTGACAAGTGGACAAGGCTTATTTTTTTATTTTTATTATTGCAATCTCTGTTAAAGGCTGTGACAAGATAAGACACTATCAGCTAAATATGTGGAATGTGTAATAGAAGATACACCTACAGATATTTTTGTCCCACTGGCACTGTTGATCCGGTTCATGTGTTTGCAGAACTCAGGGCCATGACCATCTCTGTCTCTGTTGTTCTGGGTCACAAACAGCAGCGCGTGAATCATTTCATGGAGGAGAGTCTGTTAAAACAAAACAAAAATAAATATAATTATTAATCCAGGTAAATCTGTTTTAGAAAGGACATGTTTTTTCTTTTCATTTCCAGCTCCATCTCATACACTGACACATGTCCAGCTGGGACTTGGGAGCTGAAGGCAAAATGTGTCTTGACAGGCATGAAAACTTTAGAGGAATTGTATTTTTTTAACTATTTTTCTTTTTTTTAATTTTTTATCTAACCTGATACTTTTCTTTGCCTATTTATGTATTATTTTTAACCCTGTAATCCGCAAATTACTGCAAATTGATTTGAAATATTTTGAATAAAAAAAGGCATTTGAATACTCAAATCGCCTCTGAGAAACAAATATTGGTGTAACTGTCCACCGTACCTCCACCAGGTCTTTTCTTGGTCTAAGCTTCAGCAGAGGCTCACTGAGTCTGATTGAACACAGACCACCTCGGCCCTCATAAGAACACACACCAGCACACCTACAAAAAAGCACAGAGAGAGCGACAGAGACATTAGAGACAGACAGCCCTTTAATAAACTCCATTTGCATCCAGCAGCACTAGTGTAGATTTAAGGTCCCATATTGTAAAAAAGTGAGATTTCCATGTCCTTTTTTATTATAAAGCAGGTTGAGGAGTGTTTCAGACAGAGGGTAACTGCAGGTATATTCAGACAGTATGAGAACAGTAATGTTTTTTAGGGCTGGGCAATATATCGTGATATGACATAAGTGTTGTCTTTTACTGGTTTTAAAGGCTGCATTACAGTAAAGTGATGTACTTTTCTGAACTTACCAGACTGTCCTATTATTTGCCTTTTCCCCACTTATTATGTCCACATTACTGATGATTATATAAAATCTAAGTGTGAAGATATTTTGTTAACGCACAAAATGATAACCCTAGAATATCACCGCAATATCGATATCGAGGTATTTGGTCAAGAATATCATGTTTTGTGATTTTCTCCCTATCGCCCAGCCCTGTTTTTTGAGCCATTTAATGTTTTAGTAGAAATCCAAAATACAAGTATGAGCCTGAAAATGAACATGATATGGGACCTTTAAACAGTGACAGCACCTTCTCTCCTTTGGTCACACCAAACTCCATACAAAAATCTGACAACTGTATTTTTAGTGAAGTCAGTGTGGTTTTGGCCTTTAACAACACTATAAATCATAACATTATAAGTGACTCACAGTGTCATTCTTGGGCTCCACTTAACCTCGACACCGCTGAGTTTCCCCCAGAAGAATGTGTCATTGAACTCCAGAAACATGGCTCTGACATCGGGACTGGGGTCCAGCGTCTCCCAGGATGCGTCCACGATGGACAGCGGCCTGTCGGGCCGGACAGTCGGCTTCCAGTAGGGAACAACATCGCTGCCACCTCCAGCTACCTCCACTTTCCGTTTCTTACTGCTTTGTCTTAAGCCATTGTCCTCAAAGCTGTTTGATGAATATGACGAGGTCTCGTATTCATTATCAAACTGCTCCTGAAGCCGAATTGCGAGCAGAAAATCCTCATCCATTACAATTGAAACACAAAAAAAGGTGATGTGAGCGGAGGTAGCGTTAGCTAGCCACGTAGCTACGTTAGCTGTCAATGTTTATATTAGCTTGCTGAAGCTAACTAGCTAACGTAGCTGGTACGGGGTTCTCAAACAACAAGTGACATAATCACCGTGCCAGAATACAGTCTGACAAATATACTACCTGTAAAAACGCTCGAATTTGTGTCATAATTTCATTAAAACATTTGTAGCTTCATGTCGGACGAAGGTTTCTGCCAACTGTCAGTCCAAAGCTAGCGCCAACAGCTGCGTCAAGTCTCCCACAATTCAACCAAAGTATATCCGTTAAGGATTTCAAAATACAATTTCTGGAGAAAAAAAAAAAAAAACTGCGGCCATCCATTTTTATAGGAGGGGTGTGTGGCAATACAGCATTTATTTTAATATATATGTTGAATAATGAAAGTACGATCCTTTGTCTTTCTGTAGCACTAATGCTTTTAAATCGTTGTAACCTTATGTTCTTGGTATTAAACATATTCCGGCTCTTGATTTGAATAATACTGGCAAACTTGACAAAACGTGCTTGTTTCAAAGTTCTCTTAATGCATCCATGGTTTCAAACGGCCAGGGTGCCAACAACAACAACAAAGGAATTCTGGGAATTGTTGTGTTTTTTATTTCAAGTAGTTGGCCAGTCTAAATATTTTTTTCTTCTTCTCCATTGTACTAAAAGATTTAAATCACTTTTTTTCACTATACAAATTAGCAAAATCAGAAATGAACAACATACAGCTTGTAACAAAATAAATGGTTAGAAAATTCCCTGCTATATTGAACGAAAAAAAAAAAACAGTGCTTAATTTTCAGTTTATAAAACCACTTTCTAAACTGCGATACAATCTAAGAACAATGCCAATTACAAAAAGATAAGAAAAATGTGGTTAGGGTTAAGAATATATACAAACACTTATTTCTTAGTGATTCTTCCTCTTCGGGTTTTTGGCTGCGTCTCAGCCTAAACACTTTTCATCTTGCGTGTGGACTCCGCTTCTGGGAGATCCTTCTCTTCAGTTTTGTTGGCATCCTTTGACACATTTGTGCTTTCAGTGTTGACATGGACTGCACGATTTGGTTTCCTACCTCGAACTGCCTTCGCAGGTGTTAGGCTTACTCTTGAAATGTCAAAGACTTCCACATCTGCTTCCCACCTCACGGATCTTTTGGACATGTTGGTGTCTTCCACAACAGCATTGCTTGAATCTGCAGCGGGATTAGGCTGCTCTCCGGTCACTGTGGCATCATCTGCTGCTGCCCGTCTCCCTCTTTTGGCTGGCTCTACTGAAGTTGGTGCAGGCTCTGTGGATTCTGCATTGGACTCATCAAGGGGAAGAGCTGCACCTCGATGGGCTCTCTCGGCTGGAATGGCTTGTGAAACCTCATTCTTTACAGACGTTTTCACCCCCCTTGCCCTGCTCGATTTAATGACTGGAGTGTCTGGCTCAGCAATAGTCTTCTCTTCAGCCTCCAGCTCATGGTCAGGTTTTTCCTCTGGTACTACAGCGGTGACTCCAACCTCTTCAGTAACTTGTTTTCCTCTCCTACCCCTTTTGAGTCTATCTGTGGAGCTGACGCCAGGGTCCTCTTGGACATCAGTGGACTCCGCAGGGCCTTGTTTTGCTTTCGGCCCTCCTCTCCTGGGTTTTGCAGCCACTGTAGTCTGTTCATCCATCTTCACTGGCTCAGCAACAAGTGGAGCTTCAGTCTTCTCTGGAATAACCATTTCAATGGTTTGGATTTCTCTCGGTTCTACGTCTTGCTCTGCCTTCCTGGTTCTCCTCAGTTTTCCAGCTGGCTCCTGGGATGTAGCAGTCTCAACGGAAGTAGACTCTAGCTTGTCTTCTTTCTGTTTGGCATTTCTTACCCTCTTAGGCCTGACTGGAGGCTGAGACTGCTGCTTGGTCTCCACAGCAACAACCGTGTCTTCCATCACCCTATTCCGTTCAACAGCATCAGGCTTTGTCTGTCTCCCTCTCCTGGGTTTTCCAAGAGTAGGAATGGACTTTGGAGGTTGTGCATCTGCTGTAAGAGGCTCATTAATCACAACGTCCTTTTTCACTGGCTCCAGCTGAGGTGGCTCAACAGGAGTCTGTTCAGTTTTTCTCCCTCTAACGGGCTTCAGGACAGCTTCCTCTGCAGGGGGGGCAGAATCATTTTCTTTTATTGGAGTCTGGTCACTCACAGCTTCAGTGGAAATCTCAGTCCCCAGTGTTGTTTCCACAGCTTTCTCTGGTCCCATCTCAGGTTGATCATCAGAAGCGGTTTTGGCATCTCTTCCTCTTCTAGGCTTAAGGGCAACTTTGGGAGGCAGGGACGCACTTTTTTCCATTGTGAGCTCAACATCCCCGCCTTCTTGAGACTTTGCATTTCTGCCTCTTGTTTGTTTCACAGCAGGTGGTGCTGAAGCTTCAGTTTTCTTCCCTCTTCTTCCTCTGACTGGAGCAGGGACGACGGGATCTTCAGACTGTTCTGCTGCCTCTCGTTTACCCTCAGCTGTTTTTGCCCTTCTGCCTCGAACTGATTTCTTCTCACGCTCGGGTTCTGTGGTGGTTGTGTCTAATTGGGTGACTTTGCCAGTAGCAGTCTCCACTGTGGGTTGTTTTTGATTTTCATCACTTCCACTGAGCACCACCTCCAGCTGGTCACTGCAGACCTCATTTGTATCATTAGCCTTGCCAGCTTGGGGAACAGCGTCATGGTGAGTACTAGGCTGTTTAGTTTTTCTCACTCGCTTGGGCTTCAACACAGCCTTCTCCAGAGGTGCTGCACTGTCATGTGCTTCTTCGTCAACATCAACAGGTCGATTCTGTTCAATTTCAGGGGCAACTTCTTGGACCATCTCAGGTTGATCATCAGAAGCTTTTTTGGCATTTCTTCCTCTTCTAGGCTTAAAGGCAACTTTAGGAGGCAGGGACGCACTTTTCTCCATTGCGAGCTCAACATCCCTGCTTTCTTGAGACTTTGCATTTCTGCCTCTTGTTTGTTTCACAGCAGGTGGTGCTGAAGCTTCAGTTTTCTTCCCTCTTCTTCCTCTGACTGGAGCAGGGACGACGGGATCTTCAGACCTCTCATGCTCAGCTTTGGTGGCAGTTGTGTCTATTTCTGTGACTTTGCCAGTAGCAGTCTCCACTGTGGGTTGTTCTCCAGATATCATACCTACAAACTCAGAAGGGCTGAAAAAGGTGACACATTTTATAACAATATATATATATATATATACAAATAATATAAAATAATAAAATATAAACAATACTTTAAAAATGGTGCCGGTGCCTAAACAGTGCCTGAACCGGTACTTTTAAAAAGATTTTATTTATTTTTTTAAAAAGGAGCACAAAACGACAGTCGGCGATATTAAAGAATTGCCTGTTTATTGCTAAGGCCACAGGGCCAAAATTAAATGATTTATTAAAAATGTAAACGACAATTCCTGTTAAACGACAAAAACAACCACTGGATGGGAAAAGGGTATTTTACAATAACTTTGAATGCAGCACAAGGCTGGCGTGGCGAGTTTCAAGTGAATGCAACATCTGTGTTGTTTTTCGAATCGGAAGCTGCGAATCGGATGCCAACTTCAGCGTCGTGGCAGCTACACAGTGTTGGAATCCTCTACAGTGAAATACAGACACACTTTTTACACCGTTTAGCTGTCAGCATTTCAACCGTGTTTAATCCAGCTGCTAACTAACTGTAGGCTAACGTTACCCGCTGCCAAGTGTAGTGGTAACTAGCGTGACATGCGGCGAAGTTTAGGTTGCCTCTAACGTCCGTTTCGGAGCATCAGAGAGAAGTGCAGGCATTTAATAGCATAGCCTTGCAAAATCCTTCACATTGAACTAACATTGTAGGCTAACAACACAATTCGCTGATCTTACGTTAGCTGACAAGCCGACAAGCTTGCTTTCTATTATAACGTTAACGTTAAACATGTTAAAAACAACGTTAGAGAAAGCTATTTGGCAGATAACAGCACTTACCTCAAAACTAATGTCAGTGATTGTGATTGGCCAAATGACTCGCGTGACGTATCACCAAAGATGTTTTATTGTGAAGAAGACCGCAGTAGGTGTTGATAAATATTGTTTTTTTTGTAACCAACCCATCTTTTTTATGGTTGTTCATTTTGTATTGCATTTTGGAAAAGCTTAGAAGATTATATGGTATCTAAAACAAAACATACAATCACACTTGAAGGGAAACACATTATTACTTTTGAATGTAAAGATAGAAAGTTATGTAATATTGTAAATCTCTTTATTTTATTAGGTAAGTTCCATATTCATAAGGCAACATTTTCCAGATCAACACCGTGCTTCAAACTATTCCAGGTTGAATTTGACATGTACTTTGAGTCTCTTAAGTTGGTATTCAATAAGAAAGCTACATTAATATCTGATGTCTACTATAATTTCTTTGTTTAAGTGCTCCTGCGGTCTACATTATTAACGATTTTTGAAAGTCTATCCCCTTTGTATCTTTATTTCCTTCTATTTAGACTATTATTTTCATTTTTACTTTTATATTTTATTATTTGTATATATTTTTGTATTTTATTTGTTTACGTATTGCAATGACTGAACTTCTGTAAACTACTTTTTTGAAATAAAGTTTAAAAAAGTAAAATAAAAAAAAATAAAAATAAAATAAAAAAGAAGACTGCAGTAGGTTTTTTAAACTCTCGTTTATGGGAAATTGTACCCCCCCACCCCCCGCCCCCAAAAATAAAAACTCTTTGGATCTACACAATTCACGTGGATGTCATTGTACCTTTCATAACGGCGATTTTGGCCGAAAAGCGACTAGTTTGCAGGTATAGTTTACAACCCACGGTAACTGCAGCAGATGTGAATATATTATATATTCATATCTCCTCTACAGCTGCTTGAGAGATCGTTTCCACGGCATCCGATGATGCATTATCATTGTGTCCACTTGGCACCTCCTCCATGTGGTCATCAACGACAATTTCTTGATTAATCTCTCCTTGTGTGCTACTCTTAATGCTAATTTTACTTTCTCTAGCCTTTTTGCTTTTGACTTATTGTGTAAATTTAAGTAGCTCCCCCTTTTTTGTTTAGTTCTTTGTTGTTTCTTCTGCTCAGGTAATTCTCTCTTGTACAGACAACATTTGTATTGTATATACGCATGTATATCCTTTTTCCCCAACGAGAGTTTTGTATGTTGGTGTTTTTGTCAATGAAAAAATAAATAAATCAACGACAACTTAATTTGCATCCGCTTCTTTTGCTACATCTTCATCACAATCTGGACCCGTTTGATCCAGTCTTCCTCTGGTGACAGTTATTTACAGTCAATGGGTGCACCCATAGACAGTATATAAGAAGGGGTGCACTCATGGATGTATTAAGAGAACAGGCTCTACCTCGATGTTTTCAGGCCAATCTAAAATGCACCCGGGGTTTTTCTGTTGTAGTTTAGTTGTTGTTAGTAATTGAATCCATGACAATTAGCAACATGTCAAGTCTTAGAAATAGTTTATATTTAAAATGCTGTCATTGTAGAAAGATCTTGACTTTTAGGAACGGCCAAATTTAACTTATAAATATTTGTTTTGATGCGATTTGTTGGCCATCTCATTTTCTGAATCCCGTGACGTTTCAGGGGGTGTCAACTTCCTGTTTTGGGTTGCAAGGCAAGCGGATATAAACTGATGAACTCTTCCTCTTTCTACATTTGTCCTTCATTTGTCGACATTTTTGTTTAAATAAACACACACATACGCGCTAGAAGATGTCGGAAACGGGAAACAGACTACGAAAGCTGCTCGAATCGCCTAATTTCGACCCGCAAAATTACGTCAAGCAGCTGTCGCAGCAGTCCGACGGCGACAGAGATCTCCAGGAGCATCGTCAAAAAATCCAAAATTTGGCCGACGAGACGGCTCAAAACCTGAAGAAAAATGTCTACAAGAACTACAGACAGTTCATTGAAACGGCCAAGGAGATTTCCTACCTGGAGAGCGAGATGTACCAGCTGAGCCACATCCTGACTGAGCAGAAGAGCATCATGGAGAGCATCACCCAGGCCTTGTTGTCCACAGACAAGGATGAGACCTCCAAAGAGATGCAGGCTGCTTTCCCCAAAGAGACTGAGGAGCTGAAGCAGAGGACGCTGACCTCACTGCTGGAGAAGGTGGAAGGGGGTAAAAACATCATGGACACCCCAGGGAGGCACCTTGTCTACAACGGTGACCTCGTAGAGTTTGATGTTGACAACATGTCCCCCATCCAGAAGGTGCACGCTTTCCTGATGAACGACTGTCTGTTGATCGCCACCTGGCTGCCAAACCGCAGGGGAACCGTGAAGTATAAATACAACGCCCTGTACGACCTGGAGAGCTTCGCCGTGGTCAACGTAAAGGACAACCCTCCCATGAAGGACATGTTCAAGATCCTCATGTTCCCCGACAGCCGCATCTTCCAGGCGGAAAACAGCAAGATCAAGAAGGAGTGGCTGGAGATCTTGGACGAAACCAAGAAGAACAAAGTCACCAAGGACAGGCACACGAAAGAGGAGGAGGTCCCGACGTCTCCTGTGAGGGCGGAGGCGTCCACCAATCCTTTCGATCAGGACGAGGACGAGCCAGCAGGCGCGGAAGAAAGTGTGGACCTCAGCCCGGAGTGGATCCAGGAGCTGCCGGAGGATCTGGACGTCTGCATCGCCCAGAGAGACTTCGAGGGCGCCGTGGACCTGCTGGACAAGCTCAACGAGTATCTCAAAGAGCAGCCGGTGACCCAGAGGGTCAAAGAGCTGAGGCTGAAGGTGGACCAGCGTGTCCGGCAGCTGACAGAGGTTCTGGTGTTCGAGTTGTCTCCAGATCGGTCGCTTCGCGGCGGACCTAAAGCCACCCGCAGGGCCGTGTCCCAGCTGATCAGACTAGGTCCTGCTTTGTTTTCTGTTGTCATCAATATCACCTCACACATCATATACACCATGTTTAGTTTACTATTGCATAGGGCTTGGACGATACGCTTTTGTCCCAATTTGATTCTTTCACCATACTAGAGATGTTGAAATGAATCAAATAATCAATGCATCGAATCGTGGACATGGACGATGCTGCATCGATAATCGGCCGGGCCATAATCGATTATTTCTGTTCACAATTGAATGCAGGCCCAACAACCTTTCTGTTTACATATTCTGTTATGTTTTGCACATTCAAGAAGTGCCATGTGCTCAGTGCTGTAGTTTTATGTATCCAGTTTATTTAGTATTAGAGCACTGCAGAATGTTTTGTTTTTGAAGCTTGAAAAGCTATGTATTAAATATCCTATATGGCTTTAATAGAAAAATGTATTTGACGCATCGTGATGCATCGAGATATCGAATCGAAGACATTATAATCGTAATCGAATCGGGAGATCAGTGAAGATTCACACTTCTACACGGCTGCCAATTGTATTTGTATTGCGATTTTCATTTATTGCGATTCTCAATTAGAGAGTATTGTGATTTTCTTTTTATTTAACAAAAAAATGGTTGAATAATACACTTCCAGAGACAATATATCATGAGACAGTTATAAAAACTAATTGTTTTCTAAAATAAAATGCACATGTCAGTCAGTCAGACATTTATTTCATTTGTAAAGTACAAAATAATGAGGTACATAATATGTATTTTCTGCTTTTGCTGTGTTTTGCTGGTATCGGATATGATGTAGTTGCCTTTGGCGGTACCGTATGAACAGAAAAAGATGAATAATTGATTAGATAGATTTGATAGATTCTAGGGAAAAGAATCAATTTTAAAAATCGTCCCAAAAATAATCACAATACATTACATAAGACAAACCTAAGCAGCGATGTTAGAATAGTTTCTCTATCTTCAAACTAATCATCCCTTAGTAATTATTAGGTTCTGATAGTTTTTAGATATGTGTTATTAGGGCTGGGCGATATGGCCTAAATCTTCTATCCCAATATACTGTAGGTCATTTCATATCTTGGTAACGATGTACGTATATCGATATAGCATGTTTTCTGGAAATGTAATAGTCTATATGAAATAACACATGGTAAAGCCCCAAACAATGCCCCTGTCTCACATTAGATCAAATATTTGCCGTCAATTTGAATCGATTTTTTTATGTTTCAGGCCAGTCCACCAAGGCCTGTGAGTTGTTTCTGAAGAACCGCGCCGTTGCAGTCCAGACGGCCATACGGCAGCTTCGCATAGAAGGAGCCACGCTGCTCTACATCCACAAACTCTGCAACATCTTCTTCACCAGCTTGCTGGAGACGGCCAAGGAGTTTGAGATGGACTTTGCGGGGAACACAGGCTGCTACTCCGCCTTCGTGGTCTGGTCCAAATCAGCCATGAGGATGTTTGTGAACGCCTTCAGCAAGCAGGTAGTAAGAGGATCAGACAGACAAGCAACAGCCTGTCAAATATGGGAAAAGATGATTTAGTACTGATACCTCTGATTAAATAAAAGAAGAAAATATATATATTCCTACTTATATATATATATATAACTTTGGATACTGTGTATTACTTCTAAAAAAATATATAAAAAAACTAAGCAAAAATATGTCTGTTTGCTTCAAAGGAGAGAAGTAGGGCTGCTCGATTATGGAAAAAAATCTAATCACGATTATTTCGGTCAATATTGAAAATCGCGATAATTTAACACGATTACTCGTTGATTTCTGGAAAGATGTTGCTATTATTGAAGTTAAAAACAGTGGAAAGAGACACATACAACTGTGAAATTTGCCTTAATACTTTTCCTATTTAAACTTTATTTTTTCATTCAGAACACGAGAAAATAAGAGTTTACTTGAAAACGTAAGAGCTGAATAATTGTTTTCTCAATTATTCAGTTTTTGTGATCAGTGGGAGCCGAAATCATAATCACGATTACATTTTGATTAATTGCACAGCCCTAGAGAGAAGTCAGGTAAAAAACGAATTATTATGTTGTTTGTTTACTTAGTTGACTTGCCAACTACCTGCGCATCTTATTTACCTGTTACATTGAAGGTAATTGAAAACCGTGGCATGGGAGGTAACATATTTCGAAAGCATGTGAAAGTATATTTGTTGTTGTGAAATAGCAAAAAAAATGAACCCGATAAAGTGAGGTTTTTTTCCGTCTTCATCAGGTGTTTGACAGCAAGGAGAGCCTGTCGACAGCAGCGGAGTGCGTTAAAGTGGCTAAGGAGCATTGTCAGCAGCTGACTGAGATCGGCCTGGACCTGACGTTCACCCTGCAGTCCCTGCTGGTCAAAGACATCAAGGCGGCGCTGCAGAGCTACAACGACATCATCATCGAAGCCACCAAGCACCGAAACTCCGAGGAGATGTGGAGGAGGATGAATCTCATGACCCCCGAGGCTCTGACTAAACTCAAGGTGGCTTTGGCTTTTAAGTTGCATTTCATGTTTTGTCTCGTCTTTTCTTATTTTGCCTGTTGGTGATTGGATGTCAGGCAATTGTTAAGGATAGATAGACATTTATACAATAATACAATACACAACACCAAGTATCTCCACATTATAAAATAGTAAAGTGCAGTATCATTAGCACCAGTGGGCTATCGATAGTGAGGTGCATCATCATCAGTTGATCAACAGAACATTTCCAGCTTCTCTATTGTGAGCATTTGGTGCCTTTCTGCATTTTATATTCATTAATTTACTTCATTCAACCAGGAAGAGACTCATTGAGATTAAAAATCTCCTGGCCATGACAGGCAGCAGTACAACCACACATACAGTACATACAAACACAAAATACACAAACATAAAATGACTGAAACAGCAAATCCCTCAAAGTCAACCACAATCCTAAACACATCAGGCAGAACATCTGCAGCCAGATGTGGCTGCCTCCAAGTCAATTAACATCCTCTTAAAAGCGACCAATGAGAGCAGCTCATTAACTTTCATGGATTTCTGTAACTCGTTCCATGTAGAGAGAGCAGCAAACTTAAACACCTTTTTCGCCAGCTCAGTTCTAACCTTTGGAACAGACAGAAGGAAAAGGTCCTGGGAACGAAGATTGTAAGTCCCGATACTATTTACATTGATATAGGTCAGAAGGTAGAATGGAAGTAGACCTGAAATAGCCTTGTATGTGACTGTAAACTTAATATCTTTGGGTCGGTCGGACTAAAAACGACATTTGAAGTTTTAACTTTGGACGCTGGACTCATTTTGCCTGATGATTGTCTAATACCGAAACGTTGCCTACTATTAAATTTATTATTTTTTGCAAGTTAGACAGTGTGCGGGAGTTTATTTGCTACTTTTGACTCACTTGACGCCCTCCGATGCACCTGTCTCATGTTTTAGATGTGCGTCGTATTTTTCTATACCTTTGGACTCTGGGAAATGGGGATGGGCTTTTTCTCACTCAACACTCTAATTTTATAAACTAACACCAATTGACAAATAGAAAAAGTAATGGGTGGGTACTGAAAATAATCTTTTGTTGCAGACAGTACAGTTCACTAATTTAAACTTCTTGTGATTTCTACCTGTGTGCGGAGGAAAGGCGTACTCGATGCTTGGTGTTAACGACAACAAATGTTTAAGCCTCCATGAATACAGCATATGCTAAATCAATGTTACATTGATACCATACCATATGAATCTTTTTTCTTTATTATTTTTTCCACTTTTAATTGTTGACAGGACAGCTAGGTGAGAAAGGGGAAGACATGCAGGAAATCGTCACAGGTCGGATTCGAACCCTGGACCTCTGCGTCGAGGCATAAACCTCTCAGTACATGTGCGCCTGCTCTATCCCTGAACCAACCCGGCCATACATTACCATATGAATCTTATTCATATATCATATTTAGGAGATACAGAGGTGATATGATTCAGGTGTATACGCTTGTACAGGGAATATATGATGTAACAGTTGAGCTTATCTTTCAATTTTGGAGCAATAGGTATGAGACACGAGGGAATTCTTTAAAACGTTACCCTAGAACATGCCTGTCTGAAAAGACGCACTCCGTGCGGGAAAATCATGGAACGAGCTTCCAGAAGAAGTTGTGCATTCCCCTTCAATTCATTATTTTAAGAATAGGTTGGATGCATTTTGCCTGTCAAAAGGTGTAATATATAATAAAAGCTTGTCAGTAATTGATGTAACTTATCTATGAATTGTTAGAACATTTTAATCGTGAAATTAATGTTTTTTCTTTGCAGGATGAGATGCGCAGCTGCGGCATTGGCAGCTTCGAGCAGTACACCGGCGACGACTGCTGGGTGAACCTGAGCTACACCATCGTGGCCTTCACGAAGCAGATGATGAGCTTCTTGGAGGAAGGCCTGAAGCTCTACTTCCCCGAGCTGCACATGGTGCTGCTGGAGAGCCTGAGGGAGATCATCCTGGTGGCCGTGCAGCACGTGGACTACAGCCTGCGCTGTGAGCAGGACCCGGAGAAGAAGGCCTTCATCATGCAGAACGCCACCTTCCTCCACGACACCGTTCTGCCCGTGGTGGAGAGGAGGTTCGAGGAGGGCGTGGGTAAGCCGGCCAAACAGCTGCAGGACCTGAGGAAGAGCACCAGGCCGGTTCGAATCAATCCAGAGAGTACCACGTCGGTGGTCTAAGACTGCAATAAAGGACAATGGGCAAATAAAAAATGTTCTTTTACTGACTCTTCTGTAGGGTCGGGCATCGTATGGATTTTAACAATTCTGATTCCAATTGTGATTTCTTCCTTTCGATTCCGGTTCTTATCGATTCTGATTCTCTGAAGGGTGGAGTTGAAACGGGTCACATGCTTATTTCACAAATAAGAGGAACGTTTTATTTTGAGTCAGTGGTGGGTTGCAGTTTTACAGCTTTTTCAATGTAAAATAAAGCCACACTAGAGCGCATTTTTAAATTTGGAACCCATGATCAGATTTGAAACCAAATCCTCTAAACGATTCCAGTAAAGAAACGAATTCCTCTGGAATCGTAATTTTTGAAACGATTCCAAGTAGGAATCTGTTCTCTATGCCCAATCCTACTGTTCTGGCATTTTCAACTCCCATTTTAGAAATAACGGCTGGTTGTTGGTTGTTTAGAGATTGCAGGACAAGAAATGACAGGATGCATCTTGGAGAGCAGCAGAATACGATACCTCAAGATAGGTATGTGTGAAAAGCTACTTTGCACCTAAATTTGTACCAACTCTCGCAAAAATGCCTTTTGATGGTTGATATTGTTCATATCGCTGCAAGACTAACCAAGAAGTGCGCCATTCCTCAAATCTGTGTAATCGTGCAGTGAGGATATGGTTCTTTGGGACACATTTGAGGTAAACAGCTGATAAATGTATGTTCATTTTCTGATCAAACCGAAATGTCATTACACAATTGATTACAGATATTGGTAATATCTGATCTTAATTGAATATGTGTGTACTCACCATGAAAAGCTAATGTTTATGCATAAGTTGGAAGCTTTTATTTTCATGCCACAGGACCATTGTTAGACACTAAATAGTATTGCAGCTGCTAGGACTGATTTTAAAAGGGATGACTGAAAAGAGAATTCACTGGTAAAATCAGAGGTGTGTTTAACAAAACACATGAAATTCAATAAAGATCTTCATGCACAATCTATGTTTTTTTTGTATTTCCAAAAAGATATACGTTGCACTTAACAACAAAGCAGCTTTTGGCTGAGGATGTGTTCCTTCTCTGTAAAAGAATGTGTTCAGAGTGAATTTCCTATATAAAAGATCTGTTGTTTCCAAAATGTTTCTGTCAAGCCCACCTTTAAAAGCTAAACAAATTTCACACTCCTCTTCAAAAGCATAACATAATAATGTTATTAATTAATGTTATTAGTTCCACCTGTTTTTTTTTTTTTAATCCAAATGTCTGTGAAAATGCTCTAATTTTAGTTACACTCCACATATTTCACTCTACCGTCGCACTTGATTGCTCTTGTGAACTGATGAATGAAGAATCAGTGTTGCAAAGGATTTGATCAATCTAATCCTCAGATTAATATTTGGCAGACAAATCATCCTACATGTAGGTGTGTTCATTTTACCGGATAAACCAAACCCTGCCTATCTGATTCACTTGGTGGAGGTCAGCGAGGAAGTGTTGAACTAAAAGGAAATGGATACAGAGAAAGACTGAAGCATCTGCTGTACCTGCACATTATAGCACATTATATATATATATATATATATATATATATATATATATATATATATATATATATATATATATATATATATATATATATAAAAAGCATATTTATGTGACTGTACAAAATGAAAGCACTGCAGCTCAGATACCAAAAACGGTAACATTTATTTTTTGATCCTTGTTTTATGGCTATATTGCCCTCTTGTGGCAGCTCAAAATCAAGAAATTTTGAATATCAGAATCAGAATTAGAATAGGATATGCTTTATTGCTTTATTAGGAATTTGTTTTGGTGCTGTAGGTGCGCGTCACACAATCTCTAAATACAAGAAGGCTAAGAAAATCAAGTGCCAGAATATAACAATATAAGTATAAACATATATACACACAGTATGTTTTAAAAATAAAAATAAAAAATATGACGATTAATTTCAGTTATGTAGATTTTAAGGAAACTTTTTATAATCTTTTTACTAAAAATAAGTAATAATGCTAATAATAATGTCAGTAATGTTTTATAGATACTGTTTCTTGGGAAACATCCAGAAATCTGTGCATTCAACATCCTGTTTTACTAGAAAATTCTAAATTCAATCATTTTGAAATGTCTGTCTTGCAGTTCTCCCTGCAGTCAAAGCCAGTTCAACCAAATTGGATTGTGTTGCAACATGAAAACAATTGCTCCTCTCTTTGTGTCAAAAATTTCCCAGCAGCGACAGGCCCGGCGTGCCACGATGGCAGACGCTGATATTTTTAGACTCCATTCATGATTTAACACATGATTGTTCTCTCTGCTTCACAGCTCGTCTTATTACAACCACTGATGTGATCGAGGGCTCGAGGAAATCCTTGGGTGAAGTTATCATCTTATCTTCAGAGAAGAAGCATCAGGCTGGTCACTGGTGGGATTATTCAACAGGAATTTATTCAGTCAACACATGGAATATACAGAGAATATTTCACATGATGAATAAATGGTCATTTTGATTCTTCAACAGCAAAGGTTAAGATTGTAGTGAAGCTGTTGTACTTTAATACTTCATCTCAGCATCTTCATCCTCTATATAATGCAAAGTATCTACCTTACAATCAAGTATTTTGTTTTGTATAACTTTAGATCATGCCTAACCTTGGGGGATATGGAGAAGTTACTATTATAGTGGGATATGAATTCCGTTAGACTGCTTTTTTGGTAAGCCACAAAACGTTGCCTCACTATAATGCACTGCCCTTCTATCAAGTATTTAATTTTGTATACTTCTCAAATATTGCACATTTTTTAAATTTTTTTATTTAACTTTATTTACTAAGAACTTTGCTGATTCAGATGATAGCAACACATAAATTGTGATGTATTATTATAGATTGAGACAACATTTTGGAGTGGAATTCACAAGCTAGCAAGCAAGCTTTCCAGTAGGCCAATACGAGTTAAAATTAGCCCTACCTTACTGCAACATTTAACAGTACATATTACGTAATAAGACTTTCCACCTGCTGGCAGCTGAGTAACTTAGAAATTAACACAACTCTGGATTAATGCATGCTGCTGTTATTTATCATGAGTCTACAATTTGAGGTTAGTTGGTAATATAATGTAATAGTTGTATGGTCTTTTAATTGTTTACAATGTCAAGTGCCCAGAATGTGCGAACAGCAATGCGCATGTCTGTCATTTGCTCGTAGTTCTCGGAATGTTTGTATTTCTTCTTTGAATATACTAACTATGGTCACCATGAACGATGTCTGTCTTCTACAGCACACATTTAAAAGCCCGTCTTTTAAAGAAAAAACTTGAGGTTAAACACCTCGGTGTTCACCAGCCGCGAGATATTGTTATATGGTTGACTCGGACAGAGTGGCTAACTAATAGCTAGCTTGTCAGAGAAAACGCTTTTTTGCTTCTCGTGTGTTTTTATTCGGAGGGGATAGAAGGGGTCAAGAACAGATTCTCAGGAAGCATCTTTCTGAGAGGAATAACAAACACAAAAGCAGCAGAACAAGGTAAAATTGGACAAACAGCTACCCACAACTGACTGCACAAAACAGGGAATTGAGCAGTATATATAACAGCAAATTGACGACAGGTGTCGTGCCAAGGTACTTATCCCCGCCAGGATTTGTATCCCCTGGCCGCGGGAGCGCGCGTGCACTCAGAGCTGCACTTCGAATTGAACTTCAAAGTCACCTCTTAAATGGAACAAATAGCGACGTGGAAGACTCGACAGGGTTTTCCATAGTAACAAGGGTCTCATTTATCTACATACATTCGTGTATGTGTCTATTACATTAAGGCGACGTTTAAATTGTTTAATGCTTCGTTTATTATTGTGGATTAATCGCCCAGCACTCACGGAGGAAAACATAAATCGGCGCCTATGAGTCATGCAGGTTTATGAACAATATTTTTCCTCGTCTTTGCTAACCCGTCCCTCCCTGTCCTCTAACGTGATTTCTGTTGTAATTTAATTTAGTTTAATATGGCTTTTCAATTAACCGCTTTGTTCACCTGTCAACCATATAAGAGAGGGATACAGAGGGGGATACACATTATATCAGGCTGTTTTTCACCTGATATAATGTGTATCCCCTCCCCTAACACGCAAAGGGTCTGTCCTGTCCTCATGTGTGTTATTTTTTTTACTTTACCAGGTCACAATAAACAGCTTGAGATAATATGGCGATGTCCACTATGGAAAACCCTGTTGAGTCTTCCACGTTGCTATTTGTTCCATTCAAGAGGTGAATTTGAAGTGCAGCAGTTAAAGCAGCATTATGTCACTTTTAGCTGCAGCTCTAGTTCCAGAAGCGCCGCTCTGAGTGCACAGGGGATACAAATCCTGGCGGGGATAAGTAAGTTTGCACGACACCGGTAAGCCTTTGTGCTCATCAGATTATTTCTTAATGTCTTAAATTATGTGGAAAATGGTGAAATAGTCCATTATGTTAAATATCTGGTTGTGCATCTGTGCAAAGTAGGCTAGTTGTCCCCCCCCCCCCCCCCTTTGATTAGTCTTTAAACCCCCACTGATGATTTTTATATATTTTACAGAAATTAACTACATTTAGTCAAGTAACTACATTAAGTCAAATACTGTAGCTACTGAAGTACATGTTTGAGGTACTTGTGCTTTAAGTAAGTGCTTCCATTTTCTGTAGACTTTAGTGATCCTTGGGGGTAAATTCAAAAACTGCACTTTTAACATGGAATGGCTACAGACAATGTAGCCTGAGTTCCTATATAATGCAATCTAAAAATAACCCCAAATGACTTTTCATTGAATGTAATTTAAAGGGGATAGTGCTGTTGGGAGTTTGGATTTGCTCCAGGAGCATCTTACAATGATTGCTGTACTTTAAAAAACCATTTAGACGTCTGCATTACTGTCAAAGTGACAATTTACTCGAGCTTTCATCTCTATCACACTGAGCTGTCTTAAAGTGATTTGCAGCCATGCCTTTACATTTTTATGAGTACATCTCCTCAGTAGCGGTTCTAGACCATTTCAAATGGACGGGCCAGGCTGGGGCCACATGGTGATTTTAAGGGGGTACCAAGGCCCCCCCCCCCCATAGAACCGCCACTGCATGTCCTTAAGAAGAAACTTAGTTCTTAGATTGTGTTAAAGGTTAAATCAGGCAATGAGAGTAATTGCATGTGTGTGTATATCCGTTTTAAAGTGGGTGTTCACTCTCATGTTACCAAAGAACGGATCTGAATCCCATGTAAAGGATGCTAACAGGGCTAATAAATGGAAGAGCTGTCCCAGTGGGTGGAATTAATGCTGCACCCGGAGGGACTTCAGTCACAGCTGCTGTCTGGTCACATTAAATGTTTAGCTAACGCAGAAAGCTAATGTCAAACAACACAAAGGTTACTGGATCGAACTGACTACAAATCTCCATCCATTTCGAGCATTTGTCCTGGTGGGATCAAGCAGTGTTATGTTTGTTTATGTGTTTCATCTTTATTTGATATGATCATCTATCTCAGGCTGACAGGCAGAACAAATGCAGAGTTTCAGGCAGTCACGATAAATGATCATCATTATTATCATCACGACCACCATTACTGTTGACATAATGATTGACAATCACGGCATTTCTGTTCCCTGTACCAACCTTAAGGATGGCTGAGGATAGAAGACCTTTTCCTTTACTAACAGAAATTAAGGGAGTTCTTCTTTCTTTTTTCTTTTTGAAATGCTGACCATAAGAGCCGTACAGTAGTTAAGGATATACAGGCCATGCTATAGGATTTGTAAACAGACTTGCAGTGGTGATTACTGCACCAAAGTACAATTTTGAGGGACTAGCTACTTCTCTTTTTGCTTGATTTCCATTTCATACTATTTCATACTTCTACTCCACTATTTCAGGTATACTTTTACTCCATCAGATTGATCTGATTTCTACTTACTTTGCAAATAATATTTTTCAATTCAAAACATATGATCAATTTATAAAATATGATGCATTGTATTAAATTAAACCATCTAAAAAGTAGTTAAAATGAGTTCCACCCGACCTGGTATGAAGCTAAAATGTTGGTTAAATATTAATTGATATAATGAATGAATAATAAATACAATTATAAATAATAATTATATCAATAGTGATAATGACAAATATAATAGGCTATAGTCAGATTTCTGTGTATAATGAGTACGTTTTTGTTTCTGTAACTACTAAAACAAAGTTACAATGTGTTTTCGAAACAGGATTAAAATATTTCAGGACTGCAATGTGGCAAACCAAATCAGACAATTAAAATAGCCTAACACAAAAATAAAATATCCAATAATATAAGATAAAGCATGTATAACTATATAAAAACAGATAAGACAAATACTGAGTAAATAACATGACAATCAGGGGATCTGTGGTGTTTCAGAGCCTTTAAATTAACTCGATCAATCAACTCAACCCACAATCCCCGCCCCTTTGCGCCTGCGCAGAGCCGCATAGGGAGCTGTCCGTGTCAGTCGGTGCTGGAGTGTTTTCATTGAAGCTGCTTCTCTCCCCCCCGGTCCACAGAAACAGACGGGAGCGATGGAGGAAGAGTTAAAATGCCCCGTTTGCGGTTCTCTCTTCAAGGACCCCATCCTGCTGCCGTGCTCCCACAATGTCTGCCTGGCCTGTGCTCGGAACATCACCGTCCAGACCCCGGAGGGAGAGACCCCGGTGCAGAGCCGAGCCTCGGGCAGCTCTGACTACGACTACCTGGACATGGACAAGATGAGTCTGTACAGCGAGACGGACAGCGGATACGGCTCCTACACGCCGTGCCAGCTCAAGTCTCCAAACGGGGTGCGGGTGTTTCCACCGGCCAACCACCCCCGACACTGCTCCCTCACCTGCCCGCTGTGCCACCGGAGCGTCTCCCTGGATGAGCGGGGTCTCCGGGGTTTCCCTCGGAACCGACTGCTAGAGGCCATCGTCTCGCGGTACCAGCAGAACCGCCGCGCATCCGCATCCTCTTCTTCTACCGCGGTGAAGTGCCAACTTTGCGACCGCAACCCAGTGGACGCGGCGGTGATGTGCGAGCAGTGCGACGTCTTCTACTGTAACGCCTGCCAGCAGCGATGTCACCCGTCCCGCGGTCCGCTTGCCAAGCACCGCCTGGTGCCGCCGCCGAACCACGCGGCAGGAGTAGGTGCGGCAAGCGGAGGAGGCAGCGGCGGTCAGCTGCCGCCCGCCACCGCGCGGAAACCGGCGACCTGCGTGGATCATGAAGCGGAAAACTTCAACATGTACTGCTACAGCTGCAAAACTCCGGTGTGTATGAAGTGTTTGGAGGAGGGGAAACACGCCAAACACGATGTCAAACCGCTGGCTGTTATGTGGAAACAACACAAGGTGAGCGAAAACACACACACACACACACACACACACACACACACACACACACACACACACACACACACACACACACACACACACACACACACACACACATACAGTCCTACATACACAATTATCACATAGAGTGAACCTAATAGACCTACATGCTTTTTAAAGCCATATAGGCTATTATTGAATCCAATGAGCTGTATGGCTTACACACACTATTGCATCTCTCTGTGCTCTCAAACACACTGTTTGTTACCTGATGTGCCCTCACTGGCATTGAATAGCTTGTAGCTGTAACTGCTTATGTTTTAAGTGAATTTACTGTAGAAGGAGAGGATGCTACACTGTGAGGTAGAAAAGGTTGGAAAAGGGAAGAAACATGCAATCCTGTGTTGAGTTTACTGAATGTGGGGCGCATTGTAAATTAGAGAACCCTGACTGATTCACACTTAACTAAATAATTACTGTAGGCGTAAACCCCCCCGCTCTGTGTGTGTGTGTGTGTGTGTGTGTGTGCGCAATATGATTCATCCCTTGATTAGGTCACACAGCGTTGTGTTGCTATTTCATGCATTACTGGCTCACGTGTGTGTGATGTCACTAGTGACTGTAGTGTGGGAAGAAGTGTTTGGTGTATTTTCTCAGGAAGGCTCAGGACAGAGATAAGAATCAAAATTAAGCTTTTATACAAGTTTTAAGAAAGATGGTTAGAAAAGATCTTGTTTAAAGGACATATGCATATCAAGTAACTAAATACATTTACTCAAGTATGTTTTAGGTAATTTTAAGATACATATTCTCCCTCTAGTGAGATGATCAAAAAATGGACTGGTGAACATTATTCAAATTAGTGTTGAATTGGTATCGTTCAAGCACTCTGGATCTGGTTTATATTAATTTGAAGCATAGTTACATTTATGCACACACACACACACACACACACACACACACACACACACACACACACACACACACACACACACACACACACACACACACACACACTCACAAATAATCATTCATTCACTGTGAAGTCTACTGGAACAAAATGTGGCTAAAAGCTGAACCTAAACCACTCACTGTGTTTTGCCATCCAAACTCATCCCTCCTCGACTCTCCACCTCTGCCTGCTAAAAATCACCTGCCTGTTTAATTAAAGAATAATTAAAGTGATGTATGATTTAATTCATCATTAAACGACTCTTTCATTAATTTAAAAGTGCGCTAAGGGGTTGGGGGGTCGGCTCAAGTTCACTCCTCTCAGGTTGCAGTGTGATCTGACTGCTGTTCAAATCTGAAACTTAAGAAATTGCACAAGGGGTGATAGGTGTAACATGTCAACAATATCAGTACCATATTAATTATGGGGTTATGGTGGGAAGGAAAGCCTCAGGCACAGGAATCAAAAGGGTTTAAAAGGAAATCAATAGTACTATTTAAGAGGCTGCAGGACCAGTAGTTGATTTTTCTTTTTTCTTCATCTTTAATCAGACTACTTACTGTTTTTATGACATTTCATAAGGCCATCATCATCATGATCATCACGCCCAGACTTAAATTAAAAGCCATTTTTGTCACTCTCCTGCTAAGTGGGTCATTGGGAATAATCTCTGTCTGTCACTCTTGTTTTCCGTGGGATTGATAGCCTCCAGTCATTAATCTGTCACACGTTTCAGCCTCTTTCGCCTTCTTCTTTGGCTTTAGCTCATCATTCATCTTCTCTATATGTCTGCCTCCCTTCACCTCTCCATCCCTGTCTCTTATTTACTCTCCTTCCCCCCTCATTTACCTACTCCCGCCCGTCTTTCCTTCTCTCCCTCCATCACCCTGTCCCATAAATGGACTGTGAAAATCCCATCAAAGTACAGGAGTGAGTGGCACAGGGCGTTGATAAGTAATGAGCAGCGTATGAATAAGAGATGGCCGCCACTTAGTTAATACGGTGTCCTTCATGTTGAGGGGGATTGATGACTGGCTGTCTTCCTCCCTCTCGGTCTGCACTTGAACATACTTCAAGCATCACAAGCTGAAATGGCTGGGAGTTTTTGAAGTGTCACTCAGAGCTGTTTTTTTATTTTGGTGGGTAGCACTCTCTTCCTTTGTTTGTTCATTCCGTGTTTAGTCTGTATTGCTTGCATCTGGTTAGCATCATATTCCTTCTTTTCCTGCTCTTTTTTCTATTGATTGAAAACAGAATCCTTCTTCTTCTGTGCACAAAAAATGACTTTTCTCAGGAAAGACCAGATATTGGAAGTTTTTTCAAAGCATTCCTGAACTACCAAAAATGGATTTACCGTTGTCTAGGCATGTATGGGCCTACGAGACACTAGATAACCAAGTTGGTCACATCATGATGTACAGTTCCACATGTTGAAAAAAAAATATTCAAAAGATGCAATTATTAGAGTCTGACTGATGCAGAATGTTTGAGGCCGATGCTAATATTGATATATAAGACTTATACGATATATATAAACCAAGATATGTAGACAGTACTTTTAAATTAAAAAATCTCCACCATCTGGGTTTTAAGACCCTTCTAGGCCACTTTAGCTCAAGAGAAATGCTCGTGCACAGACTGTTGGGGGATTGCTTAGTGTTTGTTTTGTTGAAAATGTTGTCCTTAGGTATACATTATATTAATTTATTTGACTATAGACAGCTTGTACATTAATAATGCTACTGCCAAATCATACTGAGGAAATGGCTGCCATGACTCAGCAAAGGATGGTTGTGTTTATTGTTTTTTGTATGTGTGTGTGTGTGTGTGTGTGTGTGTGTGTGTGTGTGTGTGTGTGTGTGTGTGTGTGTGTGTGTGTGTGTGTGTGTGTGTATGTGTAACCTGCGGTTGTATACTGTGAGTAGTGCTACGGTTTATGTCAAACTCCTTGGGGAGTGAACATGAAGCAGTTGCATGAGCGTGTGAGTATTTAGTTGTGCTTTTTGCATATGTATTGATAGTTTACCTGTGTTTAAATACATGATTAGACATTAATGCAACATTTTGCAGCATTTCTGAGTGTGTGTGTGTGTGTGTGTGTGATATCAAGGAAAGACATTTGAATCATCATTGTATTTTGTTGCAAATCAAACACTGAGTACATCATGGAGCTGCCCGGGGGTGACTATCCCACTGTTACACACTCAGAGGGACTCAAATACACTCACACACACACACACACACACACACACACACACACACACACACACACACACACACACACACACACACACACACACACACACACACACACAAACGCACACTTACACACTCACACGCTCATGCATCAACACACACACATTCAGAAGGCATAAATATGCATAAGTGAAGCGGATGAACTTTTGCTGAGGGATTGCAGAGAAAGACACTGATCCAGTGTCCTCTGATTAGTCAAGCAGAAAACACACTCTCTATTTAAAGCACACACACATACACACATATGTGTGTCCACATGTGTATTTTATTTTGTGTATATGTTTGACCTAGCTCAGTCCAGTAAAGAGCTCTGGCACTGCTCTGAGTTAAATATTTAAAACCACACATGCAGAGGTTCTGGTTCTCCTGCTGTGTGTTTCAGTGTGCTTAGGGACGTCTACAAATTACAACACCGAAAAGATATACAACAAAAATATTTATTAATTTAATTATTAAATAAGGTAGTGTCTCCAAACTTACCTCAATTATAACTTGCCTCCTGCTAGTTGTACTGCAGCACTTTTAAAAAACAAGTTAAATTAATAAATATGTTTGTTGTATCTCTTTTCGGTGTTGTAATTTGTAGACGTCCCTAAGCACTTGTCTTACTGCCGGTAGTAGCAGAGAGCAGAAGCCAGCAGGCAAGTGTTATTTCAATAAACTCCTGGTGTACTTACAAACTTTCCAATCCATCGTTTTATGAGTACAGAACCTATTTGTACTAGCGTAGAAGTTTGGTATCATTTCGGGCATTATTAATGGGGTAATTTACGAGATACACTCTTGGATCCATTAACGCCTGCACTAAGCTATTCAGCTGATAACGCTAACTCGCCCATTGTTCCACCCAGGTGAAAAAAGCTTCTGGGGAGTTGTTTGGCTCGAGGTCATGGTGCAAAGGATCCTAGGGTGAAATTACTCCGAACCATCACTTTAATGCCTGTCGGGCTCGGGCCGGGTTCGGTTACTGCACTGTCAGACGTGGGCCGGGCTTGGACAGAAAAATGCGGCCCGAGCCGCACTCTAGTAGGGACCCTCATTATGCTACCGTGGAAGTGTGGTGCTATTTTGAGCCTTGTTAGTAGTATAGAAATAGCGATTTCATTTTACTTTACCCTCTGCCCCGGCGACTAGTGTTATAAGCTAGTTAGCGGTTTGCTATGAAACTGGTCACATTCGATTAGCATGAAAACATATCGCAGAGATCGGTCGACTCGGTACACATATGTAATTAACCCCTAGGTTCATTTTGCAAAAACTAAATTACCTGATTAACGCAACGTTATCACGACGTCTCCCGACCATTTTTCACCGCAGAAAGCTGCTCCCTGCCTGGCTAAAGCTAATATAGTTAGCCTAAAGAAACAAGGCGTCTGTCCCAACTAACATTACAGTTTGGAGCCGCGACGCTGGAAACGTACCACTAATCTACAACAGCAGTCTTATCCACCACTCTCTCACCTGTACTGCTGTAATTGACTGGGAAACTGAAGTTTTCCCAAACTTGCGATCTTAAAGAGGCTGGCGGGTCTTCTAACTCTATCTCTGTCTCACTAAAACTGCATACATAGGCGGAGAGCTTCAGAGCTAAGGTGGGGCTACAGATTAGGAGTCCCTAAAGAACCCGCGTATCTAACAGTAGTTCCGCATTACATTAATTAATTTGCACGCAAGTTTCATTTATTTTTATACTGTGTATTCTCCGTGTAAATTCATGCACCGAACCGAGACGCCCGTACCGTTTCAGTTCAATACGAATACATGTACCGTTCCACCCCTACTGAACTATTAGTGCAAGCAAAGTGACATTATTGACTTTGTTAACATTTGAACAAAACCACCATCTTTCCCTAACTTTAACCAAAGGGTTAAACCACCATCCACCCCAAGCAGTATCCTATTAATTGTTCATGGTACAAAAACGTAGCACTATCAGCATTGGAAAAATTGGAGCATAATCTAGGGAGCAATTACGTTTCCATCGAAATGTAGTTGGCAAAATAAATTAGCATGCAGAGTAATTTCTAGGAGACAGGGCTGCCTTTTATCTGCTCCATTGTGTACTAGTGTCGGATCCCTCTAACACTCCCTCTCTCATGAACACCTTTTACATTCTCCTCCTGGAAACTACAAATCCATATGCTCTCTCGGTTCCAAAGACCTTCAACTTGGCTGGTTAAACAATATGATTCAACATAAGTATTTTGGGCAAGTGTAGGCTTTTGTCTTTCTGTATGTTAGCAGATAAGTGTTGATCAAAATATATCCTTTTCCCCAAGATCTTTTCCTTTTGCCCTGGTGGCGTTTTCAATTTTCTGTGCGCTACTGTAATTGCTCCCTTGGTATTGTGAGCTGCTCCGACAGGAGGCCACTTATTATCTTGTCTTTCCTCACGCTTCTTTCTGTCACCTGCTTTATCTTCATGTTGCTCTGTTGGGATCTGTTCTCAAGTTTCTAAACATTTTTAGTCAACTTTGTACGGCGAAACAAAGCTGCTCTCTCATTTCTAAAACATGAGCTGAGGTTTGTCCCTCCACATGCTTTACGTCTGTTTGCACCTCAGTTACCTGCTGAAAATCATGTATCATTGCATCTGATTCAATTTGTCATTAAGATTCAGTTTTTTTGATAATTCATTGGGATCATTGTTCGAGGATTGTCTTGATTAGCAGGGCCACACGCAATCTGCGGACGCTGAATTGTCTCCGGAATTTTCTGCGGATTTAAAATAAATTAAAATGAGCTTAGAATTGCTTAGAATGTTAACACATCTCCATCACAAGCAGATAAACACTAAATTCCACTGATTTCCATTCTGGATGACCGCTGGATGATTCTGGATGATTCTGTTTGGGCCTGTTGATTAGTGTCATTCAGCTTACATTGTGATTTGCAAAATGTAACATGTCTACTTTCTGGTTTAGTTCAACCCACAAATTTCATTTTAATCATTGTGATGTTGAAAGGCTGAAAACCATTTTTTTTGGATCAGTCTTTAACCAAATGAGATGATGATGCATAGTTGCTCTTTTGCTTCAACATGAACCTTTTCACTCCTGTTTGGATTGAAATCTTGGATATTTTGCTTTGGGTTTTTAATAAATTGGGGAAAAACATGCAGCTGGTTTTGGACATAACTACCCACCACCAAAAGCACACAAAAACATTCAAAATTCTTCAGGGGACAAATGCGCCATTAAGTTGGTGAAGCATATATGCATTAAACATGCCTTGTTTTAAGTAGTTGTTGATGAGATTTGGGAGTTGGGAAATGGTGAGTCGACTGCTTATTTTTGTAAACCATTGCCCATACAATAATTTGGTCCTTGGTCAGCTGCTTGTCTCAGTAGATTCTCTGGATGTTTTCCTGACTTAAATCTCACAGTGGAAGTTGCGCTCACGACTGAATTTTTTGGCTCCTTTTCAACTGTCCAAGAATATTTTTGTATGTCAATTGATGCACTCTTGAATGGTTTCGTAATATATTTGTGCAAAAAGATGTTACGCAAAGCCCCGTTAGTGAGATTTGACGGCAAGTTCATGGAATTGTCGTCTTATGTAGACAGCTATCCAATAAAGATGGAATTTAACTTGTAAAACTTAACTTCATCCACCAAGTGTGTGGTAAAGAGAAAGAGAGAAAACCAGATGGTCAGTGGGCAGATGATGTAGATTTATTCCGGTATAGTAACTCCAGGCACTATCGACACAGTTGGTGTGGCAGGAGGGCTGGTTTGTACCAACTATTGTTTATCCTGGGTAACACACACCAGATTCACTGACTTGAGATTTGTGACACAAGTCTCCCTTCAGTCATGAGGAAAGATGATGAATAATCAAGACAAAGATAATACTGTATGTCCTGTTTCCACAGTGGCATTTACATGGATTGTTTACTGGTGTCTTTAAAATGCATCTCTAGTGTATGACTGAATCAGATTTAGTTTTCCCTCGCGAAATTGTCACTCCGTCTCATGTTATATAATTTAATATTGACAGCAAACATTTTGTCTCGCTTGTTTTCTCATCCACCGGGACTCTGACAAAACATTTTGACAAGCATGTTCGTCTGAGCTGCCGGCGGCCTGTCTTTTGTGATCTGTGGTGTGGTTTACTTCTGTTCATGAAGCTATAATGTGGATCGGAAACTCGCTGCTTTCATAGTGATACTTCATATTGAATATTTGCCCAGATCTAAAATGTATGCATTTGAGTATAAGATCACAGCACATGGTTTCAATACATCACTGGGGAAAAGAGTAGTATTTTTGTGGGTAACCTGACAGTTGTGAATCTACTCATGCTGTTTTCTTTTTTAAGACCCAGTAGGAGGAAGGTTGTGATATAAAAGCAGAGAAACAGCTCAGTCGGACTACAGCTCAGAAAGTGAGTTTGAAAAGTGACTCATGCTACAGTAACAACCATCCCCATCGGCTCCTATTTCCTACAGATACAGTTTATTATGGTCATTTTATGTTACAGTCTGAACATGTTTTAATGATGACTTGTACATGTCATATCTCATTTTATGTCACAATAAGAGCACAAGATGAAAACTTTGTACTGATTTCCGAGTGACACGGAGTGGCGTCTGTCTAATACCTAACACGTCCTTTTGAATTGAATTCATCGCCTCAGGCTGCATTACAAGAAATTACAACAATTTTATCAGCAAGAATAGGTGCTTTCATCTCTCCGAGACGCTGTTACTGAGCTCATTTAAAGCGAGCGGAGAACTGTGCCGACTGGCTGTGTCTGACTAACCTCATTCCAGATGGTAGCTCGCAGACCGTGGCGTGACAGGTCAGCTTTACTCGCCCGTAACCTCAGGCCCAGCAACACACACTGAAACACACTAATATGTAGCACAGCACTTATGAGGACATTCTGTTTACTTTCAGTAAAAGGCCAACAATTGTCAGCCTCTCAAAGTCTCTTATTAGCTGTAGATATGGATGTGTTGCACATTTTCTTTTTCAGAATAACCAGGACTGTTTAAAAAACTGATTATTTATTTTAGAGCTGCAAAGATTAATCGATGAGTTGTCAAAACTTCTCTGATTCCAGCTTCTTAAATGTAGATATTTTCTTGATCAACATTTTTCACCATTTTCTGACATTTTATAGACCAAACAACTAATCGATTAATCGAGAAAATAATCGACAGATTAATCGATAATGAAAATAATCGTTAGTTGCAGCCCTACTTTATTTGATGTGAATAGTGTGGAGGGGTGTGGAGTTACAATAAAGGGAGCTTACCAGACGTGGACCCTGTCGTCATTTCTGCTTGAGGCTAGTGGCTCGAGGCTACATTACGAGCGTAACACACCGCATCTCCAACCGTACTGTCAGCAGTTGAGTTGTATTATGGGTAATGTATGTGCCATGTTTCGACAAAAAAGAAGAATGCTTGGAAAACAAAAGAGGGTGTCTTTGCTTCTGTTTAATCAAATTTGAAGAAAAAAAAACTTTCTACTGCAAGTCTGACAATGTTATAAAAGTGCAGTGCTTAACAGGTGAAGTACTATTTTAAGAGGATGCAGGATGTGGAACCATTTTTATTTCCAACCGTAACTCTGGTGACCGGATTTATGTCCCCACACTGAAGCTCAGTCCCTATAAAATGACTGTATTAACAGATTTCTGTCCTCACAATGTCGTGAGTATATAGCGCACGCACCCACACGCGAACGCACACAGACACACACAGACATACACACACACACACACGGTCAAACAGTCAGACACCATGGCAGATAGTAACTCAAGGCTTTGCTGCTGGACGGTGAATGTAGGTTAATGCACACTTTACAACACTTCCTCTCTTCTGGCTGTAACACAGGAGACATACTCAGCAGAAAGCGTGTGTGTGTGTGTGTGTGTGTGTGTGAGAGAGAGCGAGAGCGAGAGAGTGTATTTGTAATCTATTTCTTGTAACAAAATGAGTGCGGATGCCAGACCTCGGTGGAGAGTGTGGACATCCTATAGTGGAACAATGAGCTTCGTTACCATGGTTACAAGCGGCTGCTCATTCATTAGGAAGCCCAATAAATTAGGGAGCAGTTTAGATGCTAATGGATGAGTCTTGGGCCAGTTTCTACGCATTTGTCAGGTTCTGTAACGTTTGCTGTAGTGTAACAGTGAAGGAATTAGTATTCTAAAATCTTAACACGGAAAAATCTACAGTGTCCCATGATGGTCCTTAATAGATGTATCATCTCCAACAAACCTAATTTGCACTTGTTTTATGACAATTACGCCCTCGGCGATCTACCTACCCTCTGCATTTATTAATATGGAAGATGCCCTGATCAATTATTGATTAGAGGGGCTGTTCTTCTTTGCTCTGCAGCCCTTTTGTTGACTCGCCGCTTTCTTCTCAGAAGCAAACCCCCACGAGGAAAAGTCAGGGTGATAAAACGGTACTTCCTCCTTCCTCCCGGAGCTCATTCAGGCCATTGTGGCTGTAGCCACTGATCCATGCTATGGTTGATCTAAGACGACCCGGGGAAGAATGTCAGTATTGTGCTCTAGCTGGGTGGCAAACTGGTTAAAAGTCTCATCATAGTGAGTAGAAATGGCATTTGAAGTAGCTTTTTCTCTCTCTCTATAGGGACTTGCTTTTGATTTATTGATAAATAAAGCAACATGAAGTTGAACTTGAGCATCACATTATACAGTAATGTATTAGTAATGTATTTTATGGTTCATAATAAACACAGGCACACTCAGTTCAAAAGGTTACGACTATGTAGAAGGTGCGACTCATGGAGATGAAGTAGGCGTTTGCACAGCTCCTCTATGTGTGAGCACTGAACCTTAAATGCTATAAATATTGATGCGTTAAATACATATGGTTAAAAAGCTTCATATAGCAGTTTTTGAAGTATCAGGGCTTTCTGCTCTGTATGCAGAATAACGTTTTGTTTTCTGGGTTAGCAACATGTCAAATTGGTTTGTTAGTCCCGCTAGCGCCCAAATGTCGGTGTGTGGGTCGGTCGGTCTAATTTGTCAATTTGTATGTAAATGTACTCCTCCGGCATATTAGCCCTGCCCCAATCATATCACCATTTGAAAATCATATTACGTTGAATCCACATTTATTTGCTTTTATAATTATTATAACGCTAATTATAGCCAATATTACACCAATACTGAGCAGTCTTAGATTATTTATTCATTAATTGTGTATTTTTCTTTCCTGATATTTAGGAATTCTTTTTATTTACTTTGCTTCAGCTGATGGATTCTTGTTTTTGTTTTGGTCGGGCTAAAGCTAAATATGGTATTGGCAAGTTTATTGTATTAGCTTTAAAATGTCTGTTCAGCAGAGCAGCAGAGGATTGGGAGGCTGGGTGATGGTGGAGGAGAGGATGAAGAGGAGGAAAGGGAAAGGAGATTGGTTTTGACCTCCACCAGATGTGAAACACTAATACTGTAACACAGCTGGCTGACTAGACTGAGGGAGGGAAAGACTGGTTGTTCTGGTGGAGTAAAGCGATATATACTGTATGTATAAAGTTACATTTTAATTGTATGTATGTATTGTATATATCAGTTTTAAGACTTTGGCAAGTCAAACATACACGCAGGTGTTGGGTGAATATGGATTAGACCAATCAAATTGTTGTTTTGGGCTTTTTATAAAGAATTAGTTCTGGTACAGTCATTGTAGACTACCTAGGATTTGATAAAGATGATACAGTTGATTGATTACATAGAGTATCTAATATACATTTGGTCAATACTACATTTTGAATTATAATGATTCTAATGACAAAATCGAATGTCAGATTCAACACAGCAATTTATGAACATGGTTACCATCTTCCTTTGTTCAAGAGGAGAGCTGTGCTATCCATGATGGTGCACACAGTGTTTCAACAGCCTGTGTTCTGTGCTATTTTTGTATTTTTACCAGCACATGCAGCAGACATGTGCAGACCCTTTTCTTTTTTTTCTTGTTCTTAAAAAAAAATAAATAACAATAATTATTTTTTTGTTGTGGGAATTTTAGGCCCCTATCTTTATAGAGCAGCTGAAGAAATGAAAGGGGAGAGAGAGGGGGAATGACATGCAGCAAAGGGATGCAGGTCGGAGCCGAACCCGTGGCCGCCGCATCGAGGAGTGATCCTCTATATATGGGCGCGCGCTCCACCATTGAGCTACCCAGGCGCCTGGCAGACCCTTTTCAGAGGCATAATAATGCCTTTTATGCATGATTGTAATCATGTAATGTAAGTTTTTGAAATACTAAAAATGTAAAAAACAATATTTTAACAAGTAGACATAGTGTAAATGCTTGACATCTAACACAGAAATGTGAGTGTGCACTGTGACACAGAGTGGAGCTTGTGGAGGCAGCTTCATATTCTGTGAGATGTCGGCAACTGGCTCTCGGCTGTAGCCAAATTCACCATGCAATCTGCCACTGATTCTCTTTGGATCTTCATGTCATATAACTATTTATTTTTTTCTTCCCCTCTTTCATTGGGCAATGGATCTTGAAGTACTTGAACCGCATGTTAACCAAATGTGCTATTTAATTTAAGGTGCTTATTTTTAAGCACAGTGAAGTCACTTTTCCTTTGGGAGTGGGAGATTTTTTTCTAAGCTGCTTTCTTCATCACAACATTGTCAGCGTGCCATGGTAAAGAGCTTCATAAGGGAAGGAGGAGAGGTGATTTGATTGGTTAGCTCCTTCCAAACTTAATAACTTGTGCATTATTGATTCACAAAAGTAGAACCCCTATTTACCACTAAGTACGTCTTTGGGAGATGGTTGGGTTTAATGATGGTGAAAAATATCAGAACCAGGTTCTATTGAGAAAGGGGTTGAGGGTAAATGAAAACAGAGATAGAGGAGGATGTAGAAGCAAAAAAATAAAATCTGGGAGGTGGGGAGGTAAATGAGGGGGTGGAGCCCCTCCTCCGCTTGCTCCTCTCCACGTCCCCTGGGTATCATTCTGACAAGGTCAACACCACCATCAACCATTCCCCGGCTGACAGCCAAACACATAAGAGCTGCCTATTGTTCTTCTGTGGGTCATAGCAACCCCCATCGTCCCTCTGAGATTACTGTTCTGCTACAATATTAACAACGTTTCCAAAAGTGACTAACATTGTCGGAAAATTAAAGTTAGCTTTTTTTTTGTTTTAGCACATGCAATACAATGACAGGAGTCCCTGATTCACATAAGACCATGCAGGGGTTATTAGAGAGTGTATGCATACATTTTTCAGATATGAACATGATCTTAAGTAGGCGTTTTAATAAAATGTAATTCCTGATTCTCACTTTATCTACTTTGTTTGCTCAGAGTCATCAGTCAAAAGCTTCTCTGATGGTTGAAAACAGCCCAGGTAAAAACCACAACCGCTCAACTTTTTCTGCAACTATCAGCTGTCTCTGCACATCCTCAGTAGAGGTGTAGGATTCAGAAAATGTCACGATTTGATTCAATATCGATTTTTAGGCTCAAGATTCGATTCAAAATCGATTTTTGATTCAAAAACAATTAAAAAAACAATTCACAGTATGTAAATGTAGTTACTTTTCCCATGTGATTGCAGTAGACAGACAATTTAAAAGAAAAGAAACACAACAAACTAAAAACTGCAAAGTGCCAAGCTTTGGCCAGCTTTCAAATACATTTAATTCAAGTATAAAATAAAACTGTTAACTAAAAAGAGCTTTTCGGTCAGAGTTCGGTGGGAGTTTAGAGCATTGAAAGAGAATGCGTTGGTTGACTGGCATGTTAGGTACTTTAGGTTGTTGTTCGTCCACGTCTTTAATGTTAATCTCTGGGTGATGGCATACCATGTGAGTTATCAAGTTTGTGGTGTTTCCGAAATACTTAACTTTCGCTTTGCAAAGCCTGCATATAGCATGATTCCTATCAAGTTCCGTCTTCCCCTGGAGGTTAGAAAAGCCGAAATGTGCCCAAACTCTCGCCTTCAATGAGGATGGAGCGGGCTGAATAATTCTTTCTGTGAGGTTTGCCATTGTTTGCGCCGACTAAACTACTTCTGCTGCACTCGTTCTTCTTTTGATTATGACAAGAGTGCCCAGGCGTCAGTGTGAATTTGACGCAGTGCCATCTATGGGAATGGCGAGCTAAACTCATTTCAGGACAATAGTATACACGCCATTACAAAAAAAAAAAAAAAAAAATATGTATTGATTTTTGGAATTCTATGAATCAATTTTGAATTGGTAGAGCTTGAATCCTAAACCTCAGTATCTACTACATGTGGAACTTTAACCTGAGGTCATCTATATATATATATATATATATATATATATATATATATATATATATATATATATATATAGATGAGGTTTAAGATTTTTGTGGCCTATTCAGATTTAAAAAATGTGTAATAAAAGTGTCTGATCACCAGTCTGCTCACATCTGGTAAATGTGTTCCTCAAACATTCATAATAGGATTGTTTTGTGCCGTCTGGGGTGTTGACAACAACAGGACTCATGGTCTCTTGAAGTTCAAACTCTCTTTCTGCTCTCCAGTTAGCCGCCGTTTCATCGCTATAAGCAGTTCACCTCCTGAATCAGTTTGGCGGCCTGCTCCCTTGCATCCTGCTAAATGTTGAGCTGAAAGCTACTCTATCAGTGAACTAACACAGCTGTGCCTCCATGAATGTCCCTGGTCTCTCTGAATGTCACGGACTGAATAAATGGTCCTCTATCGCTCCAATAATAAGATAATGAGATAATAGCACTTGTCTCTGAGAGGAGTGCTGAAGGCTGCTGACAGCGGGGGAAAAAAGAAAGATGACACTCCCGTTTGGAGGAGTACTAAAAGATGTAAAAGGTCAAGTGGAGGAGAACAAAAGAAACAAAGGAGGGAATAAATAGGATTTCTGAATGGACAGTTTTGTTCTGCAGGTGCATTGACCCTTGCTAAGATTAGTTCTATTTCTTGTTTTTCACTTTCAATTTCCTTTTTCTCTGCATGATTTTCCCATGTTTCTGTGCTTCTCTGTTGTTCCAAATCTCTTCACTGGCTCATCCTCTTCCTGCAGGGCAGACTTGTCACATTTCTACAATGCTATACACAATTTGACTGGGGTCTACTGTAGGTTGACGCATCGCGACTGTAGCCAAATTTAGACCTGGTTATGGTCTGTCTTCTGAACTGGTATTTTAAAACCTGTAAATATTGATTCTTACAAAAGGCTTTTGCTTTTTATTCTTGTTTTTTTTTTTTTTGGAGCATGTTATAGAAGAAATCAGACGGAAGCGTCAATTTTAAGATTTACCGTATTTTCGTTTTTCGGTCAAATGGCCTTTTGAATGGGAGTGCTAGGGACACTTTTATGCTAGCCTCAAAATCGCTATTTTTAAAACACTAAGAAGGCTCGACACAACATGAAACTTTGCTTGAAGTATGACCAGGGGCTCTACACATGAACGCAAGCATTGACAACATTGTTTGTGTACCCAGAGTTTACTAAAAAGAAAGGTTTTGAGCAACTCACGTTAGCAGTTGTTGTTTACGCTATCCGCCATTTTCCCAGTCCAAAATAGGCGATCTCGGAATGCCAATGAACGGACTCCATAGGAGGAAATGTCATTCTTATATGAGGCTCCTTTTTCAACTACAAGATCAATATTGTGTTTCACTAACGACAAAACAACGAACTATCCGTGCAATTATGGAACTAAGCTTTAGGAGCTTTCCATCTTTACTCTCCTCCCTCGACTATTTTTGACTGGCTCGATAGACGGCAACCTGAAGAACAACAGCTACAGTGAGTTGCTAAAAACCTTTATTTTTAGTAAACTCTGTACACAAACAATGTTGTCAATGCTTGCGTTGATGTGTAGAGCCCCTGGTGATACTTCGAGCAAAGTCTCATGTTGTGTCGAGCCTTCTTAGTGTTTTAAAAATAGCTATTTTGAGGCTAGCATAAAAGTGTCCCTAGCACTCCCATTCAAAAGGCCATTTGACCGAAAAACGAAAATACGGTAAATCTTAAGAGTGACGCTTCCGTCCTAAATATGCTTTTAAACGAAAGTTTGACTCGGGTACATTCACAAAAAGACCCTAGGTTGCATTTTGGCGAGAGTTACGCTTTAAGCGGTTATATTCAGCGTTTTACAGAGTATCTAACAATGGGTCATATTTTCTTGGGTGGAAATCTGAAGCACATGGCGATAGTATAGTATATAGTATATTTTATATTTTACTGGTATGTTAACTGTTAACATTTTTGCAACTTGCCCATTAATTTCTGATGTTATTACGTTATCCTTCTTAACATATCTGCTAATGCAAATTATAGTTATAGTTATATATTAACGTATTTTCTAGGTGACAGGGTTGTGCTTTTATATGCAGTTTAACTGGGGATTATTTGGCCTTCTCTGTGGTGTGTGACAACTGTCGTATTCTGTTCCTGTTGTTTGTATTGTATACGTAACAATGTTTAATGCTGCTTTTGTTTTGTCCAGTTCACTTTTTGGGAAAGAGACTTTAATGTCAATGAGACTTCACCTGGTTAGATAAAGAAAAAGGCAAACTGTGGCCACTTTGACAAAATCCCCTCACAGCCTGCCTTCCACGCAATGCATGCTGGGACAGACTGCAGCTCCCAACCACTCTGAGAAATAACTAGTTGGTTAAGAAAATCAATGAACGATTAAAAGAGATCTTTAATAACTGAAGGAGCAGACATGCAGGTGGGTGGATGCAGCTCAGAACTTTGACCTGATGAGCAGCAGAAATGGAGAACCCGACAGTAGAAGCAATAGAGGAGGGGATGGTCCAGGACAACCCCCGTATGGCACATCCGTCATCCCCTTGTTAGCATTTTGGCACGCAAACTCACACACACACACACACACACACACACACACACACACACACACACACACACACACACACACACACACACACACACACACACACACACACACACACACACACACACACACACACATACACTCAGGCCAGACAGCTTGCTGGGCCAGATGGCCTCTTGTAGGGAGCAGTAAGAAGCTCCACAGATGGGTTGGGCTGATCTGGAACCATGACCTCCACACATTCCTCCTCCCGACTCCGGACAGCACGTGTACAGAAGAGGGATGTACAGGGATAAGATCAATGTGTGGTGTGGGGGTGGAGGCGTTATTGTAGAGATGTGGAGATGGGATTATGCAGTGCATTGTACTGTATGTGTGCGGTTACAGATTTACTTTCAAACACCTAGGGAATAGTAACAGGGAAGAAATGTATGGTGGTGAAATGATCATTACTTAAGGTTTACTGAGTGTTATTTGTTAATTTACATTTGCACATTTACTACATTTTATAAACATTAAGTGTAGCGTATATTGCTTAATCATTCACAAAATCAATTTTTTTAATTGTTATATTCTGATATATAATAAAATACTTGTTTTATTGACATGTTAGACTATTTCAAGTATTCGGTCCTTTAGTCTTGGTATCATGGTAAAAAAAATACAATAATAGAGATCAATGGATGTGTGCAGGGAAGGAAGGAAGGAAGTCAGAGGCACATAAAATAGATAGAAATTGGTACATCAATTTCTTCTAAACACAAGAAGTGCCTGATATCTAATGATTTTTTTCAGTTTACTGAGTACTACTTAATAATGACAGAATCGTTTTTATCCATTATTTTTTTTCAGCACTTTCTTTCAGTTTTTAGACAGGACTTGTTGGTTTCTCTAATGTGATCCTTTAAAGAATCCTCCGTATGAGTTTCAAATCTAGAACATTAGATCAGTTTAGAATGGGTAATGATCATACTTTGCTCCATGTAGAAAATACATCTGTTTTTCATGTTTTCTAGTAACAAAAAATGAGGCAGGTCAGCTTTTTGTGTGTGTGTGTGTGTGTGTGTGTGTGTGCACGTGTGTGGAGATAAAGAGGAGCAGGTGGGAAATGTGGGTGTGGCGACAGTGTAGCAGATTCATCACAGCTTGGCATGTCTGTAACAGTATGTGTGTTTCCTTTGTCCTGTCTGTCTTATTTACCAGTGACTGATACACACACACACACACACACACACACACACACACACACACACACACACACACACACACACACACACACACACACACACACACACACACACAGATTTTCGCTGACTATGACTATAGTCAGAGCACAGTTGCAGTACTTTTATTTTGAAGCATTTTATTTTATTGAACTTTTATTTATTGGAGATGTTTAATTGCCTTTTTTAAAAGAGACAAGGACCACTGAGGTTAAACATATTTATTAACTCATGTTTACAGTTTGCACAGGGTGATACAGTGTGATCGGTTCCACCAGTATTTTATCTGAGATCGTAGCTGCAGGACTGAGATATATTGTTTGTTAGATAAATGTTCGCTGTCATTTTTTGTGCTGCTGCTCATCTTTTAACATGCAAATGATCCTAACAGTATAAACATCTGTTGATTGTGATATATAGTAGAGAATAACACTTGTATTTTTAAAATATGTAATGATTTTAAGGTATTTTCTTTTGATAAATCGTCTTTTGGTATAAATGTTCTAATGGCTTTTGCGGCTCTTTACTGTGATTTTGGATTTGTTTTTATAGTCTTGCTAGTTCATTTAATTCTGCCTCGGCTTGAAGTGTTGCTGTTGCTATAGAGAGAGTAACAAGTGAAGTGGGAATTTACTTTATAATCTATGACATAACCTAATCTAGATTATAAAACAATGCAGCCTCTTGGGCTGTGAGAGGGAGTCCCAATGATTTTTCTCTGGGCTAGGATTAGACGTAATCTGAGCATCTAGGATGAATGGTCTGTTGGGTTAAATGATTACATAACTGAAAAATTCTGCCTCAAAGAACCAGTGCTTAAATGGTTGCACTGTTTGCCCTAGAAGGAGAAGAGCCTTGATTGAGCCGTATCCATACAGTGTTACAGTCAAATCTGATGTGTAAATTATATCTTTTAGAGGTGATGTCAGCAATCACCAACGACAAAAAGTGGCGTGTTTGGAATTCTTTTGCTTTTGATTTCGTATGATGGTTTCCCTTTCTTCTCTACATGTATTGTCCATCTTCTTGAAGTCGATTGAAATGGAGCCAGTAGTGTCATGTCTAGACACATTTTAAGCTTTTCTTTACTGAATGAAGTGCTGAATAGTGTCTTGAGCTTTTAGAGTTGTATCTGGGAAAATCTAGCAGATTTTAATGTTTGTGAGAATTTGATTGGACCAAAAAATGTGGTAACACTTTACTTGAAGGTATCTACATAAGAGTGTCATGACACTGTCATGAACACATGACACAGTCATGACACAAAAACCGAACGTTTATAACTTCTTTATAATTGTTTGACACGTTCATGGCAGTGAAGGTATCTACTCTTATGTAGATACCTTCAAGTAAAGTGTACCCAAAAATGTATATTTGTCTTTTAGTAGTTATTAAACAGTAAATAATAATACTCACCAAAGTATTAAAGACAACTGAAGCTGCCTGAAATAATCTCACTTTTCTAATGTATTTTATATGTGTATGTTTATTTCGTTCTGTGTGTCTCTGCAGTGCCAGATCTCCCAGGCCCTGAACGCTGTTTCCGAAAAAGCTAAAGATGCCAAGGAGTTCCTGGTTCAGCTCAAGAACATGCTTCAGCAGATACAGGTAACGCCACTGTATATAACACATGTACACTGTGTGAAATATACTATTTATACATGTGTGGTTTGGATGTCATAGGATGTCAAGATAGTTTGATAGAATGAAATGTTTTTGTCTTCACATCATCCGCGACAAATCTTGTGTGCGCTGGGAGGAATTTAAAAGAAGAGCAAGATGCCAATTTCTCCAGTAAACATTAGCCTCAATAGCCAAGAATGCAATGCAGCTACAAAACAAAAGGGAGGGGAGTGGTTTATCATAACACTGCAGATAATCTTGCTTTGGCCCACCTCTGGGCCCTATTTTAACGATCTAAGCGCATGGCATGAAGTGCCTGGCGCAGGTGCGTTTAGGGCCTGTACGAATCCACTTCTGCTAGTTTAACGGCAGAAAAAAGGGTCCGTGCGCCAGGTGCCTTGGTTCAAAAGGGTTGTATTTAGTGTCTTACTTAATCATAGGTGTGTTTTGGGCATAACAGGCAATAAACCAATCAGAGTGTCTCCCATTCCCTTTAAAAGCCAGGCGCGTTTGTTCCTTGGCGCATTGCTATTAGGGCTGTGAATCTTCACTGGTCTCACGATTCAATTTGATTACGATTATTCTGTCAACGATTCGAATTCAGTATCCCGATGCATCACGACAAATTCAAGCAGGCAGATCTATATGACCTCCCATTTTTATTGCATCTGGTTTTAAAAAAGACACATCCTGAATGTAGTGGAGTCTGAACACAGCAGACAACAGACAAAAGGCAGAAACAAAAAAAGCAGCAAACGGAAAATCATCAAGCAACATCAGTAGGCAATAATCGATTATTGTCTGTCACTGCGTCGATGCAGAATCATCAACGTCTGCATCGTGATGCATCGATGCAATGATTCATTTCAACACCCCTAATTGCTATTATGATGGCGGATTTGCTGAGCAGGAAGGAGTGATTTCCAGGAGAAGATACTGATCTGCTCGTGCGTGAAGTGAAAGTGCGCAAGCAGATCATATCATAATACTATTTCACTATGTAATATTTTTATTTTTAATCTTTTGCATGTTTGTGTGCTGCTACCCAGTGTGTGTGTATGTAACAAGCATAGTGTGCACATGCTGTGCACAAACCTAGGCGCATATTACTAATGCGCTGTTAAAATAACAATGAAATGCTGCATTATTGACTTTAGACCAAGGTTTTGTATGTCAATGGCGCAATCATTTTCCCCTGCCTAAAGATAGCAATACACCAATGCACCTAAACACACCTTCCTGTAAGACCAGCATGCCCATGGGCGCACAAATGAGCGCAGGTGCATTTGCTATTTAAACGACGCGGGCTCTGGACGGGAAATTGACACTTGCGTCAAGTTTTGGCTCAAGGAGGTCTGAAGAACCCAAAGCACAAAAGTTGCATAAAATTCAATGGACTTTTGTTATACTTTAATGCAATAAGAGTACACTTGGGATAATGTAGCTGTGTCTCAGTTCCATACTACATACTATACTATTGAAGTATACTCAAAAATGTTGTGTTTGTGTGGTGAAACAGCTTCAGAAGGATCTTAGAAGTAAAAAATACTGTTTTATGGATGTAATTTCCTATTTGGATTTAACCATGCTTATTTTTTGTACACTAACTGCAAAACAGTATACTATAAACATTATATAGTACACACTGCATAGAGTTAGTATGCTGATATTTAGCAGGTGGGACTGGTACACACCGCTTGATTTTGCTTAGGCGACATTTCTGAAAGTGGTTGTTCCAAAGCACCAGGATTTGTAAGGTCTCAAGATCTCCATGAAGGTCTGGCTGTGCACGATTGTACCAGAACCAACATCCATGTTTGATCAGTTACCTCTACATGTAGAGTCTTTACATAATTTACATCAGCACTGCTGCTTTTCTGGACTAAATACATTTTGCTTTGGGGATGCTGGTAATGGGTAACACACTCCAAATACATCAGTCACAGAGACACATTTGGACCCCTCACAATGCAGCAGGGAGGTACATCCACTGAATCACTAAACTAAAACAAATATCATATCAGCCAAATGTTATGAGTGTGTATAGAGTTATTATATGTGTTGGTATATATATATATATATATATATATATATATATATATATATATATATATATATGTGTGTGTGTGTGTGTGTGTGTGTTTACCCTGTAGACAGGATTTCTGTGCAGCTGATCTCTCCCGCAGCATCTGCCAGTCATGCACGCACACACTTTTACACACACACACACACACACACACACACACACACACACACACACAAACACACACACACACACACACACACACACACACACACACACACACACACACACACACACACGTTTGTTTCACTATCTTTGTGGGGAACGCATTCCCTAGCCCCTTATCCTAACCTTAACCATCACAACTAAATGCCTAACCTTAACCCTTACCCTCACCCTCACCCTAACCTAATTCTAACCCTAATCCTAAAACCAAGTCTTAACCCTCAAACAGCCCTTTAACCTTGTGGGGCATTTTGGGCCCCACAAGGCTGTGCAGACCCCACAAGTATACTGTATTCCCCGGTTTTTGGACCCCACGAATATAGTAAAACAAGTGCACACACACACACACACAAACTCACACTCACACACTGTCATATCATGTCAGCCACAGCATTGTGAAAAGACATTAAGGGCCTTATCTTTTAACCTGGCGCGTGGCAAAGCCCGATGCAATTGTCTTTGCTATTTTAAGACCGTCCAGCGCCCACGTTTAAATAGCAAATGCACCTGCGCCCATCTGTGCTGGTCTTACAGGGAGGTGTGTTCAGGTGAATTCTTGGCGTATTGCTATCTTGAGGCAGCGGGAAGTGATCGCACCCTTTTTTCTGCCGTCAAACTTGCGAATTTGGACACGCACTAAACGCACCTGTGCCACGCGCTTCATGCTGTGTGCTTAGATCGTTAAAATACGGCCCTAAGGGTCTTGACTTGTTGCAAAATGGTGAATTGCATTTAAATAAAACAAACTTTTAGCCCTACTTTGCTCTGTCTGAGAGCCAGAGAACGAGATGAGTGGATAAAGAGAAAGAAAGATGTGAGAGTGAGGAATAAAGATCTCCAGCATTCATCCTCTTATAGATGTGAACTGTGTCCCACAGTGGAGAAAGCATGATTGGAAAGCACTTCTATCTAAGACCTCATCTCCTCATGTGGACTCTATGCAGAGATAAAAATGCCCCAGTGGATCCTTCTTGCATTAACTGCCAACTACTGTGGCTCCTGCACGCAGACTTACAGTACTATATGTTTTCTGATCTGACACTTCTACGGTTAAGGTTTGGTTAGTTTCTGCCACAAAAATGACTAAGTTAGGTGTAGGGCATCATTGTAGTTTGTGAAAATGGTGGCAGTTGTACAAACAGATGGTAAATACTGTATGTTGTGTGATTCATCTTTGTCTGCAGGCTATTAAAATAAATTAACACTTTATTCATTGTTTGTGTGGTGGAAGCAAAAATAGAACATGATCTGTTTGGTAAATTAACATATCAGTAACAAACTACTAAAATACACCAACAGATCTATTTTAGTCACACTGTTGATTTATTGATTATTTCTTTCTGAAAGCCTTTAATGAGAATGACTTTCGGATGCCTTGAAGTAGCTTTATTTTTGCAGAAGTGTCCTATACAATATTTTTGCCCCTTCTGATTGTGTGTGTTGCTTCAGGAGAACGGCGTGGAGTTTGAAGCTTGCCTCGTGGCCCAGTGTGACTCTCTGATCGAGGCGCTCACAAGACAGAAAGCCAAACTGCTCACCAAAGTCACCAAGGAGAAGGAGTACAAGTTAAAGGTGGGACTGATTGATCTTTTAGTTTTATGTCAGTGTGTAGCTGCATGTCCACCCAAAGACACGCTATCAATACTGCAAACATCTCTCATCTCTCTTCATCAGTCCCTTCTTATCCTGCCTAAAGCGAACGGCATAATTGAGGTTATCTGCCTCTCTATTTGCTCCCACCAGCCACAATTGTAATAATGTGCAATACCTGTTTTGCTCTCTTTCTATTCCAGCACTTGTTCGTGTATATCCCAGTATATAAGCAACGGCATAATCATGAGAAGATAAAAAAATAAAAAACTCAAATTATAAAAAAATAACTTGGTTGTTAATCTGCCATGGGTATTAACCATGTGAATGTGTCCAGTAGGTTTTGGAAAAAAAAAATCTAAGCAGTTAGATAAAACTTCTGAAAACTTGTTTTTTAAATATAAAGTATTTTTCTTTAATTTATATTAAATAAATAAGGAACAAGCAAGTTAGAAATAAACATCCTTAGTTATATATTAATAACTCACAAACACTAATGAAATAAATTAGTGGGGAAAGCATTGACAGAACACAAATCCAAAAATCTCTCATGTGAAATAATCATTTCTGTTCTAATTTTAAAAGGTAATAGCCAGATCATCGCTCATAGTAAGAAGTGGATCAGAAAAATAGGTTTTACAGTCTTAGCTCCTTCCAACCAGCAGTGTAAATCCACCGCTGGGGTTTTCCTAAGTCCCAGTGTATCACATGGACGCCTGCCCAGCCTCAACGTGCCCACCGACAGACTGACCGTCTGGTTGGTGGCGGGGGAGGAGGGGATGGGGGGAGGAGTGTTTGGACGGAAGCCCCAAGGACAGCTGTTGTCATTATCTGCAAACTGGGGATTGAGATTTAGGCAGAGGACAAAGAGCTGGAGGCTGCGCTGAAGCTGGCACAAGAGAAGAATAGCTGCTGTAGATGGCTGATTAAACGTTTTCACATGAATACATTTAAATTTAGGACCTTGTTTCTCTCTAACTGATAAAATTACAACCTCTTATTCATGTAAGAAATTTGACAAGCAGTGGCGTGAATGCTTCGGACCATGACCAGAATTTCTGAAAAATTATATGTATCAGGTATCAACATTGATTATGATTTCCAAGAAATTAATTATTTGACGGACAACATAGATAGGAGGTGGCTATAAAAAACAAAACATAAATGGAATCCAGGAATCTTCACACGTTAGTTGCAGTTTTTCACACTACAACAAGAACTCAGAAAAACATTTTTCCATAAATGAATTATGAAACTGAGCGCAGCTTGTGTTTGTTCTTGGACGATGTCAAAGAAAATGTGACTCAGACCAAAAAAGCGCAACTGTTAATCTATTTCAGTGGATCTTCATATTTTCTGACTGTGAACTCACCCTTTGCCCTCTCCTTTTTTTTTTTGAAAAGCACTTAGAAGCCTTTTAATCTGTTTTGTAGATACATTACAGCTTGGCCAGACACAAAGCCAAAATATAAAAATAAAAGAAAAATTCTAAAGACTGTGTCTACCACAAGAAAGGCAGATGTTTCTAAAAAATAATCACCAAATCCAGAGCTAAATCCCTTAAAAGCAACATATTTCTGTTTCCTGTTTCAAAGAACATACATAAATACTCACTATTATTCAAATTTAGAATTCTAATTAAAATGTATAGCAAATTTGGTAAAGAAAATATTTCGTAATTACATTTGTAAGTATTAACAATAATTACTTTTGATGTCACAGAGCTTCATTTTAGCCAGTAGTTGGTAAAGTTGTGGTTACTGACTGACTGACACACACACTGTAGTTTTAGCCATAATCCAGCGGCTGATGGATTAATATTCACTTATCTCTAACTCATACAGATGAGTGTGTGTCTGAGTCCTTCTATGAATGAGATTTGGCTTCAACCGATCTCGGTTATTGAAGTCAGAAGCCAATTCTGTCTTTAAAAAAACAAACATTTGAGCATTATTTTGCGAAGTGCAAACTGAGAGGTTACCTTTAACACTTTACTTACATATAGCAGCTACAACACAAACTGCACATTTAAGCATTATTTAAGCATTAAACACAAATACAAAATAATGTGCAGTAAGAACATATCTTTTCTACTTCACTAAATACTGTATATAAAGCCCTGCATCATGGCAACACCATGCCAACATAGACTGAACAAGACTGCACTTGTGCTCCAGAAACAACCAGAAATAGACAATATCGGCCCAAAATATTGCTTTAACCTGAACTGACACATGGTTCCGAGTGTGATGAAGAGGCTGTGAGTCATGTTGGCAGTGTTTCTGGTATCTCAAATCTGGGTTTGCATTAACATGTTTCAGTATTAGCACCCTCAAATTCATTTCAGATGCATGTGGAAGATATTTAAAATCCAGGCCTGCAGGAGTGTGTGGGAGCTGAAAAGGAAATTGAAAAAAATCTGAGATTTACTTAGGCTTCACGCTTCACACTTCATGTTGTTTACACAGGAGATAGGAGCGGGGCCAACCTGAATGGAAATGCAAATTTTCTCCTGTTAAATAATTTGAGTGTGTGTGTTTAGCTATTGGTGAAGTCCAGCTGATGGTTGTGTATATCCACAGAAGTACACAATTTCTATCATTCTTTTACCTTTAATGACCTTTTGACCATCTGATTCATTATTGAACCCTCCTAATCCTAAATCCCAAGACAAAGCTCTATACCAACCCTTTTCACACATACACAACCAAATACATACATAACCTTTACTAATTCAATACACAAGTTGTTAATATTCTGATTGAAACCTGTACACATTAAAGCACACTTTTGTTGGGCTCGAAAGCTATTAAAGCAAAACAAAAGCCAAATTTGAAGCTGCTTTTCACACAGTGATATAAGAGGCTGAACATTAATATACAATGTCAGGCATAAGAATGTGTTTAGGGGGTTTGTAAAAGTTTTTTATCCAATATTTCTGCCTTTTGCTTCATCAAACAGTCAGCCTCCATATCTTCAGATTGTAGTTTGTTGTGATCCTCTTACAGTTGACTCTTCATGCTCTTCATATTTCATTTTATAAAGCAGTTGACAGGTGAATAATTAACTGTGATCTCATTAACCATCGAATAAAGGGAGGGCTTGATTCCAAGACTTGGTCCAATTTACTCTTTGATCCATTTAGACGGCCATTGGTTAACGGTATAATTAATTATCTTCGATTCACCAACATAGAAATACATTTTCTGTCTAATCTCTTGCCTAACTATTGAAAAGTAAAAAAAGAAAATCTGTCACACGCATATACACATGTGTACAGTACATATTACATACATGTATCAGGTGCGCTTTGAGCAGACAAAGCAATCTGAGCAGCTGAAATCTAGTGCAGGTATTATTAAATGTAAACAAAAGGCTAATAAGGCGGTGACAGTTCGGTGAGTTTCAATTAGCCTCAAACGACTGGCTGTGACACTCGTCCAAATCTCATTTCCCTGCTGCTCGGAGTTCAGCCAGCAGATACCATGTGATGTCTGTCTGTGCGTGTGTGTGTGTTTGTGTGTGTGAGAATAAAAAGGAGACCAGCTTTCAAAAAGCTAGAGAGAGAGAGAGAGAGAGAGAGAGAGAGAGAGAGAGAGAAAAAAGTCACATTAATCTGGTAATGGCTGTCTGATAGCATGTTTCTGTAAAATATCTGAAGTGATATTGAAAGAAAGTACCTACCGGTGATAGTGTGCCAGGAATACTATGGGATTTTGAAAGATGTCTTCCAAATGGGGAATTATACATTCATGCTGGCAGACAGTTTCTGTTTAACACACCTGTTATTCCAGCCAGGTCCAATCACCTGATTCACACCCATCCGCACACCTGATCCCCATTGCACTCCTAGTATACTGTATATAACGACATGCTGCCAGTCCAAGCTTTTTGTCCTGTGTTCTCTCAATGCTATTAGAAGCCTGTATTTGTCACATATTAGCACATTGAATTTCTTAATTTTCTGCATTTTTGTCCTTTTGTCTTTGTGTTATTGCTGAACAACTTGGGAATCGAGCTGTAACAATTCCAAATTTTAGTGTACAATTAATTGTCTCAGAAATAATTGCGATTAACAACATAATTGTCTCTTTCAGTTTTTCAAACAAATTCAAGGTTTGAATGAATCCCAGGATACATATTTTGGTTATATCACTGTTACAGATAATGTAGTAACACAGGTACATAGCCTCGTTATTATCATAAAACATGTACTTTTTTCTTAAATGAACATAAAACTGACAATTACCATCAACAATCATACCCCTTAGGACATTAGCTAATGTTAGCAATTAATTGTGGTAAACAAAGAAACGTAAAAAAAAAATTGCGATTTGACAATTATGTAATAATTGTTACAGGCCTACTTTGGAATGCTTTTTCCGACGTTTAGCGTGGGCTCCAAGTTTATGTACCAGCCCATTTCCACCTCCACCACATCATCTTTTGAGCAATCCTAGCCATAGCGTTTAAGTCCTTAGCCTGCATTTAGTTTTTTTTAAATGTTTTTGTTTTTTTAACTCTGCCTGCCTTTTGGACAGTAAGCCCTCTAGCTACTGCCCCTTTAGTTACTTATCTTTGTCGGCTGTGGTCCATTTGGTCGAGCTTGCATGCCGTCTTTTGGCGAGGGCTGGGAGTCCAGGTTAAATTGGGTGCAGGCGGTATATGGCGGTCGGTATGATGTTGAATCTCGATCAGCTGATAATCAAACAGCAGCTGGTGGATTTAATATCTTTACAGCTTGTAAGTGTTGGCAGCCAGACACCAGATTCTACTTGGATTCAGCCATGACAAGCTGTGTGAAAAATGTTTTCATTAGTTGCTGTTGGCACATTTGGTATTTTATTAACCACCCAGTGCCAAACAGAGCTGACTGGCACTGGGTTCAGGGAGTAGTTTTGAAGTATATATTAAGACTGCTTGTTTGTAGAGAATGTGGCTCGAAAAACAGCTACAGCAAAGTCCTTTGCTCTCCCTGCACTTAATTTCAACATGTACAAAGTTGTCCCAAAGGGGTCCATGGTCTCATAAGTGTCTTTTTGAAGCTTAAAAGCATTGACAATATTACAGAAGTTCTGCTCTATAACATAGCCTTTAACAACAAATTTCTCTGATCTGCCTTTGTCTCAGGTGGTGCGTGACCAGATCACGCACTGCACCATGAAGCTACGTCAGACCACCGGCATGATGGAGTACTGCCTGGAAGTCCTCAAAGAGAACGATCCCAGTGGATTCCTCCAGGTATCTGACCCAGCGTGTGTGTATGTCTTTATGAGATTGTATCAAGAGTTGTATGTATCCTAGTGTTTTTCCTCACATAGTAACTGGATAAAGAAAAGAAAGTTATCGCATCCAGATAAGGTACATTTTAAAGTAATTTCAGTTAGTCATTTAGGTTTCACATTTTGCCCGTAGGTTTTGAAGCTTTCAATACTTAAAGCTTTAGTGCGTAACTTTTTTAAATTACTGAACGTCCATTATATTCAAACCATTGCCAAATGAGTTGCTACAAAGCTAATTAAGACTATCAGCTCCACACAACTCTCTCTGTATTTCTCAGTATGACTATGTTCAGAAGATTGTGGCATCCGGTGACTTTCCCGTGCAGAAACTCGAGTGAAGATAATTACCTCTTCTGATGAGTCCATGTTTTTTTAATCCTCCGTGTCCTCCTTGGCTACCAGCAACTGCGTGGAGGAGGGGGGAGGTGGTGGTGCGCGGTCACGGAAGTCTTGTATTAGAGCCGTAATCGGGCCTTAAAAGTTCGGCCCAACAAGGCCCGAGCCCGACAGAATTCGGCCCGAGCCCGACAAGTACATTTTGATTGACAGCTTTTTAAAAGCCTGAACCCATTTACAGCCCGACATTATTCAAATGTGCGCACACACACAGCTCTTTTGCCCTTTGTCAGTGCACATGGTCAAAAGTTTTCCACACCTCATACTTTGCTTTCTTTGCCGGTGCAACCAAAATGTAATCGCCAGAGGCTCAAGCCAGCCTCCGTTTCACCTCCTCAGCCTGAGCCTGTGTAAAATGATAGAAATTAAAACCGAACCTGACCGAACCCTTCGGGTCCTGTCGGGTTTGGGAAAAGATCTACAGCTCTAGCTTGTATCATGTGGACGCCGACAGTTTTGTTGTTATTACTTAGAATTGCTCATGGGGGAGACAGAAACTACGCACTATAGCTTTAAGTAGCAAAGTACAAAACATACATCTCCAAAATGTCAGCTTTTCACAAGGTAAAATCTGTTTAACCCATTGGACCATCTAATAAATGCATCTTATGCCGAAGCATTTATCAGATAGTAATGGGTTAAAAAGATTGCGTAACACAAGGCTTTTGGAGAATTTTCTCAGCTCAAAAGGGAACATGTAATCCTTCAGTTTCTGTAAAAAGAAAGAATTCAAATTAAAGGCTATTTAAGGATAAAGATGTTTATTATTAACAATGTCCCTGAAGATACTAAAATCTAAAAAAATGATAAAACAACAAAAACTGGAGTTCTATGGAACAGAGGCATATTAGGTTGTGGCAAAATAAATTAATTCTTGGTTTTAGTGTCTTCAGGGGAATTGCTGATCATTATGGAAAATATAACAGCAGCCTTCTCTTTTGAAACTACTTCAGCTAGGACTTAAGTTTCAGAGATCATACACAAGGCAGGACACAGTATGGGGTCTTACTGTACATTTTTAAAAAAATAATTGAAAGTTGAAAGGAACAAGGAAGCATGCAACTTAGTTCTTTTGAGCTTAAGACGAGAAATCAGCATTACAGGGAGCCTCTGATGTTTGTGAAGCCAGCGCAGCTAAAAACACTGCACAGTCAGAGAAGGAAGACTGAGAATAACAACACACGCAGGCCTGGCTGCATTCATACACAAACACACACACCAACACAGGATGCATCTGATTTGCTTTACTAATACAGAAGCTGATCTATTTTCGAGGTGAATTCTTGGCGTATTGCTAGCTTGAGGCAGTGGGAAGTGATCGCGCCATTGACCAACAAAAACCTGGTCTAAAGTCAATAGCGCAGCATTTCATTATTATTTTAACAGCACATTAGTAAAATGCGCCTAGGCTTATGCACAACGTGCGCACACTATGCTTGTTACACACACACAGGGAAGCGCAGCAGCACACAAACATGCAAAAGATTAAAAATAAAAATGTATATAATATATATTAGCCATCATAATAGCAATGCGCCAAGGTACAAACGTGCCTGGCTTTTAAAGGGAATGGGAGATGACACACTGATTGGTTTATTGCATGTTACGGCCAAAACACACCCATGAATTAATGGAGACACTAAGTACAACCCTTTTCAACCATGCCCCTTTTATTCGCCGTCAAACTAGCAAAAGTGGATTTGGACACGCCCTAAACGCACCTGCGTCATGCGCTTCACGCCGTGCGCTTCGATCGTTAAAATAGGGCCCATGGTGTAGGTTTAATGTTCTGTTTGGGGCCTGGGGTCAAACAACACACTTAACATTGGTTTATCAGCTTCATGACAGCTTTAAAACATGGTTAAATACAAATGATTTTTATTTGCTCTGGATTTGAGACATTATCATTAAATCTGCCGATTGCTTTCTAGATAATCGATTAATCGTTTGGTCCAGTGTGATGTCTTTAAATGTCTTGTTTTGGCAGTTTAATATGCTATAAAACAGATAAAAGCAGGAAAACTTCATATGTAAGAGGATTTTCCATTTTTACATGAAAAATTACTTTATTCAAAATAGTTGCCAAGTATGTTTATGTCGACTAATCGTTGCAGCTCTAATTCAGAATCAATATGTATTGAAAAATCTATATTTAGACAACACTATTGTGTGGGACCCCAAACAGGCAATACCAAGGGTTAAATGGCAAAGAAGAAGAAATAAACAAATATACAGGAAGCATAAACATGAAGAACAGATTGTCTTTTAAACTTCTCCATCCCCTTAGCTACATTTATGGCTGTCCTGATTTCTATTGAATGATATAAGATGACATTCTAGTGTCTCTGATTCTGGTTATGAATCATTTCGCTATCTGGAGAGAGATAGCAGGAGAGAAATAAAGTAAGGTGAGAGGGAGAGATGAAATAAAGATCAAAGACACTCCTTAGGGACACACACACACACACACACACACACACACACACACACACACACACACACACACACACACACACACATATCCCCCTTTCCCCGTTTTCATTTCATCTGAATATTTTATGATGTATTGATTACGTGGCTCTTTGTGGTTGCCAAAGCCTTATCCTTAATATAGTATCTTAAGGAATCAAAGGTGGATATCAGTTAGTCAGTTTAGGAACATTTGTAAATACAGTGTTTGAACTACTCTGAATTAAAATAATCATGCCAAATAAAGCAATTTACATTGTAATGCTCGAGGATGATTTTCTAAATACTCTGCTCATGTTTCCAAAAAGATAGCATCACATTTTTCGCTGTTGAATGTAGTTTAATGTAGTGTATTCACTCAGCTTTTTTTTCCTGAGGCAGTGAAGCTTTTACTAGCAGAAGAGGGGTCTAATTCATAGCCTTAAATATTTGAACGGCACTAATGTGTGCCTCCTTTCACTTGTCAGACACAATGTAATAAAGCCACGCTAGTGGAACTGATCCAAGAACAGTGAGGCTGCTCTGTATGCAGGGAGGGTGTCACAGCCCTGCGAGCATAAATGTAGATATTAAATACATACTGTATGCTCTCATTCCATGTTATGTTTTTACCTTTTCTACACCTTTAACTTGTCTATGTATGTATGTGCAGATCTCAGATGCTCTGATCAAGCGGGTGACATCATCTCAGGACCAGTGGGTGAAAGGCGCCCTGGAGCCAAAAGTAGGCCCTGAGTTTGACCTCACCCTCAACACCGACTCGCTGCTGCAGACCATCCTGCAGCTGGACTTCTGCCAGGGCAAAGGTAGACGCACAAAAGCACACACTTAACTTGAGTCATGACTACGGGATTTTATAGACTCTATATTAGAGCTGTAACAATTCCAAATTTTAACGTACAATTAATTGTCTCAGAAATAATTACGATCAACAACCTAATTGTCTCTTTCAGTCAAATTTAAAACATATTTTTCAGACAAATTAAACTTTTGAATGAATCCCAGGATACATCTTTTGGTTATATCCCTGTTATGTAATCCAGATAATGTAGTAACACAAGTAAACCACGCCTCTTTAGTATCATAAAACATTTTTTTCTTAAACAAACATAAAAGGGATAATTACCATCAGTCATACCTCTTAGGACCTTAGCTAATGTTGGCAATTAATTGTGGGTTTTTTTACAATTATGCAACAATTATTACAGGCCTACTCTATTATTATTTGATGTGTTTCTGTGCAATATTTTATTCTAGTTTATATTCATTTTTTTTGTCATTAACTAATTGTTTTTGTAAACATCCATGGGTTATATTCTCAGACTTTTAAAAGCTTCCTCCTGAGCCACAGAAGACTTAATAAAGCTGCTGTCAGAGGTGGAGTAGTACTCCTCATGATGAGTAAACTATACTTCATGTGTAAAATCAGTGGAGTGCCCTTTAAACAGGCTCTATATATAAATCAACTTGACATGCATAAACATACACAAACAGCCTTGACTTGAAGCAAGATTATTTTACAACCAATAAACACATTTAGTTTTTTTTAGCTCTTCCCTTCCAAGGTTTCTTCAAGATGTACAACAATGTACACAACTGATTAGCTATTCATTGGCTGTTGCTACCCAGCAACCACTTGGCGTGCTTGAGTAAACACAGCGTCCTTTTCCGCTGCAGTCTCAGAGATTACCCAGATGTGTTGTTAATGTACATTAAATATGTAATCGGCACTATGCATATTCTATTTTGATACTGCTCCACTGAGGCAGCAAACATCAGGTGTTAAGGTTAGGGTTGCAGATGTGGATTCAGCCTCGCTAAAATACCAAATAATGTCATTATTCTTTGCACTTTACATTACATGCAAGGCTTTGTTTGCTTAAAGAGTTGCAATACTGTATTTATTTAAAATGCAGTGTGCTCCATTACAAATATTACAAAGTAATACTTTAAGGAGACTTTATCTAATTTGAGCTCCAGTCAAGCGAATCCGAGTAGGCTTTAAGTAGTAGAGAGGCTTTGGTCATCCCTCCTTTGTTCTTTAAGGCTGTCGACATGAAACCTATCTGTACTTTCACCACATTCACATCCCACTGATCATTCGGAACAGAGCGATAGAGTTTCAAGATACACCATTTGATTTGATTTATTCGAGTTTTACTCTTTGATATCCTGAGCAACAACACAGTGTAGAAGGTGTTCTGGTTAAGAAGTAGATTCAACTTATTCTCCATTATTTGCTGAACTGAATGAGTTGCTCTGGATCAGTCTTGGTGTCCTCTGTAAACCAACAATTGCTTATAAACTCAACTAACTAAACTCTAATAGAATCACTTTAGGCGTTTGTCTCTTTTTCCCATGTAAGTAGTACCAGATTTAATAGTTTATACATTAGTCTCTATCGTCGGCGATAGTTCCGGTTCCGCCGGATGTCCCTCATTTTTGGCCGGATGTCCCTCACCTTCCACTTCCTTTGTGTTGGCATTCTAAACTCCGGTCGATTCGGGAAACATCCTCCTAGCTAGAACCGACAATCAAATAATCTTTTTTTGAGTAAAATTCTTATCACACACTCGAAAGCCATTTCAATTCCAGAGCTCGCCTCCCTACGTGCATGTTCCATCAAAACAAGTTCCTTCCGTGGCTATTTTGCAGAGGCATGGTTTCTTCTTCTGGCGCTTAGCACCGCCCGAGACGATTGTGATTGGTTCAAAGAAATGCCAATACACCAGAGCACATTTTTCTCCTATCCCGGAATGTTGTGTGGACTAGCCAGACCTTTCCCCGCAGCACTTTGGAGATTTATACATATACAGCACACGCCTTTCACTGCTTCAGTAAATCTGGACCTCTTGTCATGTTTCTAATGCAATCAATCTAAATCTCTCCACTGGTCTCACTGCCAGTTCCAGCTGTTTTATAAGCCATCTTCTGTCCATGTGCTCTTGTATTAAAACATCCAAACCAACGTCATATTTCCAGATGTGCAGGAGAATCCGTTATTGAAACAAATGCAGGCAGCAGCAAGCAGTGGTGAGGCTGAAATGGAGACAGAGAGCCCAGGAGGTATTTCAGAGACTCTACTTTTCACAGTGAACTTTTGTTTCCCTTCCTTGAATTAATTTGGTCACTCCTTCCCCATCCCTCTGGCCCGATTCTGGTTGTAAACTCGCTGGTCTTTTTGTCCCACAGCGTCTATCTGCTCTTACCTCTGCATGGTTTTTTGTTTTCCAGCTCCTCTCCAATGAATGGCACCTCTGCACAATAGTGCTGCCTTCACTGGAACACTGGAACACAACGTTTCCAATTAAGTTACAGAAATGTGTTGCCTAAAGTACTTCTTCCCATGCTTATATTTGGTTCCAAATTCTTTGGCTTTTGAACTTTGTATGTCAATATAATCAGAGGAAATGTGTATTAAACATGATCCTCCCATCATTTTTTTCCCTGACTTAGAAAATATATCAAACTGAAAAAGTCAGAATGATTATTGTTTTTAAATTATTGTATAAAATAAACCATTAAGATACAAATAATGTAATAAATCTTTAGTAATGTATGGATTTCAAGCATGGCATACACACAATCTGCTGCAAATATGAATACAAATTATAAAATAACATTTACAATCTAAATATATATATATTACTTTTCTTTATATATATATATATATATATATATATATATATATATATATATATATATATATATATATATATATATATATATATAAAGTTTATCAAGATGAATTCAAAATAAAAAAAGATTATACTTTCTTTAACAACACAATCATCTTGTGTTGTGTTGAATCAAAGAACTACTTTGGCTAAAAAAAAATGCTTTGAAAAATATGAATTTAAATATAGACTGACTATACGTTGATCCTGCTATGTTGTTCCCTCTGTCGTGGCTGCTGCCTTTCCCCTGTGTCTTCAACTACTCTTACTCATTTTGGTCTGGAAAGATCAGATAACGATGAATGAAACAGATGAAATGATGACTGAAGCAGACTTAATTACCCTGACATCTCCACTTGTGTGTTCAGTGGTTATTTTTTTACCCTGTTTTCTGTTGTTTCTTTCAGCTCATTTTGGAATGCAGTTTGTTTTATCACCACAAGGGTTAGACAGATATGTCTTTTTATTAGAGGTTTTATTTGATATGCTGGTTCCTCCATTTCTTAATCATCTGAGAATCCTGCTCTTCCTTAAACTATTAACTACTTTGAATCAGTCTGTCTTTCAATTGGGAGTGTCTCAATGCATGTAAACATATCCTTTGGGAGGTAAGAAATAAGCCAAATAGTGTTTAAATAATTGCTGCTGGAAGCTTTAGTTACACAATATGCATTACCCTCTGAAGCTTATATCGGTCTAACCCTATGCACCACTAGCACTGCCACCTCTGTAAGTGTTAAATGTCCTCACATGGCCTACTTAAAGCCTCCACTGATTCCCAGCTGTTGCCCTGTAAATGAACCTAGAGCGCTTTCACCTTTTTTTTTAATATCTCCCGCAAGATCCACATTAAAGCTCCTCTTTCTCTCCTTTAAGTTTGTTTATAGGCAAACCAGCCAGCTGACGACATCACCCTGTTTGTCTTCCTTTTCTCTTCATCCATCCACCCTTTCTCCATCTCTCCCCCCCATCCCCCCACTCCAATTACAATCTTTGCGTCTCATCCATCTATGTCTCCCCACAGTGGAGTCTGGACCCTCGGTGCCGGCGGCTCCTCTCCTGCAGCTGGAGAAGTGCTGCACCAGGAACAACAGCGCCACCCTGGCCTGGAGGGTAGCTGCGCCCTCTGTCAGCCCCATCGAGGGCTACATCCTGGAGCTGGACGACGGCAACGGAGGACAGTACAGGGTGGGTGCCTCACAAAAACATGCACGCACTGAGTTATAATGTAATGTGTGTAAAACAGAGAACAAGGCTTGACACTAATATGACAGTAATCTATTCCGAAATGCAGTAAATGATGTCTCTTCTGTAGCTCGTCTTTCTTTTTTATTTTATTATTAATTATCCACATGCTGCTCAACTCTGTCTAAAACCAGATGGTAGTTTGTGTGTGTGTGTGTGTGTGTGTGTGTGTGTGCCATGAGTAAACATGCATTTTAAATGTGTGAGTCTTTACTAATCCTTTAGTCCATGTACAGTACACGTTTTATGTGTTTAAGTAGCAAACATACATGTACATGTACTTAATCTGCGTTTGCAATGATGCTACTGAAATGCATGTGTCCCCTTAGGAGGTGTATGTGGGGAAGGAGACGGTGTGTACGGTGGACGGCCTTCATTTTAACAGCTCGTACAATGCCAGGGTGAAGGCCTACAATGCCATCGGTGTGGGGCCATACAGCAAGACCGTGGTGCTCAAGACCTCTGACGGTAGGTAGTGTGTATTTGTGTCTCCTTTAGAATAATGTCCTTTGGTGGTCTTGTTTTTATTTTTTTCACAACAGTGCCGTTTTGTTTGTGATGATCTTCACAAAACAGGTTTCATGACACATGAATTCGGGCCATGTAAAAGTGACGAGACAGGAGATTAGGAGATGAATCTGGAGGTTTTTTTAAGGTAAAGGCAGAAGAATAAGAACTATATAGTGCTTTATACAGGATACTGAAGAGAGAGGAGAGTCGGAGGAAATAAAGGAAAGGAGGAGAAAGGAGAATAGTGGTGTGTAGAAGGAAGGAAATGGAGGGAGACAGAGGGAGAGGAAAGGAGATTAAGGCAAATGGAAGGAAAAAGAGAATAGCAAAAGAAAGGGAATACATGGAAAAGGAGGTCAAAAAAAGAAAAAGAAATGGGCAATGGAATAGAGAGACTGGGCTAGGAAAGAAATGGAGAGAAAATGGAAGGAGAGGGGAATAAAGTAAAGAAAAAAGAGAATATAAAAATAAAGGGGAGGCGTAGACAAGAGAAGGGAAGGCATATGAAAGGACAGAAAGGAAGGCATAAGAAAAGACAGGAAAAGAAAAAAGGGATTGGACAAGAAAGAAATAAATGGGAAAGAAAAGTATAGCAAAGAGAAAAGAGGAAAATTAGGAATGTAAAAGTAAGAGGGGAAAGAATGAGAAGGAAAGGAAAATGGAGAATAGGTAAAAAGAGAAAGAAAAGAAAGGAAGAGAAAGGAGTCATAGAAATGAAGAGGAAAGAAAACAGGGACAATGACAAAATCTTCCATTTCCACAGTGGGATGAGGGGGGAGACAGTGTCTCATTTTGCCAACCACAACAACAATGAGCGGTCTGTTTTCTGACTGATAACTGTTCATCCCTCTCGCCCTCTTTCCTCTTTTTCTCTGTCATCTTTCTTTGCCAGCTCGCCTCTTTTTCTTCTCTCACCCCTCATCTCCTCCTCCCTCTCTTTCCTCAAGGACTGTAGCTTCCTATAGCTACATAGAGAGAGAAGAAAGAAATGATGGGATGTGACTCATTGCATGAGTATAACAGCAGTAGATAAAGGCTGTGGCTGCATAACAAACACTGATGTTGATGTATATTTCTATAATGTGTGGTATAATTATTTTTGTGTATGTTTCACCACTTATTTAATGATGAAGCATTTCAGTGTGTGTGTGTGTGTGTGTGTGTGTGTGTGTGTGTGTGTGTGTGTGTGTGTGTGTTTGGATAGTAGAATCTGCTGTTTCTTGAGGCTTTGGCTTTCACTGTCTTTTTGTCATAATTTCACTCATTTTAACATTTGAATGTTTCTTGTTATATATACACACATCTTCTCTCAAAATCAGTTGTTAATATTATATTTTATTATTATAATATTACATTAGATGTCATAACAGGGAGTTATAATTGTTATAAAGGTTTTTTGTTTCTCACTGTGGCAGCAGAATGTGTCCGTAGGTCAGGATAAAAATGATTGATGAGCATCATCAACATGATGCAAAGCTGGTAAAATGACATTAAAGGTGCTCTAAGCGATGTCACACGTTTTTTAGGCTACAGCATTTTTTGTCACATACAGCAAACATCTCCTCACTATCCGCAAGCTGCCTGTCCCCTGAACACACTGTAAAAAAACTTGGTCTCTGTAGACAGCCCAGGCTCCACAAACAGAAACTAAAACGAACTGCGCCAACCTGCACCACCAAACATAACAAACAGTGTTCCAGCCAATAACCGACAAGAAGGATTTGGAGGTGGGGGTTGGGGGGTTAGTGCACGGAAGGGAGGGGGAGGGGATGGGATGAGGAGGAGGGAAGGGCGAGCTAGCCTCGTTTTGTTTGACAATACTTTGCACGTCAACAAGAAGTGACATCACCCAACATCGCTTAGAGCACCTTTAATGTATGCTTCGGAAAACTAAGGTGGGAAACCACTTTGTAAGGGTCTGTTTCCTTGGGTAGATTTATACTTTTGTGACTTCCAGAACTTCTTATTCTGTCTTTCATAATAACACTCGGTTAAAAAAAAATGAAGATTGGCAGGCAGATGTGGCATCATGACCGACTGCTGTTTCCTTCCTACAGTGGCTTGGTTCACCTTTGACCCCACCACAGCTCATCGGGACATCGTTCTGACCAATGAAAACCAGACCGTCTCCTGCAGCAGCTACGATGACCGCGTGGTGCTGGGAACTGCTGCGTTCTCCAAGGTAAACACACATTTGTCATTTGTATTTTATAGATTTTTATACCTAGATTTATTTCTCATATAAGATTACGATACAACCTTTGTGTCAGTTCACACCGAAATTCATTTTGCGTTCCCTAGCAGCTCCGCTCAAAAGAAGAAATAAAAAGAAAAACACACACAGAGCTAGACAACAATTACACTTAGTACAAAGATGAAGACATATCCACGGCCATGGCAAAGAAACATGTTTCTTGTTATCCTCGGATCCAGATCTTAATTGGCAGCAAACTGATTTTGGTTTAGCAACAGGATAGACTGATGTATAAAAGAGTTCTTAAGCCTGTTGTATCTAAACGAAGGGACTCTAAATCGCCTGTTAGAAGGCAAAAGTCGGTATTCATAATATCAAACATGCATGGAGTCAGAAGAGAGGGATGCGAAGGTGACCAAAATGAGTTTCCACACCACGATTAGTAGCATTCATTCTACTTCCTCTTGAATCGCAGGGCATCCACTACTGGGAGGTCCGAATCGATCGCTATGACAACCACCCTGACCCTGCGTTTGGCGTGGCGAGGATCAACACCATAAAGGACATGATGTTGGGGAAAGATGACAAGGCGTGGGCCATGTATGTGGACAACAACCGCTCCTGGTTCATGCACAACAACTCCCACACCAACAGGTAGGTGTATACAGTACTATACTGTATACTTATATCAGTCTACGATACTGTTTGCGTTCTTAAAGGCCATTGGTGTGATTTGGATGGAAGTAACCAAAACCTAAGTGTATGTCAATGTTCAATAACTTATAGTTTGTGTGTTCTTCCAATCGTGAGTGGAGAACACTGAGTAGCTGATATTAGATTTGTACTTACTATTAATGCATACTTTTTAGGGGGTTCTGAGGTAAAACTAAATACTTAATGTGAATGTTGGAAAGAGCCAGCTGTTCTGGAGCTTTTGAATGTACCACACAAACTTCCTCAGCAGATGGAGTTTGCCCAGCTGTCATGGAAATGTAGATGTTTAAAATTATTTTTTTTTATCTGAGCACTTTAAGGAGTTCTCGCTTAAAATCTTTCAAATCTCAATTTTTAAGCCAACACAGGCAAGAAATCCTGAGAAAAAGTGTTAAACATCTACATTGGCATAAGTCCATCAGCTGAGGAAGACTGTGTTTAAGATGGTGTATACCTTGCCTTGTAAAAACAAATGGAGCTCAAGACTTTATTGACACAAATGATGAAAAAAATCTAAATCACTGACTATGGGATTTTAATTTTTAATGCTTTACTTTATCTTTCAAGCGCATGCCACCTTATTGGCATATGTAGAATGAAACATGAATATTTTAAACATTTTGAGTGGAGTTTGATCCACTTGTGAATGCAAGCTGCAGTTCAGACTTCTTTTTAACGAGTTGTAGGGAAATAATGGAAGAATAAAAGACAGAAGAGAAGAGAGAGGATTTCTTGAATATTTGCATGAAGTCAGTGAGTCAGTCTCCCTGTTTAAGTGTTACCAGACATGTTCTATTGTATTGTCAATGTTGTGGACAGTAAAATGTATTCATATTCATGCATCTTGTCCACTGACAAATCAGTTTGACTATCAGTTTCATGAAAAATATATAAAACAGAGTCGCTTATGTATATACTGTAGTTACACTTTCTCACTTTCACTTTATATATATATATACACCACAAATGTACGTTTTATCTGTGCGTGTGTGTGTGTGTGTGTGTGTGTGTGTGTGTGTGTGTGTGTGTGTGTGTGTGTGTGTGTGTGTGTGTGTGTTTTGGAGTTAAAAGCTCCAAAACAGCTACTGAGTGTTAAGAATATTTTGTTAAGTTTGAAGGAATAAGAATAAACTTTTCACCTGAGCTTTGTCCATGATAAATCGATAATGCATTAATGCTTTGCACGCATCAAATACAAACCACACACAACACATTTTGAATTAGATCTAAATCTATTCATTCAAAACACAAACATTTCTAATTGCAAACATGATACATTTTTAGTTAGTGGAATACCCCCTTTATTAATAACTCTAACATTTGTGACTGCAGAATCACTTTATAATAAGATGCAGTTATTAATATTATTCATAAAGTCTGGCTGAGGTTTTTTTCCCCACAACCTGGCAATTCAGAAGTTGTATTCACTGATGTGTTAAAACCCTTAATAAATTATGTATTTACATGTAAATTAGCCAGTTAGTTCCAACTTTTAAACTTGTTTGGCTTATTAGAAAGTGGTACTCATCTTTATGTATAAACAGCATGTGTATGTCAATAAGAACAGATGGAGGCAGAGACTCTCTTCTTCCATTCATCATTATGTGTTCTGCGTTGAATCTCACACGCCCGCATGCACAATAATGATACATACACAGGATGACAGAGGGCCCCCGGGTCCAATAGTAACATGACTGACTAACAAACAAACACACCAGAGAGCAGTAGAAGAAGACTGCAGCCTGCAGGAAACGTCAAAACATCTCTCTGCACCATCTCTCTCAGTGTCACAACGATACTATCCAACCCTCATTAAACATTTATTTACAAGAAAAAAATGTCTATTCTTCACAAGAAAATGGTGACTCTTCACAGTAACAATGCAAAACCTCTGGCTTTACTTATCTTTCTCTACCTCAGTCCATCCAGACTACAGATTTGTTCACTGTGCCATTTGCTTTCATGTCGTTAATCATTTCATGTCGTTAATCATTTCATGTCCGTGTTTCATGGTGTTACTTACCGCATATTGATTCCTTCGTCTCTCTCAGAGCACTGACTCTGTCAGCGCCGTCCTGAGACGGGCATTATGGGTTTGAAACATGGCTATGTGCATGCTTGCCAAGGGGGTAAGCTTCTACTCACAACGCGTAGCTCCTATGGCGCCATTTTGATGCTAACAAGCCATCACCCCCTGTTAGCATTCCTTTGACTGACATTCATTTTGACGCCACTTTGACAGCGAATGACTTCACATTTGAAGCGTTTAAAGACTCTATTTGTCTATTGTTTATTTCTAAAGAAACACGACAATGTATAAAAGGCTCCATTACCTTGTATCTCACGTTATGGCTCCGTAGCAGACGTTTTTATAAAAATAGGCTAACGATTGTGTCATAACCACGGGACTTACTGTCGCATATTAGAGGAATTACCGTATAGTACAGGAGAAGCTCGCAGGCAGTTTTGACTTACATTAGCTGTTAATTAGTTTAATTACTAATGTTAACTAGCATGTTGGTTAGCAATAATCCATGTTATCTCCTTACATATACCTACGCTCTCCGTCTCTGCTAGATTGGGAATGATTGAGATTTCTCTTGGCACAGCTACCAGAAGACTTACAACTTTCAGACAGGTTGCTCACGTCACATTTACGTCGTCTCTCTCAGTTGGAGGCTGCGGAGTAATGCTCGGCGCTCACCGGAAAAGTGCTTCTAATATCCTTCACTGGTCTCCGTCCAGAGCAACGGGATCTGTTGGTCCACTCTTATATACTGTCTATGATGCTTGCATGTATAGAGGTGTTTTCACGTTGGCTTCTAAGCAAAAACACAATTTCAATCGCATTGTATCGCTCTTTCAGGATAGAGAAACATTAAGTGTCCATTTTTGTCACCTTACCACATAGGTTAGACTGCGTTAATGTAGTCTGAATTCCCGAGCGGGAGTTTTGATGAGCTTATTAAAATTTTAGTTATCTTAATTTGTTTTATTTTCTTGCATATGCTTAATGTTTTGTTTTGTTTTATAATGTAAAGTAGATTCCGTTTTTTTTTTAATAATATGTGCTCTATAAATAAATCTGCCTTGCCTTGTAAAAACAAATGGAGCTCAAGACTTTATTGACACAAATGATGAAAAAAATCTAAATCACTGACTATGGGATTTTAATTTTTAATGCTTTACTTTATCTTTCAAGCGCATGCCACCTTATTGGCATATGTAGAATGAAACATGAATATTTTAAACATTTTGAGTGGTTGATCCACTTGTGAATGCAAGCTGCAGTTCAGACTTCTTTTTAACGAGTTGTAGGGAAATAATGGAAGAATACAAGACAGAAGAGAAGAGAGAGGATTTCTTGAATATTTGCATGAAGTCAGTGAGTCAGTCTCCCTGTTTAAGTGTTACCAGACATGTTCTATTGTATTGTCAATGTTGTGGACAGTAAAATGTATTCATATTCATGCATCTTGTCCACTGACAAATCAGTTTGACTATCAGTTTCATGAAAAATATATAAAACAGAGTCGCTTATGTATACACTGTAGTTACACTTTCTCTTTATATATATACCACAAATGTACTTTTTATCTGTGTGTGTGTGTAGGGCGGAGGGAGGCATCACTAAGGGCTCGACTGTGGGCATCCTGCTGGATCTGACCAAACACACACTGACTTTCTACGTCAACAAGCAGCAGCATGGACCGACTGCCTTCGAGAACCTGGAGGGGGTCTTTGTACCCGCCGTCAGCCTCAACAGAAACGTGCAGGTCAGTGTGTGTGTGTGTGTGTGTGTGTGTGTGTGTGTGTGTGTGTGTGTGTGTGTGTGTGTGTAGTTATGTGTGTTCTGTAGCGTGTAATTTCTGTGTGTACGTCCTCAGATAGTGATTGCATTAATGAGCAAACTGGGATAAATTTACCTGCATGTTGTTACCAGATCCGACGGGACTAGTCATATTGTCAAAGAGCACTGAAGCAAAAAGTTGCAGCGTTGCATTCTCTTGTACCTTCATCGCTTCACAATCTGTCCTCAGTCTCACTCACTGAGGATCTGCTCTGTTTGTCCCTTTCAGGCGACCTTACTGACAGGCCTGGAGTTGCCAAAGAATACCAAACAGTAAGAACGCTTCCTTCCTCCGAGCGTTCCCTGTATACCAACCATCGATGTCATTAGCAGTCCACGTGGACCTTTACCAGTCACCTTAGTCGGGATTTACCCGTCTCCCATCGTCCCCAAGGTGCCCTTTGTTTCGACTACACTTCAATGTGAAACCCTGCTCTATCATTTGGGACGAAGGAATAAAATCTGTCTTATAATTGTCTATAAATACAATGATTGAAGCGTGTGGATGTCACAACAGAGATGACTGAAGTTACTGTGGATTGCCATACTTGTTTCATATCCCAATTTTTGCCCCGTGAACTTCAGGATACTAACGTCATTTATGTTACTGTTCCAGCGTGTACCACCCAGTGATTTTAACAAAAAGGAAAATACAGCCTGAAAGTTCTCTTTGAGGCCTGAGACTGAACTAATCGACCCTCTCACTCCAACAGAATCAATGAAGATTCCCACACTGTGCAGTAAAACAATCATCAACAGTCATACTTTTTTCTCTATTTGAGATTTTCAGAGCTTTTTTTGATTACATTTAAGATATACCGCCAGAAAACAACATCACAATCGGCTTTTAAAGTCCACGACAACAAGGTGATCTCAGGAGGCCAGGGGAAAAACGATTCAGCAGTGCTTATTGTTGCTTTGCTTCTCTCTTCTCTCTTCTCCTCACAGCTCACGAGGTAAGACTAAATGAAGAAAGTGTTTTGTCAGAGTTGGATAGGCACCGTGGGATGTTTCACTCATGAATATTTAAAAGCTACACTTTTTCCCCAGTTGTGGCTCCAACAGCCCTGCCTTCTCCGTTTTCCCTTCTTCATGCAAAGCAGCGTAGAGATCATTTGGTGCTTTTGACTAAGGTTTACACACTGAGGTCAGGATCGGGCTTGATTCCATTTCATTTTTCCAGTAATGTGACAGATGTGCAAAGCATGGGAGTGCTTTATTTTGTAATTAAGTGTGTAAATTCATTGTGGTGCATTTCATGGCATGCAATCAGTGGTGTGATGAAATAATCAAACCCAGGACTCCATGTCTTTATGGCTGCACCATTCAGAAATGTACTTGTGCCTCATGTTATAAACAGTTCCTCACATTCAGCCTAAGCTGTAAACTTTAGGAATATTTGGCTGCGCATCATAAGCTGGCTGGTAATACCTAAACCACCGGCACGCCAGTGAGGTTAGAGGTTAAAATATGCCTGCAGTGTTTTAATAAATGTGGGGGCTTGCGTAAATGTGGTTGGCAAAACTATAAAATAGTGTGCAAACACTTTGCACCTTGTCCTGTTGAATTAATCAAAGCGAGGGAACCCGGTTGATTAATTGCCTGCAGGAGCATTTCCTGCCTTGATGTTTTCCCTGCAGCCTCTCCCAGGCTCTGGATTCACCCTGTCTCATGACGAAACGTTTTCACCTTGAGCGATAAAGTTTAGAAAATGAAATGGAACTTGGAGCCTAAGCCTTTTTTGTTTTTGTTTCATAAGACCCAACAGCTACTAGAATACATCAAAAGTAGATGAGAAAAGTGCAGTTGTCTCATGGAAATTTCATTCTGTGCTCATCTCTCAGTCTCTCTGTAGAATCTCTTTCAGGCAACCTCAATGCGTCGTACTGAAAATGATCTTGAAAAGTCACATCAGGTAAAGCTACGTCTGCTGTTACATTTCCCATCAGGGATTGGATACAGCAGCCTGTAGAGCAGTAGCTTCAAGATCCAACCAAACCACTGTGACTACAGATACGGATAAGATGTTTTAAATGACATTACCCATGTGTATTTCACCACTAATGCAGCAGAGGATGGAGAAGATTGCTTTTTAAATTAATGAATTTCATCTTTATTACAATATCTGAAATATCTCTATTCCCTGTGATGTGTGAGAAAGAAGTTATGAGACACGCCTGCCAATACAAAGACTGGGTTCATGTGTGAACGGAAATCCACAAACAAATGTAAATACTGATATGTGAGTTATGATTATGACGTGTGATATTAAGCATGGATTAAGCATCGAACAAGTTTACAAAATATCTGAAGCTGGTATTGTAAATAGTATTACTGTATTACTGTCTTTGTAATGAATGATGTTAAAGCCAACTGCTAAGACAGCTCGCCCTCTGCTGGTGGATGGTGGCAACAACAGGACTCATGAACTCATCCTGTTTCACGTTAGCTGACTGTTTTCATACCTCTTAATTGCTGACTTTAAATAATGTCAGCAAACATTTTGTCTGACGAGGTGTGAGAGTTACATTTCTTACTATAACTTGAATCATAAACTATCTCATGATATTCAAACATTTAATCAGGGACATAAAATATCAGTCATTTACATTTTTACAAGTTTTTATGAAGGTGTACAAATTATTATGATTGCAGACAGCAGTTACTTACCACACCTGTATTCTTTTAAATTCTCAGTTCAACACACACTTTAAATATGCCAGGTGACTGGACAGAAACACTATAAATTAAAGGAGGTATTTCTTACTGGAATTAGTGAGGTCTACTTTCAATACAACAGCAGGGACATTATACAATGTGTTAGCCTGTACCTTTTTGAGGGAATATATTTAATTGTAGAGCATCAGAGTAGTATAATAAGATATCTTTCAATTTTAGTATGTTTTACTTAATACATTTATTTATTAAATCAAAGCTGTTACCTATAATGTTAAAATTATAAAATGTACATCCCAGAACTGCAAACTGCAGGTATATTATACTCCCATTTAAGTTTGCAAAAAGCTTTTTGCACCTACAGCTGCATTCAAATCTATGTGGTAAAGATTGTTTTACATTTATATTTTATTAACAGTGGATATCAGTGTAATGTGAATCACTCTTATCATGTACCCAGAAAATAATCACCAAACCCTGCAGTTTGGAGCATTTTAGCGTCTTTCAGCTCATCGTTTTTCTGGCTTTTAACTTTACTGTTTGGATTAACTCTTATGGTCTCATATATCATTTTTTAGTTTTCAGAGGCAGCAGGCCAACGTTCTCACTGTACGCTTCCTGTTGAGCAATAAACCGACAGATGGACACATTTAGCGACTAGCTGGTGAACATAGTGGAGCATTTAGCAGCTAAAGAGCCAGATATTTATGAGTAGTTGGTGGGGACCAAAAGCAGAGCTAAAGGGAGAGCAAATATTGTACTTAGATTTGTCTTTTGGCCAAAAACACAACTCAAATTTGAAGCTAATGTTGCTCCTTGTCTGCTGGATGTGTAAAAACAAGCAACTGTTTGCTAACAGGTTTACCATATTTACTTAAAAGGTGATGTCAATGTTGCCACAGCTGTTTTGTTTGCTCCCAAAGTGCCAAAAAAAAGCAGTTGTTGCAGGTTTAATTTAGCATTTCAGTGCTTCTAATTATTCAGGCCATACAATCAAATAGAAAGCATTTTTTTGAATGTCACTTGGCATTCTGTATCTGGTCTACCAACTGAAACTAGCGCCTAGATTTACCATATTTCCTGCTTGACGTGAAGTCAGCATTAGTCTCAAAGTCGGAATGTGAACTAGTTCCCCCAACCCAGAAAGTAAATATCTAACAATCTGCCAAAGGGGAATTTCTCCTGACGTCTAGACTGCCAGCTTTCCACTTAAGGTTTACATTTGCATCATGTGAGGCTTTCTGGCTGCTCTGTTCAGCCTTACCCTCAGATCGTCTTACCACACCAGAGGACAAAATCCGCCCCGAAGTTGACCGTGCCATTACTAGGAATAGATTTTAAGGCCACGAGCAACATCTATCATATAACCAGAGGGGCTTTGTCTGAAAGTCTGGATGATTTAGGGTTACAGGTCTGCGGGTTGTGTGGATGTCAAAATGGTGCAGTGGAAATCATCACTGGAGGGGATAAAAGCTAAAGGTGTTAGATGGAGGTTCAGACAGTCAGACAGCATATCGGGTAAAATGAGGTTATACTTTCTTTTTTTTCATGAATATCAAAACAATACTTTATATGGAAGAAATCACATTTAAAATGAGTCACATTGTAGTCACTCCTGTCTAGCTATGGTATTGTAAGAATGCTTGTACAGCATGTCCCTTTACCCCCACCCTTACCCACCCATGAATGTGAAATTTAATTTAACTTCAAGATATGGTGCAGGGGGGAAAGCATGTCACTGCTGTTAGCTATTTAACTTAAAGAATGGAAGATTTATGTACTCTATAAAGTATGTAAATATATTTAATTACATATTTATTTTCTATTGTATATTGCCCTCTTCAAGTTGTTAAAGTATAAGAGTGAATGGCTACTTATACACACACACTGATTGATTGCCAAGGGTTGGCAATCTCTCTCTCTCTCACACACACACACGCACATGTCAACATGTCAGATTTGCTTTACAGCTTGAAACAATGTGCTGCAGATAAGCTTCATATTTCCTCATGCTCGTACTTTTTTTGAAATGTATAAATAACACAAAAGCTGCTTCAAGAAAACGGCGTGAGAAGTTGTGACCTCACCCAGCCGCACACTGCCAGATCACACCTCTTGTTTCGCCATCATCATCATCGCTTAGAAGGCATCGTTTTAGGTTTTCCCTTTAACGACATTAAAAATTGTTTTTCTGTAAAATATCTGTAATGTTTACAACTAGCATGAAGAAGAAGTCATGTACATACAGAAAGGGTTTATAAAGGGAGAAAACCCACTTTCTCATGTTTGTATTTGTGTTTCTTCATGAAAATGTCTGCCAGAACTTTACTTGTGTGTACATTGTTTGTTTTTTTTTTTTTTTTTTTTTTATAATTACCCCGATCTGTACTGTTATGATCCCCTCCCTTCCTGCCAATATAAATATAAATGTAAATGTTTTGTACAACTTCATGGTTTGTATATGAGAAATGCATTGTAACTGCATAATTTAAAAACCTTTACAGTGTAAAACACGAGAAACGCAAATGTCTTTTTTTTTGTTTTTCGGTCATTTATAAAAACAAAAATAAATTAACTGTGATGAAATATGATTTTACAGTCTCCAGTTTTGTGCATCAACGTCCTGCCACTGTGTATATTCACGGTCCATCGGTAAATTGGATTCCTGACTCAGCCGTCTGTCTCCATTAACACCGTCTTATATTTAAGTCCTGTGGAAATCAGCCTTAGAGCTCACGTTGCATTTCGGCTCTCATCTACTTCCACTGCAAACAGTCCTGCAGTAAGCTGAGCCAATGACGGTGTTTTGGATGCCAGTTCTTCCTCTGGTCTGCGTATGTTTTCCTATCCTGGAGGATTTAATCGCTCACCTGAAAACATAAACATAGGCACCTCTCAATGACCACATTCTGTCCCCTTTAACTGTGTCACCAGACGTTTAACCTTACGCTTAAATTACTCTGGTTCAAACTCTAAACTCCCAAGTGAAGACCAGTAGGAGTCCTGACTTTGAGTAATGTTATTTTTTAAATTCCTCTTCGATCATTAGCTAGAAGTACAAGAACACACTCACCTATTTGCGCCTCTTGTTGCCTTTGATTTTCTGGATCTCCTTGGAGCTGAGGATCAGCATGCCGTTCTTGAAGCGGCCCACTTGACCTGAGAGGGCCGAGCCAGAGCCAGAGCCAGAGCCAGAGCCAGAGCCAGCGGACACCTTCTTTCTCTTCTTGTCCCTGGTGGAGATGGCAGCACAGGCAAACACAGGTTTCAACCACTGAGATGCAAGACAGCCTTTATAAATATCTGTTCATTTTGTTATGCCAATTCAAAACACTAGTGCTGTGTTTTCTATCCATATTTTAGGATTAATTAATTTGTGGATGCATTCTTAGATAAAACATAATGTACAATACTTAGATTACAGATTCAAAGACACTTACACTATGAAAAGAAAATGTTTGCTGGCTTGATGGTTTCAGCCTGTGTCTTCCAAGATAAATGTTTTAATACCCTACTGCCCTGTGATCTTTACGTAACAAATCATAGAGGAAAATGTTTGCAGGTATATTCAGAAATGTCTCTCTCACCCACCTTTGATTACTCTGCTTCTTTTTTTTCTTCAGGTCCTACAGAGCGATGACACGGAATAAGAAGGAGAATAGGCATAATATGATTTTTTTTTTTTTATTATTTATCATTGTGTTTATTTTCATCAATTTCAAAATGTGTTAATGATTTAATGGAAATGTACCACACTTTTAATTTAAAATACATTTACTTATACTATAAGTAAAGCTAGAGCAGTTTGGTTTGGATTCAACCTGAGAGTGACTGGTGCAAGTCTTACCGGCTGAACCTCCTCCTTTGCCTTCTGCTTCTTCTCTCTGATCTGCTGCTGCAGCATCTTGTAGTTGACGTAGTCCTTCTTAGGAGGCTGGTGAGATGCAATAAGTAAGTTGTGAATTGGTCACTTGGCTATTAAAAAGGCTTTGATGCTATTTAAATATGTACAGCACTTTTACTAAAACTGAAAAAAAAAAGATGTCCTTACTCTGGCTCCTAGCATGACAGCTCTGTCCTGTTCAAAAACACGCTGCTGCTCCTTCCTATAGCCTGTGATCCCAAACCGATGGACCTCAAGACGAGCCTGATGCAAACACAAATACAGTATGAATGCAAACGCATCACAGAGATGAAGTGGGCTAAATGTAAGGTAATTAATTACTGAGTCAGAAAATATTTTTTACATAGCGAGGCAGCGACAAAATGAAGCCATGAGAAGAATCAAATCACACATCGCAATACTGAACGTTTAAATGTATCGTGTAAAATAAAACAAAAAAACATCTACAGTAAATTGTGATAAAACTGTCACCTTTTCCAAACTGAGTTCTTCTAGCGGGTCACTTTCCTTCGTCTCTGTTGTCTTCTGAAGGGTCTTGAAGTGAGGACATCACATAACCAGAGGCAACAAAGACAAGAAGAGAGGGAACGTGAAGGGAATGGATGGTGACAAGAAGCACATAAACAGAGAGGGTTGACTAGAGGTCACACAGCAACATGGAAGAGGTTAGGTTTTAAGATGTCAAAGTTGAAAAACATTTTGCATTTGCACAAACAGATTACTTGTTGTAAAATTAACTGTGATACAATTTCTTTGCTTAAACAAATCTGTCAGTGACAACAGTAAAAGACCCCATTTTTTATTATCTCAGTTTATGTTGCAAAGAGGATGTTGTCACATATCTTGCAAAAGAAAATTCACTTCACTCCTTCCACTATCTACTCTCTTTGGCCAGAAATGAAAGTGTAATTGCCACTGTTTTATCCTGTAATGCAATATATACACTCACCTAAAGGATTATGAGGAACACCATACTAATACCGTGTTTGACCCCCTTTCGCCTTCAGAACTGCCTTAATTCTTTGTGGCATTGATTCAACAAGGTTCTGGAAGCATTATTTAGAAGTGCTGGCCCATATTGATATAGGATAGCATCCCCCATACCATTACACCACCACCACCAGCCTGCCCAGTGGTAACAAGGCATGACGGATCCATGTTCTCATTCTGTTTAGGCCAAATTCTGACTCCACCATCTGAATGTCTAAACAGAAATTGAGACTCATCAGACCAGGCAACATTTTTCCAGTCTTCAACTGTCCAATTTTGGTGAGCTCGTGCAAATGGTAGCCTCATTTTCCTATTTTTAGTGGAGATGAGTGGTCTTCTGCTGGTGTAGCCCAACCGCCTCAAGGTTGTGCGTGTTGTGGCTTCACAAATGCTTTGCTGCATACCTCGGTTGTAACGAGTGGTTATTTGAGTCAAAGTTGATCTTCTATCAGCTTGAATCACTCGGCCCATTCTCCTCTGACCTCTAGCATCAACAAGGCATTTTCGCCCAGAGGACTGCCGCATACTAGATGCTTTTCCTTTTTCAGACCATTCTTTGTAAACCCTAGAAATTGTGCGTGAAAATCCCAGTAACTGAGCAGATAGTGAAACACTCAGACCAGCCCGTCTGGCACCAACAACCATGCCACGCTCAGAGTGGCTTAGATCACCTTTCTTGTACTTTCCTTTCCTCTACTTATTCAGTAAACCTGAATATAACAATTTGTAATGTGTCCTTAATTCATTATTATGGATGCACATTTTCCAGTATGCTACTCTTGGATCTTTACCATTAATGGGGCAAGAGAATGCAGTTTAAGTGGAACTATACATTTTTTTTAGCTTAATTTACCTTAACTGAACAGCTTTGAAGTCATTGGAATGGATATATGACTTTTTTTCGAGTTGAATGGTGGTCGTCTCGCTCCCCCCTAGCGCCTGTGAGCGGAAAAACAACCCTCGCAACTTTCGGCCGGCGAGCCACCGGCCTCAGCGTCGGGAAGTATCGCGTGATATCGGGTCTCGCGATGTAATTAATTGCTTCACGGTAGGGCTGGGCGATAAGGAGAAAATCAAATATCCTGATATTTTTGACCAAATACCTCGATATCGATATTATGGCGATATTGTAGGGTTGACATTTTGTGCTTTCACAAAATATTTACATAATGAGATTTTTGATAAATAATCATCAGTTATGTTGATATAATAACTAAGTGGGTAAAGGCAAATAATAGAACAGTTACAACAGTCTGGTAAGTTCAGAAAATGACTTCACTTTACTGTAATGCAGCCTTTAAAACCAGGAAAAGACAACACTTGTGTCATATCAGGATATTATGATATCCAAAATGGAAGACGATATCCAGCTTCATATATCGATATCGATAGAATATCGATATATTGCCCAGCCCTACTTCACGGCACTGCACACATACGGCCATTCAGGAACCGGCTAACAAGGTAGAGATGCAGTTTTTCACACTATCGTCATGGCTGAGCCGGCAAAAAAGAAGCAGAAAGCTAGGAAAGCATTGTCGGAGGAACAGAAAAGAGGAAACGGCAGACTGACCGAGCGAGGAGTCAGACACAAGTAAACACTGGAGCTGCCAAATATCTATTCTGAAGCTGTAGGGGGAGCTCTTTAGAGAAACCTCAGAGCAAAAAGCGAAGAAATGGACAAAACTGCATGGCACCCCTTTAATGCACCTGAGAACAGCTCATATTGTTACCTGAATCAAAAGGATTTGGCCTTCATGTCATTAATCTAAGCTGAACTTTTATAAATGATGTACACAGAGTGAGTTAAAGTTGCGTAGACTTACAGGCATTTTGTCAGGGGCTGGCATCTGCTTGGTTTTCGGTTTCTTTCTCGGGTCCTGAAATGTCACGACCTCCACCTGGCTCACCTGCCGGATGGTTGGACCTGAAGAAGACACGATACATTAAACTAATAAGAAAAAGAGGAGTGGAGAAATGAGTGGTGGAAGATGAGGAGGCTAGAGGAGGGGAGAGTTTGAAAGCTTTTTCTTTTTTATTGACAGTTGTGCACATATATGCTAAGTCATTAATTATAGATCAGCTTAAAAGCATCAATATTACACATTATCTGTAGACCTTTGGATTGATTTTGTTGGGGGAAATGAGTCAATGGAGAATATATCTATCACATGTGAGTGTGTTACTATACTTCCCACCTGTTTCCCCACTCTTTGGTTGTTGCTGCTGGTGTTCAGTGCCAACATAATCTACTCGGTTGTCTTCAGTGTCACTGCAGATGTCCTTGACTGTAGGGAACTGCTCTTCTTCTTCCTCAGGTCTTTTTCGTTTTTTCTTCTTCTGACACTTGAGCTTCTTTTTTGAAGCTGGTCCATCATCTGCACCATCAGTCAACAACATGAGCATGAATCAAACATCTAATTCTAGTCCTTGCA